>JACBWW010000014.1:4416509-4543021 GCA_020086605.1 Lanius collurio | reverse complement strand
GCGATGGCGGCGGCCGCCGGCACCCCCTCGCCCCGCTCGGCTGGGCCCGGCTGGCCGCGCTGGGCTGGCCGAGCTCTCGCACGGCCGCGCCGGGATGGGCGGTCCCGCCCTCCCGCTCCCTCACCCGGCCCGGCCCCACCGCCCCTTCCGGGTCAGCGTGGCCGCCATGTTTAGTGCGGGCAGCGCTCGCAGACCTTGGGAATCGTCTGAAACTCGCGTGTCACGTGAAAAAGGGGAGAGTTCCTCAAAATATTAATGTTTCCTTAGGCTGTCAGTGCCCTGGGAAGACTGGCGTTAACAGGTTAAGGAATAACAATAAAACTGTGGCATGTTAAGGGTCGAGGATTGCCGGTGATAGTATCTGACCGCAAAAGCGCTCAAAGCAGTAACCTTAATTCAAAGCAACATGCTAACAGGCTCTAATCCCTAACAAAAGTTAGGTCGAGATAATCATTCAGCGCTCACAGAGTACGGTTCTTACCGTATGGGTGTCCCTGGCAGAGGTGAAGGCAGGTGCACCCATCAACATTGTAACTTCTGGTACACCCAGAAGTTACAATGGAGTCTTCCCTAACTTCTCCCCATCTCTTAATTTACATACTTTCATATTCTTATATTTATATTCCTACCTTATATAACTTTTACACAATTTCTTCATATTCAGGTAGAGCTTGAATGACTTTAGTTACACATCTCAGTGAGGGATGGTCATACCTTGGGGCGGGTATCAGGATAGCACCAGCGATAACCTTGGGATGGAGATATATTTCAGTCCAAGGAGAGTGATTTCACCACGGTTGCTGATTCAACAGTGGGATATCTTCCTTATCTCCCTTGGTTTTTATATAGAAAGTACCACGGAGTTCCCTCCTCTGCAAGGGTTTTGCCAGAGCCTGGCCGCAGTGTCTCCACTCCCTCCACCCTCCGTTTAGTCCTCCTTAGTTTGTGTGTAGGAGATTGGGGATGCTCATCACATTCCATCCAGGGAGCAGCAACCATATTTTCCACTATAATTTCCATACAGTTATCTTCTTATCTCCAGTCATCTTCCCACAAAAGGGCTACAGGAATTCTCCCTGCAAAACAAGAGTGGGCTGAGAGGAGTGAGGGATCCGAGCTGTGCCATACAGGAGCAGGGATGTGACAGCTGGGATCTTGCTGTCACAGAGACCCCCAGAGCAGGGTCAACCCAGCACTTCCTGCACTGAGCAATGCCCCAACAGGGACTCGAGAAAAAACACATTTTTTTCTTCCTAGTCTTTTTCCAATAACTGCATTTTTCTGTCATGGAATGCCATCATATCTATCTGGGAGAGATTGGTCTGGCTCTATGAAATCTTTCAGGCCAGGCATGGCTTTTAGCCAACCCCAACTTCACTGACTGCAGCTGCGTTATTTCTTAAAAATCAGGGGCAGAGGATCCTCATTTTGACTTTAATCAATCTGCACGTGAAGAAGAGGAAGGCAGAACCAGACATGACTGTGGTTAGTGAGGCCATCCAAACGTCTCATCTAAACTCCTTCCTCCCCTCTCCAGCTCTTCTTGTACACTTACAATACTGTAAACAACTGTGTTTCAAAAGATGCTAAATATTCCCAATGTGTGAATCATACATAGAAGCAAAAATTTTAAGGAGAACATATTTCAGACAAATAATTTATTTACTTACAGTACTCCTCTGGTAGCTTTACCCCATGAAAGCTGCCCTGGCTTTCCTATCTCCTACCAGCATGTTTCAACTTTCCCAGTGACTTTCAAAATGCCTTTGCCTTTGGCCAGCAAATGGTGATGGCACATTATGAGCATTGTGTCTTTAAAATATATTTATAAAGTTTAATCTGGTTCTAAATTATCACATATCCATCCCTCCCTGCCAAGCATACACACAGTCTCCACCAGCAGACCAGTGTAGATTGCCTGTTGCATCTACATCCAGAATCTCCTACAGGGACCGGAGATATTACCAGTGCACAGACATAAAACCGACCATTTCTGCCTTTTTAGGACCATGCTTGTCATTGCAGGCAAAAAAAAAAAGGGATTTTTTCCCCTGCATTTTTTTCCTATAGATGCATAGGTGAACAGATCAGCAGAGTAACGCAGTCTATCAAAGAAAATTTTGGCCAAAACTGGACCCTTCTTGCCTTCCAAACAAGTTACTTCTGACTCTGCCAATCATTTGAAATTTTAATTGAAAATATAATATAATTGCATAGTATGATAATGTATGCCAATAACCCTGAAATTTTCCTGGGAAAATTTGAAGCAGAAGCAACTCAGGCAAATGTTCCACTTGTGTGCTTTATTTCCCCCCTGCTCAAGGACAACCAGTCCCAGCAGAGACACAGCTTCACCCGTGCTAGACCTTTGTAAGCATCACAGATGGTCAGTAGGATGTTCCTCCACCCAGAACATCTCCAACACCCCAGACAGGCCAGCAATCCTTAGTGTATATTTCTGCAGCCCCTCAGTATTTTGTCCCTGAGCATGGTGAGCTCAGGTTTGCTTCCCCCATGCATTTGCTTTTTTCTCTTTAAAAAGGTGCTGCATGTGCAGTACCAGAGGCTCTCGTAAGATGGCATTGACAAAATGCTGAATAGCACAGAAAGGCTGACAGCTCAACCACATTTGCTAAGGGCTTACACAGTTCCAGCTGCCTTTTCTCTTTAGTTTAGGGTGTTACTAACTATAACTTGTGCTCAGTTCATTGCACTCAGTCTCATTCCCCAGTTATAATTTAGTAGCTCAAAATGACCCAGATCCCACTCGGGCCCCCGAGAGAGCAGCAGAGGGTGAGCGCTGGGACTCCACAGCTGTGCCCTGCCTACAGCCTGCCAGAGCCTTGCCACTGCCTGGGGTTCCTGGCTCTGGAGGAGGAGACGAAGAAGAGCTGCAGATCTGGAGGGGGGACACATGAATAGGATAGCAAATGTTTATTGACATTTGTCAAATTGAATCCTTGTAGGCCTGAATATGGCTACAAGCTGAAGTGGATTTTATTTTATCATAACTCAAGCAAATTTCCCACAACTAATAATTCTGTTAATTTCAGGAAACTGCCCAGGATCTTATCAACACCAAAACAAATCTTGCTTTTTCTTTCAAAGTTTATAGTCTGGCTATACATAGAATGGCCTGGGCTAGAAGCAACCTTAAAGATATCTTTTTCCATCCGATTGCCATGGGCAGGGACACCTTCCATTAGATCAGGTTGCTCAGAGCTCCATCCAACCTGGCCCTGGACACTTTCAGGGACGGGGCATCCGCAGCTTCTCTGGACAACCTCTGCATGTTTCTCACTACTCTCTCAGTAGTATTTCTTTCTAATATCTAATCTAAACCTATTCTCTTTCAGTTTAAAGCCATTTATCATGCTTAGAATTTCTTCAGGTAAGTATTGTGTCATCAGAGCAGCAATGCTCAAAGAGTAAAAGCTCTAAATTTCATCGTAGTTTTCATCACCTGCATGCTTAAAATAAAAATGCAGATTAAAAAAAATATATATATGTATATATAATGATACAAGTTTTTAATCACTCTCTTTTTGGTCTAATTCAGGATTTTTTTTCCTGACTTAGTAAGTATCTTGGGATGAGACCAAGTTTGACAGTCTTAAATCTGGATCTGCCTCTGGTAGCTGGGGCACAGAAGACAAAACTCTCACTGCTCCTGTCTGCTGAGGGAACTACATCCTCTACAGGCATACGGGGGAATGGCATCAGTCCTAGGAAGGGAAAGTCCGAACTGCAGCCTGCCTTCACTGCATCAGAAGTGCAACTTCTTATAATCATTGCTGAACTGGGGGAGCTGCCAGGCAATGAGGGAATGATAGAAAAGTAATGCAGCTGATGGAGCTTCATATCTGCATTTTTCTTGTTGTTCTTGGGGTTAGATTCTTTCTCGAGGCAACTGATACTTTATGAATAGCCTGGGAAACAACGTTTCTGTCTGGTCTCTTCAGGATAATGAACATGAAAGAACTTCGTACTCTTACTAAGTATAAACAATACCTACCTAATAAAACTGTAGATTCCACGACACAAGAACAAGAAGGGAAATCTGGTTAAAATAAACAGCCTTTCTCCTTCAACACATTGAGCACATGGTTGTGTTCTCCTGACCATAGGTGAAAGTGGCCAGTAAGATCAGGTAAATGTAACACGAACTATTTCACCCACCAGAGCACTTCACACTGTGAATATATTTTGACACAATGTCTTAATTTTGGAGCTTTAGAGGCATCACTGAGTCCTTGGGTCTCTGGTTTTGCTATTTAACATGTATGAAGCACTGGTGCTTGCTTTGAACAGTTATTAATCCAATCTTCTCTAGTCTTAAGGAGTCAAAACCTTTTTTCAATCACTGTCAGTCATCCCCTAATTTCCTTGTTCTTCTCTATCAGTCCCTATGCGTCATATCTTGCTGTAATGCAGGTCCAGCTGAAATCAGCAACACCCTCAATGACAGCAGCTTACATAGCTTACAAAGTTTCCATCCCTGTCTGCAACCCACTCATGTTCTTCACACTCACATTTGGCACCATTTTGATCCGCACTCAGTGTGATTTTATCCTGAGTCATGCTTTGGGGTCCAGCATTACTTCAACCCTACACAATCCTGACGTGGAAATGGAAACTGGGGCAGCAGCCAAGGCTCGGTCTGGTGGGAAGCTGGGAGGGTAATCTCAGTAGCTTCCCCTCTGTGAGACACCCTCTGAGGAAAAGACTGTGTCCTGGGAACTCAGTGAAGAACAGGAGTGAAGGATAAGACTGCATCTGCCTCCGGAGAGGCTTCTTTGGAGTTGCTGCCTGTGTAAATTTTTTTTAATGCTTCTGTGTGCAGAGCAATTTGCCACAGCTTGGAGCTGTCATCCTCATCATGCAGCCATGGAGCTGCAAAAGTGTCAGAAGCAACACTGCTCTACAGCCACCACACGAGAGTGAAGCCCACCCCATCCCTCTCCATACCAGCAAACTGTGATCACCACACTCACACTGCCTTTTATCTTCTAGAGCTCAACAGCCACTGGTTCTGCCCACCACCCAGCCCTGCCACTTGGAAGCCTCAGAGCACTTACACTATCCTGGAGGACTTCCAACTCCCCACACAGACCAAAGCTTGTTCTAGAGATGCTGCTCAGCAGCAGCCAGGGCACTTTCTGGGGCTTCCAGGGTATTACAGGATCTGTCTCAATGCTTGGTTTAATAAAACTCAACTGAAAAACTCCTTGTACTCTTCAGAACTCCTGTATTGGAATTGAAGAAGGGTTTGCAGGCTGGAAATCTTGTCCTAGAAGTTGTGATATCCTGCAAATCTTCTCAGAAAATATAGTGCATGCATGTTGCTTGTTTTAGTTGGGTGTTTTTCAGTTTCAGGATTGATTCACACAAGTTAAAACCTCATTTCTGTTTTAACAGAACTCTAAAGGAGATAAAACCACCTGAAAATCCGTCTACTTTCTGAAAAAGGAGCTAAGGGCTAACAAAGTTTAAAAGGCCACTTTAAAAACAAAATAAAAGAAAAGCACAGCATGTGCCTGAGTATTTTGCTGACTGTGATGAAATTAGGCATATTCTTAAGTGAAAGGCCAAAACATCCTCATTCTCCCTACTGGAAGGTTCCTGGGGGATGGGAGTACCAAAGGAAGGCTTTTAAACAAAGCTGTGTTAAGTGAGCAATTCCAGTTTCCAGGTAAAGTCTGAGAGAGGGAGCCTGGCCCACGATGAACACACTGCAGAGGAACTCTTTGGAATTATTTTGTGCTTCCATTTCAAACTTTGTGAAGAACATCAGTTAAACCCATGACTGTTTAGAAATTACATGTAGCTGTCGTTGTATATCTTCACTATATAATTTAAAGGTTTCTTTTAATTAAGGTTTCTTGATGCTGAAACTAAAAGCATAATGTCTAACATAAATTCAAAGCTGAAGACAAAAACCTGAGAGTTTTAACTTTTGTGCCTCCAGTTCTCCTCTCCATTCCACCCCAGGGAGGAAGGAGTGGTTTTAGTGGGAGCACTAAATTGGAGAATGCCATTCTCAAACCATGGCATGACCCTCTAAAAAAGTGATGACTGAATTTTTTCTTTTTCTGTCTGTAGTTAAAGACAGAATAAGCAGAACTCCATTACCTGAGGAGGTTCTGTTTGTTCTTTGTGGAAATTGGTGGTGTCAAAAGAATACAGTTAGAATACAGGTACATACCTACTGATAGGCAATGGGATTAAGCAAAAAACAGAAAATTTGCCCACGACTCCCAGAATATTTGCAAAGAGATTGAAAATCAGTTTCAAACAATGCAATTTAAAAGGTGCTATAATGAGCACCTTGGCACTCTGCACCCGTGGAAGGCAGACCTTGCTCACCACGTTTTATGCTCCCAGATTTGCACATGAAAAAGAGTGCTTGGAGACAAGCAAAACAGCAATTACACCTTCCTTTTTTTCTAAGTTCCAAGATGCCTCCAGAAACTGATAATTTTGCAAGACACAAAAGCTAAACTTTCTAAAAACATAGCTCTATTTAGTCATTGTTCTTATGCTCAGAAAGAGAAAATTAATGATAAAAATGGCACTAGAAATCAGTCTGGTAGCTTGAAAAAGCAGCCTAGTTCAAGGCAGTGGGGGTGGTGAGTAGAGAGGTAAGAAGGTGATGTCATTAATAAAACAAAACCCTGAGTGTCTTAACATAAAGATGGTTTATATTGACAATCAAGTGAAGGATGCACTTGAAAGGCAAAGGTGCCACTGGAATATTTGACCGTGGTACTCTGAGACAAAGCTTGATTAAAAAATGGAGAGAACAGTCAATCCTTCTTAATGCAGAATTGTGTCCTGCTGATTTCCACATAATGGCTCCTTTATGGGCTGCCTCCTGCTCTCTGTGATAAGCTCCAGCTCTGACAGGACAGGTATGACTTGGACCCTCGAAGATTTTAAATGTTGGGTTGTTGTTTTTTTAAAACACACTTCAGATCACCTGAGCAACACAAAGGCTTAGCTTGTTCTGAACCCAGGATTTTAAAATTCCCTTCAAGTATAAATAGGAAAAATTAGTACCTTACAACCTGAAATACAAATAAAGCATCCTTTGACTACAATTATTGAACCCTCGCAAAATATTATTTTAAGCTGGGTAATCTGATGCTGTTTCCATGCTAAACAGCACTCAAGCCTGTGGAGGTGACTTCCCCTGAAATCCCGGGGGGAGGGACCCTGCAGGGTACGGGTCTGTCCCTGTCCCTGTCCCCATGCCACATGTGCCCCATACCTGTTCCTGGTTGGGTGGTTTGGGGTGCCCGGGCCCGGGAAGAGAGCAGGGTCCCATGACTGGGGTCAGCCTGGGAACTCCAGCCATGTGGCTGGAGGAATAAATCATCTTTAAACATCTAAAAAAATATCACCTCATCTTTCCTTCCAAGTTCATCGCTGTCTTATACTTGTTGTAAGGATTCCCCTCATTACAACGCAAGCCCTATGATAACAATATGGAAGCTTGCTGGCTGAAGCAGGGGGTGTGTGAGGGGGAATTACTGCTCATGATAAAAGCAAAGGAATGCAGTCAAGAAGGAAGAAAGGAAAATATGAAATTAATATGTTTCCCTTGTTGTTTTAACAAAGCCTGTTTATTATGGAAGAAAAAAGGTCTTCAGATTAGGAAAGCTCACCTCAGGATTAGGAAAAGACCTCCACCACATCCATCAGCTTCTCCCAGGATATATTGTTATATTTTGCCTGAATTCTTCTCTTCTACTATGAAGGAAGTGCTGTCCTAAGTGAAAAAAATATTGCAATATTTCAATTTCCAACATACAGAAGCTGTATTTTTTTTCTGTGAAATCATTGCTTCGGTCTCTGCCGTACACTTGAGTTGTCTGAACACCTGATGCCTGCCCTTGCAGTATCTCTCCCTGCAGAGATCTGGCAGAGGTCCCTCATCAGCTGAAGCCAATGGAGTTCCACACTAATGCAAGAGGAGCATCTTTGCCTTTTGGAGTGGGAGCTCTGCTCACCATGCATCCAATGAAAATTGCCCTTTCCATGCATTTTGTTGAGTCAGCTCGAAGCACAAAGCACTTTTTAGTTTTCCCATCCAATGTTGGACCTCACTCAATGAATAATGAACCATGGATGTGTTGTGCTTCTATCCTTTTTCACCTTTACCACTTGCTAATTTTGGAACTTGACGTTTATAATTACAGCACTGAGCCAGGACTCTTGGCTTGGGAAATGAGAATGTTTTAAAAGGAAGCTTAACAGCTGCATCTTGGTTGAATACACCATGACGAGTTGAGTCTGACCTACATCAAAAGCTCAGAGAACTTTTCGTGCTGCAAATGAATAGAGGGCCCTAACACTGAGCGAAAAGCACGTATTAATTTCTCTCTAAACCGCTGGGAAGCACAGAAATAGAAATGGAAGGGGTTTTGTGGGACCTCTCACTGCTTGTTTCACGATGTTCTGTGGCAGTGCACTTTGTCAGAGTTTGAGTCAGTGCCTGCTGCAGTAACTTTCTGTAAATTTGACTAAGCAGACAGTTTGATTTGTCCTAAAACATCTCCTGAATGCTAACAAATTAAAGGCCACTTCTACATTATATGTTTAATTAGTTGCTAAGTAATATAGGCAAAAGAACAGCTGATTAAGTCATTTGCATGATTTTTCTGATGCTGCAGCAGAGAGTTCTTTCTTTTGAGCAGAAGACATCCTTGATACTGGGGTTCAGAGTATACATCTGTTGTAGTCTTGTTATGAAGAAGAGAAGATTTTGATTAGGGGGAAGACAATTTGAGAATAATTTCCTTTCCTGAGGCTGCAACTACAATCAAAGGAGGGTATCAACTATTGCAAAACCCTGAGCATGGAAACAGAGCACTTCTTGGTGAGTGGACTAGGATGAGAGAAATTCCTCGAGGTATATCCATAGAAGCTTCAAGGACATAAAGTCTGGAGCAAGAAGGATGTACAGAGAAGCTCACTCCCAAGGATAAATCCCACCTGTGCAGAGGCTGGAAGGGAGCATCAGAGAGACCTGCTGCAGTGTGTGTTAAACCTCTCCTGTTAAACCAAGCTCTGCTGCACTGCCTTGGCAGTCACATATTCCATTGCAGGACTGACTTCTCTGCCAGCATTGCCAAGAGCCTGAGTTGGGAATGTTATGAATGAAAAGTCAATTTCATCGAATTAATAATTTGCGCGAGCCAAATTATTAATATAAAAACAAATAAAATTTATTTTAATCAAATTGACAATCTTAATAAGCCACTATAAAGGAAAAACAGGGCCAAGCCTAGGTTCTTGACTCTGGGTGACACATACACAGCTCTGACCACCAGCAGTTCAGAGAGGTAAGCGCACACCTTTGAGGTGTTTGAGTCCAGTTTTTATACTGTTTTTCTTGCTCCTGGCTAGGAAATCCTTTGTCCTTTTCACTTCTGATGATCCTCTGGCCCAGTGCTCAGTGGTCCATTTAGATGTTGATTTGTCCAAGGATTCTCTTTGTGCTCTGGTTGATGGTTTCCAGTAACCCATCTCAGCGTTTCTGGTAAGGGTCCTGTTCAGATGATGATTTTCCGAGAAATCCTTATATGATTAAAATGAAGTGTCTTGAGCAATAGGTCCACTCATCAGCAATGTCCAAGGAGCAGCAGATCCTATCTCTTACTCCTTTCAGATGGAAAAGATTCTCGTTGGGTAAGATGAAATCATAGGAGGTTGATGGGTCTGAGGTCATCTCCTCTGAGCTTGCCTGCACTTCTTATGTTAATTGGTACCTTCCTTGAGCAAGATGTCATGAGACTTGCCAAGGTGTACTCTGAACATAACTTATTTGAACACATATACAATTTACAAGATATATTTCACATTTTGGATTTCACATTAATAACTTATTCCACTTATAGCATTTTGATTTCTTATGAATTTTGACCTATCTATAACAGGAACACACAGAGCCCACTGCAGGACTCAGTTGCCATGAACAGCCTGATGGCTCAGTCACAGAAGGATTGGGTTGGAGAGTCTCACCTCAGAGTGGCCAGGCCACAAGCTTTTTACCTTTAATGGTATGTTTGAGGGATTCGACAGCTTAACTGGGAGCAGAACTCATGGGGAATCTTACCCCAGAGGAAGTCAGTGATCAGGGTTCTTCTCTCTTTTTCTTGAGATATTAAATATTCTCTCAGAGTAAACAATCTGTTTGATGATTTTCCACTTAATAATACTTAGCTCTGGGAAAGGACAAGCTCATTTTGCCAAAATTGCCACTGGATTAGGATGATGCATATCCCATTGCTAGGGACATGGCCTACTGCAGAAAACATTGCAACTTCATTGTACTGGTGAATACAATATCATTTGAGAAATAAAATTGCCTTATTAGGATATTTAGCCTTCTTGGATCTTTAGAGAATCATTACACAAAGTAATTCCCTATTGCCTCAGTGAAAAGGAATTAATGAAAGAGCAAAGTTATCAGAAAGGTCTGAAAGCAAATGATTGTGAGGTATCCTGATGTCAGCAGATAGAGTTCAAAAACATTTACATTTGTCATCTGCCTTGTCACCTTTGATAAGTCCTTTCTTTACTCTCTCTACTTTGCTTATGTGATCCAAGGCATCTGCTTCAATTTCTCCTTACCTTCCTCACATGTGCTGGTTCCTCCCAAGCACAAAGAAGGGAAATGGATGTTTCTGACTATTTACTAAACAGAAAAATAAAACTCTGTGTTCAAACAAAATAATAATATTTTGGTCCTTCATCTAAAAGGGCTGAAAACAAAAGCCAAAAAAAAATCCCCAAGATGTTTTCAGTCTTAAAATTTCTTGTCAATCTATTGCACATGATACTTCTTAGAGTCTCTTTCTTTTTTTTTTTTCTTCCTTAAAGAGTAGGTAATTTTCCAAACAAAATACAAAAACTATGAAACCTAAAAGAATATTTTCTTTTTGAAATTCTTATGTAATATATGTTAATATTTTATAATGGAATTTTTCCTTCAAAAATATTGGCCATAATCGGGCTTAAAATGCTTCTCAGTATAACTTGAATTCACAAAAATATTAATTTTTCAGTGAATTTACTGTCCATAGAAAATTTGTGGCCATGCCTACATACAAACAATGAGTAACAGTTACTTCTATCGATGTAACAATGAGTTACTGTTACTTCTCTTGATGCTGTATGTCTTGGCTCAAAATTTACACTGTCTTGTTAAAATAATTTCACTATATGTTCTGATTTCAATAAATGCTCCTAGTGCTTCTGATGAACAGTGCCTTGTCTGCAATAAACTTTGAAATTTGAAGGCTTTGGATTTAAAAGGCACATTCAAATTATTTATGTTAGATTTATCTATATATCTCATGGAAATGCCTTCCATCTCTTGCAATTTCTAATCTAAAGGCTATAAAATAACAAAGTAGATAATCTTGCAAGATCCAAGATCTCTGCCCTATTGAATAGGATAAATAGTTCCAGCCTGCTTGTTCTCTTAAGGGTTTGTTTCACAGCAGATTCCAGGCCCAGCTCAAATTTGCCCTTGAATAAAAATGCTGTTCACCATTTGGTTGTACACCTAGGTTTTATTTATCTAAGTTCTGGTGGGACAGCTCATTGTTTCAAGGAGTTAAAAAAGCACCTGAATGCACACTTTCTTCTGGTTGTCAAGGAAACCACCCCAGGATTTCTGGTAACAGACTTCATCTGAATCGGTAATGGAAACACCACAGGTATCAGACGCCTGTCTCACCTCCCACTGGGTGCTATTTTGGGAACAAGTCAATAGATCAGATTCTCCTCTTCCAGCAGCTCTGAAGCTGTGTAAGGGTTTGTCGTGTGCCTCTGTCTCCACGGGGCTCAGCTCTCTGGCAGTTTCTCTGGCAGAGAGCCACCCTAGAGATGAGGCTGTTAAACAGTGCTCTCGAGGTACAAAAAAGCCTTCAAAGCACAATGGTAAACCTGTCTCAACTTTCCTAAAGTCTGGAGTGAGGGTTAAAAATTATAAGAGGTAAGAGGATGGTAGCCTTTGTTTCAAATGGACCCTCTTGCTCTTCTGAACCTAAACTGTACAAAAGTGTTCACATTTACAGCCTTAAAAAACCCTAAAATAATTGCACATTTGTAATGGATAGCTATTTAGTCATTAAATGTCCTGAAGATGTTGACTGAGATCTCCAGACTGGGGAATGGTTATGGTTCTGGGGTCACCTGTGAGTGCCACAAGCTGTCACCCAGACTCCAAGTGATACCAGCCTGTTCACAAACTCAGTTTGTCCAGAGAGCATCCAGAAGGGTAAAGTACTTTATTTTCAAGAAGGGGAAAGTAAAGCTTTGAGTGTAATAGACGTTCATTGGAAATGACAGAGCAAGCTGGAATAAAATTACTTAAACATTAAGGGGAGAAAATAGGACAGGATAATGGGGAAGATGGTAGGAGGAGAAGTAAAACTGTGATGCACAGCTGAAATGTGTATGTAAAACAGGGATTGGAAACCCGTGGGGTGGGATGGAAGAACTGTAAGAAAATGTCACACTGGGGAGAAATGCTTGTGGACAATTGAAAAACCAAGAACAGGGAATTTATGGTAAAAAAATGGATGGGCCTGCACCATCAAAGGATTGCATGGTGTTTCAATTTGTGAGGGGAAAGGCTGAGATAACTCAGAGGGGACAGAAAGAACTTCATAGGGATGGAATTCTGGACTTCTCTGGAGTCACCTGGAGGGCATGGAATGAATATTTTGGGGGTAAAGTTGAGTTTTATTCCCACTGGACTGTGGGAACAAAAGCTGCAGTAATCTGTGGAGGACACTTAGCAGACATTTGGTGGGAAAATCTGAGGTGATGTCTAGGGGAGAAAAACTATTTTTGGGGAAAAGTCCAAGGTAATTTGTGGAGGACAGGCAGAGAAAATTTTGTGATAAAACCCGAGGTAATTTTTAAGGGCCAGAAGGAACATTTTTGGGGTAAAATCTCAGGTGATCTGCAGGGGAATGAATAAATATTTTGGAAGGCAAATCTCAGGTAATCTGTAGGGACCAGAATGAACACTAAGGGAGAGGTGGGTGCCCCAAGCGATGCTAAGAGGATGTGAGGGTCGCTGAGGGAATATGAGTGTCACTGAGGTGACATGTGTCCCTGAGCGAGTGGCAGGTACCTCGTGTGTCCCTGAGGGCATAATAGGTCACTGAAGGCATGGCCGATTCCCGTGTGCTGCTGCGGGGCCATGAGCGTCCCTGAGGGGAGGCAGATGCCAGTTGTGGTGCTGTGAGAGGGACAGGAGGGTGATTTGAGGGGAGCAGCTGCCCCGTGTCCCTCTGAGGGGACATGAGGGTCACTGAAGGGGTGGCAAATGCCCTGTGTGTTGCTGAGAGGGCACGAGGGTCACTGAATAAACAGTGGATGCCCTGGAGGTTGCTGAAGGGACATGAAGATCATTTGATGGCCTGGGGGGGAGGTACCCTGCGTGTGGAGGGGGCAGCAAGAACTTTAGAGGCAGGAATGCTGGAATTCCCTGGTGCCATTTGGGGGGCACAGAATGAACTGGGGTAAAACTGAGCCGTATCAGAATAAAAACTGCGGTCATCTCTGGAGTACATGTAGCAGATATTTCTGGCAGGAAAATCTGAGGTGATGTCGAGGGGAGAAAAACTATTTTCGGGCAAAAGTCCGAGGTAATTTGTGGAGGACAGGCAGAGAAAAATTTGTGGTAAAACCTGAGGTAATTTTTAAGGGCCAGAAGGAACATTTTTGGGGTAAATTCTCAGGTATTCTGCGTAGAATGAATGAAGGTAAAATCTGAATTAATCTCTGTGGAATAGAACATTTTGGAAGGAAAATCTGGTGTAATCTGTAGGAGATATTTTGGAGGGAAAATCTGAAGAAGCCTGTGGGAGACAGAATAGGTATTTTGGGTGCAGGATCTGTGGTGACCTCTAGGGGACATTTGGAGGGAAAATTTGAGGTAATTTATAGGGGTAAAAGCAAACATTTTTGGGACTGAACTTTAGGTGACCTTTAGGACACAGCTAGGGGATGTTTTCAAAGGAAAATCTGAGGTAGTCTACAGAAGGGACAAGAGTCACTTTTTTTGACAGAAACCTGAGGGATTTTAAGTGAAACAAATTAGCATTTTTTTTCATGGGTGAATTTGGGGTAATTTAGAGAGGAAAAATGAGCATTTTTGAGGGAGAGTCTGTTGTAACATGGAAGTGAGAGGAAGAATCTTGGACAGAAAATCAGGGATAACTTAGAAGGGATGTAGGTGACATTTTTAGCTGAAAACCTGGGATGATTTAGAAGAGTACTGTCATAGGCAGAGTGGGAGCTGCAGACAAAACCTGATGGAAAAGCCCTCCTGTTGGGTCATGAGGTGCAAAAAGCATCCTCTGGCTTTCTAAACTCTTCAGATAGGAACCTGTGTGGCTAAATCCAATCTTAGCCCCAGGATTTGTCAGTAGTTTATGCCTAAGAGATTTCATAGATGTAATTGAAACTTTAAATGATTTTGTCATTCAGAATAAAGAATTGCAAACCAAATATGTTTGTATAAAGTTGTATGATTTATTATGGTAATGACCAGACAATTATATCTTAATCAGAATTATTCACTGGACAGTATAGGAGCTATAAAAACTAGGGTAGTATAATGCCCTATTTTGAAGCAACATTGAAGTAATTAAAGGTAAAAAAACCCAATTATTCAATATAAGTTAATGTCATTTAGCCATACTAACAATGGTGTCAAATCTCTTTTGCTAATCTTTAAGAAGCAACTAAGGAGTATCCACATGCAGGGAGGAATCTTCACATAGACCATTCCAAGAAGGAATATGTTGAAAGACCTAGAGTTAAAATTTGGGACTGGGTGGCTCAAGGATGTCCCTGTGGGGTTTTTGGGTAATGGATACCTTCAGATGAAAGAACTGGAACTTCTCAGGCCTGACTGTGTGGTTGTCCATTAGCAAAAGCTCTGGGACAACAAGGCAAGAGGGAGCAAGAGGAGCAGCGGCTTCGAGCCCAAGAGTAGAGCGGCAAGGTAGGAGCAGTGTCGTGGAGCTGCAGTTGCAGGGTTTTGTGCAGGGGGTCTGTGGGTGCTGGCTTGAGAATCTCCCTGTTGGGGGGCAGTTCCCTTCAGGAGCTGGAGCTTCTTGGCCTGAGTGTGTCGCCGTCCGTTGGCAGAAGCCATGGGGAGGCAAGAGGGAGCATGAGCAACGGCTTCGAGCTCAAGAGTGGAGCGGCGAGGCAAGAGCGAGCGTGGAGCTGAAGAGGGGGCATGAGAGGCCCTCTGGGCAAAGGGCTTTCCTGGCATGGCCAGGAGATAAACATTTTACAATGAGAGTGTGAGACATTTCCGTAGCCACAGTATTGGCTATGTTCCAATCCCTTTTCCTGCTTTTGAATCCCTTCCCAGGATGCATGGCTTTAATCTTGCTGTGTGATGGTGCTGTTGCTTACAGATGGAGTTTTGTTCTGGGTCTTTTCCAGGTGCCAACCCTCTGTTTGCTTAAACCCTGCTCACACAGGGATTCCTTCCTGCTCTTTTCTCTCCAGCCTGTGAGCAGGAAGGGAGCTTGGGGTGTTGCCTCACAGCCCACTGTGGCTGAGTGCAGCTTGGTCTAGCACAAAGGGCAGCAGCTGCACCCTGTCACCTCTATCTGGTTCTTCTGCCTCTGTGTCTTGTTCTTCTGCACTATGGGAGGGTTTGCCTTCTGCCTTGCCTCAACAACCTCCCAGTGACTTCTCTCTCTGAGTTCATGATCTTTTCTGCTGTGTCATTTACCCCAACAGAGTAAAGAGGAGCTTGCTCCAGATATTCCCCTACTCAAGCTCTTTGTGTGGGCAATTCTGGAATTCAAAACCACACATTTGTCTGCTTAAGGCCTGATTTCTTGAGGAAATGTAGCCACATGTGAGTCCATCACAGAGGAGCCAGCTCTGAAGCACTGTGGGATCCCCCAAGAGGTTCTCTGCAGGGGAGAGAGTGAGCTGGAACCGAATGAGCCGTACTGGGTTACCTTCCATGGACTTGCTCCTGGGAGAGGAGTCCAAGGAATGCACAGGCCCTTATCACCCCCTTCGGTCCAGGTGTGCTCATCATGGACAGGGGGATGGATAGGTGGTGTGGTTCTGGCTGAGGGACTTCCTAGCTTTTTTATCCATCTCATGGTCATCCCCAGCCTTTCTCTAGAGACTTTTTCTGCCCCATACTACGGCACAACATGGCACTGCTGCCCTCAGCTCTTCTGCAGCTCACTGTTAGGACTTCTTTCCTCTGTGAGTCTCTGTATCCTGAAAAACTACTGTGTTTTTATTAATGTGTCACCTTATGAGCTGCTGAGTAAGTTCAGCTCTCAACCCTTTCTCTCAGATGCTTTTCTGTGCCGTGCTTTGCTCCTACATACTTTTCCTGCATGGTTTCTATGGCAACATGTGCTTCTCTATCTGCTGTAGATCTCCATTTTCATGTTTCGATGCTTGTTATCCCAGTCACAAGTGCCAGTTCCACGCTTATCTATGTTAATAAGTTCAGTTAATATGTTAATAAGAATGTTAATAAGAAACTAAGCCAAAGCACTTGGTCATTTTTGTAGGTAAACCTACATAGTCCCTAATTTGACTGTTTTGTTTCCATTTGAGCTCTGTTTGAGGGATAGTGATATCAAGCTGTTCTCATCACCCGATCTTCTACCTGCACACTCTAGCCAATTCTGGATTTACTTGCTAATTTCCAGATTATATCCTTCCTTTTTGTTGCAGCCTGCGCTGTCTACAAAGTGCATATATTTGGATTGTGGAAAGTCTTTGTTGGTCTGTTGCTTGGGGTTTGATATCTGTTTTATAGAAAATTAAGTTACCAATACTGTTTCTCTTCTGTCAAATGCATTTTTCAGTTCTGCTGTAGTCCTGTTGCTTCTTTCCCTGAAAGGTTTCTCTGTTGAATTACAGGAAGCCCTAAAGAGTATAGATGGTTTATAATTGGCTTCTCAGTATGTTCTGCTTGAATTTCTTAAATTGCTTGGAATTACATAGATTTCCATACAGCTACAATCCAGTCTCATTTTCTGCCAAGTACCTTGTTGGAGAACTAACTTAAGTGTGAAGAAAAAAAAGTTCTTCCTATATAATTTGATCAGAACCTGCAGCAGAAAATTCAAGTGAATGAAATGAGTGGAGTCAAAACTTCAGTGTTGATTTTTCTATATCACGAGTGAGTAAAAACACACTGCAAGAAGTCCACAGGGAAACTGTAAATCTGTAAGCAACTTGCACTGTCAGCTTTTAGGGATGCAAACTGACATTGTTTATTTGTACCTAATATCCTGGAAGAGTCTTTTTGAGATATTATATGCTACCTCAGTATTAATGGCTATTATTTACTACCTATAATTAAAAGTAATTAAGCAAAATAATGTAGTGTTTATATATTAATTTAAAACCATGCAAGTCTGTTTAGAACATAATTCAGGGAGAGCTTAGGTGCAAAAATTTTCCAGAGGAAAATGAAAAGGCCCATGATATCCAAGTAAATCCCAATGTAGTCCACCAGGCTGACTAGTATAAGGTGGTCAGGCATGGCACTTACATTTTGGGTAGAGCTGAAGTAAGTTTTTAATGGTCTGCAGGCCCCAACCAGGGGAAGGTTTCTCTGGACACTTACAACAGGTGGGCTCCTCTCACATACCAAGGCTGATATTGGGAAGCCTTGTTCTAAACTACAGACCTACCCCAAACTTAACTCTACCTATATCTTTACAGGTGAGAAAACTGAATGTGAGTCTTGCTGACATCAGCCCATAAGGCTTGGAAAAATGAAAAAACAAACCTCAATTTTCAGCTCCTCTTTCCCTTAACTCCAAAGCCTGCATTCCTTAAGATGCTGAGGACCAATGCTGTCTGACCACCACCCTGGGGAGTGCCATATTCATATTCTGCTTTGCTTTAAGTAGTCATGAGACAGAAGAGGCTCCTTAAATCTTACTTCTCTCCAAAGAGATCAGACAAAATAAGGCTGAATATTACCAGTAGTTCCAGATGCCTGCATAGGATGTGAACTGTGATGCAGACAGTGCAGGAGGTCTCAGGAATATGCAGAAAATCTAGTGGAAAAAAAAAGAGACAGGAATGATATGCAGAGAAAACTGTCATTCAAACATCCAAAATTAAAGGTACGACTCAAAATCAAAATAAACCAGACTTGCACAGGGAAAGAAAACAAGGACATAAAGGGCTTACTGCATGATTGCAAAGGAAATTAAGAAAACAACAGCAGCAGGGCAGATACCTAAAAGCTAAAGAAATATATTGCTTCAGACCCCATAAGGAAAAAAATGTAACTAACCCCAGAGAGCAGAGGCAGCACACTTAAGAGGCTAAAGGGCATGGATATAGAAATTATTGTGTAACACAGCCACAAAACGTGAGGGTTTTTTACCCTTCACTTCTGAATACTGAATAATCTCCATCAATGACATCTTTAGGCTTTTTAGAGCAAATGTTAGCCATGAGTAAAAAAGACATGAACGGAAGCAGAAAATGGGTTAAAGTGTAGATTAAGCACATTATATGTAGACCAGCTCAGTGTCTTTCGTTGATAAGATAATGGCATATCAGAACAAAGGAAAAATAATAAATCTTATCAACCTGGACTTTGGTAAAGCATTTGATTTGGTATTACCTAGATAATCATTAGTTAAACTCAAGAAGATGAGGATTAACATAAACACTATAAAATGATGAAAGAACAGAATTGGGAGTGAAAACTGCTGACGGGTCTGAGAGCAAAATTGTAGGACTGGAGTAATCAGTAAATCTGGGTAATTTCATTAGTTAGCTTGATGCAAAAAAATATGAGTGAGGTAATGAAATTGCTAACAGCAAAGTTAGGAGATAGTTTCAATAGAGAGGAAATCCTAAAGGAAGAATTATGTAATTATTATGCCCTAGTAACAGACATGGGAAGAAATGTAACAGGATATAATAGAGGGCCATGTACTGAGAGATTGGTTACATTTCTGCTGTAAATTAGAATTTATCCACTATGAGAAACAGAAGAGGAAGAACCATGTGTGTGGCATAGTTACTAGAAAGATAAATAGGGTCTTACATGTAGCAAGCCCGGTATTTCCAGGAACAATAAATGGATACAAAACACTGGGTAAAATTCAGCTGAAATTTTTGGGCATCATTCAGGTTATCGGTGTTCAGCCAGCCTGAATTCATCCTGGAACAAGTACAAAGTGACATCCAGATAATCAGAGGAATAGCTAAAGAGAGTATGTCCTGCTGAGCTTGGCAAAATGAACGGTGAGATGGTATCTGATTCCCCTCTGTAAATACATTTGTGGTTTTAGTCAGGCAGAGAGGGAGAATAAGCACCAGGGAAGAAGAATCATTCACATTTATAGACAGCACTTGTGCTAGAGCAGAGAGGCATAAGTAAGATATGAAACAGGAAGAAGAGCTCTCACTGTGAGAGCTTCTCAGGAGAAGAGGGGGCAAAACCTCTTACCAGTCTTCAGAGGGATACTGAGTTTGGCATTTCTCAGTCACATTTTTTGGAATGTTCAAAGACTGCACTGCCACCATAAGAAGAGCCACACCTGGCACAGCAAAAGCTCCTGTTGCTGCCCTGGCTTTGCTGCACTGACAGTGAGGTTTTCCTGTTTGCAGGGGAAAACAGTTCAGCTGTGTAATCTCTTGGGCATGTGCATGACCCATCAGGTATGGAAGATCAGGTGAGTGTGGGTTGGGGCTGCCTTCCGCAAGTTGTCTTCAGCCTCCCTTTTATGCACACTGAGCTTTTATATCTGTTACATACCAATGACTCACACGTCAGAGCTAGCAGTCCTGGGCTTATGTGAAAAACAAACATGGAGCCTCCATGGGAAAGAGGAGATCCTTCCCATTGCCTGATAAAACAACAGTCATCAGCACAGGCCAGTGTGTACTCTGTGGCTGCAGGGCTCTGGAATCTGACAAAGGACTCATTTCTCAGGGCCTCACACAACACTGCCACTGAGACAGCCTTGACAGCTGAACCCGATGTCAAAAACTGCCTGCAGATCACCTGAAACCATCCTTGGGGAGTGAGTGCTTCCCTATCCATCTCCATGAAGCAGTGAGCACACAAATCGAGAGGAGAGTTCAGCAGCAGCAGAAGTTATAATGACTCCACAGCCAATTAGTGTCACAGATGGATAAACTAATGTGTGCATTCAGTCCCAGGCTGTGTCCTCTGCTCTTCACAAGTGCTGCCCTATCCATCTGCCTGCTCATCCCGTCAGTTTATCTGCACCCAACAAATAGTCATTGTAACTGCAATGTGGAGGCTGCAAAAGTCAGTCCAGAGGCCACCAAACTGATACAGTTCTCCTTTGGAATTAAAATTTTCCATGTTTCTTTTTAGAAAAAAAACCAAAAACAAACAAACAAAAAAACACCTACATAGTTTGCAATATCTATGTATTATACAGACCAGGGACATTTTCTGTGGCATGCATGAGTTGCAGAAGCCAGTGCTTCAGTGAGTGAGTGTCCCCCTTGGGGCCTGGGGACTCACCAGGACAGAAGAACTTGCAACAAGAAGAGGAACAGGGCAAGAAGGATGATGGCTACGCTTCACCTCCACTTTAGATCTTCTCAAAGGGGAAGGCGAGTTAAAGGGAGAAGAGAATGAAGGGACACAGAGAGGAAGAAGCAAATTATGGTGAGCAAGCAGGATACTGAAGGACATGTACCTGGAACTGGAGAAAAGCTCTTGTGCCTTGGCTGTGCTCAAATTGTGCTTGCAGGTAATGCACCATCTTGCAGAATCCCCATCAGGCTTCATACATGCCCAGGGTCCCAGCTACACCTTCCTCTGTAACAACTTATCCTGGTTATTTTCTCAACATATTATTTTGTAGGATTTTTCCCTATTTTTTTTGTTAAGTCCACAAACAGTTATCGCTATGAGGATGCACCAAATAATTGAGCCAAAGGAGATGACAGCAGGCGAGATGAACATATGTGTACCTCCAGAAACACCCACAGGCTTCTCCAGTGCTGGCAGCCAGCCTCCCTCTATGAATGACAGGGTCAGGTGTCCGCATCTCACGGAGCCAGGAACCCACTGAGCCAAGCTCTGGGGCGAGGGCAGCAGATGTGGTCACTGCTGAGCCCACAGCCCCCCGGGCAGAGAAGGCAGCCTGAGCACAGCAGGATGAGGGGAAACAGGAGTCCGAGAGCAGGAAAGGTGGCAAATGCAGTACTTTGGCTCAAAAATGAGAGAGAAGGATGCTTTGAAGAGGAGACAGGGCTGAGAGGTAAAATGTGGTCATTTGTAGGGTGTTATGTATGATTAAACAATGTAGGAGAAAAGGACCAACACTCCATTTTGTCCTTCCTTGCAGATAACTTTTATTTGATGTCCCATCTTAAGAGCTGTGATATAGTTCAGGATTTATCAGCTGAATCTGGCTCTGCAAATGCACCCATAGCCTTTTATTGGTGTGTTCCTTATGTGACCAAAGGATTTAAACCATTACTATTTGTGGGGGCGGGAGGGGTGGGACCTTGAGATGTCCCTCACTGTCCCGAAGGACCCAGTTTGTGTCCCTCACAGACTCTGCCACGTTACCCACCCTACCGAAACCCTTGGGGCTACTGGTGGGCAGGAAGGTCCCACCCCACGAGACGTGCTTTCCCCACCCGCTTGCCCCACGCAGGTCCTTATCCCCGTACATTTCGGAGAAGGCACCATTTTCCCCATTCCCCCTTCCAGGGCACCCAATCCCCCCGCTCCCAGCCGACGCTCGCAGTGCAGCCCTCGGCGCAAGGACTGACCCGGGCAGAGCATCCCGCGGGGCCGCAGGCGGGGCCGCCGCCCGCTCCCGCCCGTCCCTCCCGCATCGCCAGGGGCCGGGCCGGGCGGCAGGGGCGGCGCTGGCGGCGGGAGGGACCGAGCCCGCCGAGCCGAGCCCCGCGGGCGGGACGCAGCCCGCAGGATGTCGCCGCTCCGTGTCTGCATCGTCGGCTCGGGGAACTGGTGAGTGCCGCAGCGCGGGGGGGAGGGGGACTCTCTCTTTGCTCGCCTCCCTTTTTTTTCCTCATTTCTTTCCCTTTTTTTTTGCTCTTTCCCCCTTTCCTTCCTTGGTTTTCCCTCCTGCCGCGGCGGCCGGGGGCTTTGCAACAGGTGCGGTGCGAGGAGCGGCGGGGCCGGGGGTGCGGAGCGTCTCCATGGTCCTGAAACTGCGACCCCGGCCCCGTCCTGCCGCGGTTTCTGGGCTCCTGGGCAGGGACCATCGCCCCCGAGAGATGCACGTCAGCGAGAACTGGAAAGGCATGAGGCTCCCGAATCACCTCAAGTGTGTGAGCTGCTTAAAGCCGGGCGACAGAATCCGGAGAGGCCCGGAGCTGTAGCTGTCGCTGTGTGTGCCTGCGGCAGGGCCCCGGCAGTTCAGGTGGAAGCATTCAGCAGTGAGGAGGGTGGTGATGCTGTTTGTGTTCCTCTGAAGGAACCGGAGCACAGGTTTTATTTAAAGCCACGATGTATTGGCACCTTTCACTTCCACCCTCCTCAGGGTGTCCTTCTGCATCCTGGTGCAGGCACAGCATTGTGTTCATGTCTCCTATTTATCTTCATTCTTAAGAATATGTTTGCTGCTGCTCAGTCCTTTCTAGCCTGGACAAAAGTACGGGTCTCCAGAGCTCCTTGAGTCTGACACACCCCAGTCAGACCAATAAACCCATCTCACAGGACTTTGTGTCTTACTTTTCTTATGTTTTCTGTACTCTGAGCACAAACAAACAGACCAACATGCATGTGCATGCATTTGGGATTAGCAAACCCAGCCTCCAGCTAGTTCTGGCAATTGTTTTTCTACAAGGAGAGTAATCTCCTGAAGATTTAAAAAATATCTGACAGCTAGGTGGAAGTAATACCAGAAGAGTCAGTAAGTGAGGGAGTGGTTACTTGTGAGCTGCTGAGAACTCAGCAGAGTAAAAGCGCAGCTCTCTGCCTCCCTGCGTTGTAAAAACATGCATTCTCTTTGTGTATGACGTCTCTCAGGTACAACCTTTACATGGAACTGCACACATCTGCCTTTCTCTGGCCCCTTCTCATTTTGTTTCCTCAACTGCTGCTTTCACCATGTCATTTCAGGGAAGGCATTCCTCTCCCTGCCACTTTCTCTTCCCTCACCTGCCTGTGCAGGCAGCTCCTTGTCCCGTCCAAGCCATTAACAGCCAGGACTGCATGGCTCTTTGGGAGTTGATTTTTTTTAACATTTGGTCAGCCCACAGTCACAAATTTCATCATTCTCTTGCTGCATCCTCAAGCAGGGACTTCCTGCTTTTACCAGGCTGTCCCTTTCCCATGAGACATCATTTAAATTCACTTAGTTGTATTCAGATCTGCACTTGAGAAAGTTCTGTTTTTCCACATGCACCTACAAACTTGGAAAGAGCTATACCACAGAGATACTGAGACCCTAGCCCGTTCAATACCATCTGCTTATTCTGCCTGTCTGCCTGGGCCCTATCTCTTGCTTCCTACCATATATATCAACTTTAAAATCCCCAGGGAGGACATAAACATTTTGCTCTGATGTTTTAATCACTTCTATTCATAGCCTTGGTGGCAGAACAGGTTGTTTCAGTGCTACAGAGAAATACAATGTTTACCTTTGGCAAACAGTTTTTTCTTATGTTCCTCATGAATATTTGGGTGGCAGTTCAGATCTGTGCTCTTGAGGCTTTCCTGCAGTTCAGAATTGTGGTTGGCACGTGACACAGCAATGTTGCAAAAGCTCATGTCAGCTGCAGAAGTTCAGCAGGTCACGGGGACTTGCTAAGTCAACACTGCCAGGAGGCTCATGAGTGATATGGTTGAGCGAAGCAAGTGCTGCACTGCATTTTGTGGTTGCCAGTAGGTGCAGGAGGGTTTGTGTTTACATTAATCATGGTTCAGTTATCTGCTTTTTAAAACAGAGGTTTAATTCACTGCCTGGCCCCTCAGTATTCAAAAGCTCTCCCAGTCTTAGATTCATTTGAACTGCACAGTTCTCTGCAAAGATCCAGCTTAAACTCGGTTCTGGTCTTCAACATGGACAGATAGCCAGGCTTCTTATGGAGATGCATGGAAGGAAAGCAAGAGCCAGCGGTCATAAATTGAACCAGAGAAGGTTCTGACTCAATATATAAAGAGAGGAGAAAAGAAAAATCTCTATGAGAACAGTAAAGCATTGGGGCAGGTTGCCCACAGAGGAGGTGGTCATTAGGGAGTTTTCAAGACTCAACAGAACAAAGCCCTGAGCAACCCATCTAAACTCAGTGATGCTCCCACACTGGAGGCCTCTCATAGTCCCTTCCAATCTGAGCAATACTGTAACTTTAAAAAAATTGGATGGCTGGCTAAGAAAGAGATTGAAAAAGTACATCATCTTCAAGCATCTAAAGAACAATAATATTCTACCCTTTTTGAACAGAAATGGGCTTAATTGTGGTAAGAAAGACTTGAGTTAAACTTGAGGGGGATCTTCCTATGTTAAGGATAACAAAGTCCTGGCATGGGCTGATCGGGGAAGGGAAGAGACCTGCAACCACTGAGGTCTTTAAGACCACCTCAAAAAAACTATTAGGAATGGCATAAGTATATTTGCCATCCCTTTGCAAAGGGAAGAGACCAGCTGTTTCCTGGGCTCCACTAAGCTCTATTTTTCACCAGATCTGATGTATGCTACAAACAGTTTCATATTAACAGATGTAAATAATGAGTCTTATTTAAGTTATTGTGTATATTCTGTACAATTTTTTTCCCCCTTAGCCATATGTAGATCACTTCCAACATGAATTAACATAGTTGGGAAAAAATATCTGATTGGCAATTTTCACTTGCATTTTAAAATGATCTAAGTGGAGTTCTCTACCTTCTATTAATCTTCACTGAATTGGTTTTTGGAAAAAATAATATGAATAATAATAAAATCTTTTATGTGAGCATCCTTGGTTTTGCTTGCAGAAACAGCCCTCTTTTGCCAAGCGTGCGTAGTTACCAAACACTGCCTTCACAGGCAAACCTGTTCACCTTCCTGAGGCTGACCAGCAGTGACCGAATTCTAAACAGAATGAATAAAACAGAGCATCAGGTTTTGAACAGTTTGATGGTTTTGTGGCAAGGTATTTTCCCTGATGACTGCTCAATGCCTTTTAAACATTGAATCCCTTCTCCCCCAAATCTTCATTCATCTAAAGAGAAACCAAAGGAAAATACTACTATTAGTGGAGCTACTTTTTTGTCTGAGACGCCTTCACTGATAACTTATAAATAGGTAAAGATTTGGGTGGCAACATCCAAGCACAATGGCAATGACAGCTCTGCCAGAAGATCGGATTTATCTACTGAGAGTTGCAAGTGCTGTTCAGGATTTCAGGGATTAGAGCTAGAGTCTGCATCTTTTCAACAGAAAATCATATGTTCTTGGTACTTAGCTAGAAAAGTTATTTTTATGGGTAGGCTTGAGGTCTAAGGTCATCATCTGGGTTGTGCTGGACAACCTGGACAACGAATTTTTATCTCAAGTTTATGAAAAAAACCCAAAACCTTTTTCTTATTAATACACACTTCTTGTATGGACCCAAAATTCATCCTCAGCTCAAGCTCTGAATGTGCTCTCTATTGATAGCAGGGCAAGAGAACCAGAATATAAGCAATTTTATAAATAATATGAATGTATGATATAACTGCATGCCTTTCTTTTAAAACAGCAGAACTCTTACAGTAAAGGTTCACCCTTAAAACATTTCCCTAAATATTGTAAAGGACCAAACCAAATCATCCCTTACAAAATAAAACAAAACCACAAAACAAAAACCACAAACCAACCAAAAAAACCCCCAAACTAAACGACTAAATTAAAAAAGTACTACAGCAGCTCAGGATAGAGCATATAACCAGCAGTGAGTAAAATGAAACCTCATCTCAGTAGGATTTCTTTATCATTAAAGATTAAGACCTTAATTACCTATTTAGAAGACCTTATTAGTTATTGAGCAATTGAACCTTATGTAAACCTGTTACATGAAAAATATGGGTGAGCCAAGGAGTGTCAGTTACAATGTGGTTCCCCTTTGAATCATTAACAGCACAGACCTACCTGGACTTTGTCTTTGATATTTCCAAGAACTTTATCAGTTCCAGATCACATACAACAGCTAAATCTTATTCATGCTCCTTGTTACAAGTGGGTCAGAGGACAAGAGTGCTGCAACTGGGGCTGCTCTTTCACTTGTGTTAATAAAATGGTCAACACTTGAGAGATTAAAGTAGCATTAAAATGGAGAAAAGGAAGAGAGGAGTAAAAATAATCACCCTTCTTGCCCAAATAATTTAAAGAGCATTAGCAATACTTCCAATATTTTCTGTGGGGTTTTTAATTCTCCCTTGCCATGTGAGTGTTTGCAAGGCTGCAGTGATGATGGGGAAATGGAATTATTGTCTGACCTGAAGTTAAAAATGCTCAACATGATTCAAGATGAGTAAACTGGATGGTTATAATATCCCCAGGCTGCAAGTATTACAGGTCCCCTTACAGTGATAACTAGAACAATAAGTAAAGAGAAACCACCAGGTTGAAGGGTTGGTTTGTGTTTTTTCCCAAGGATTTAGGTCTTATGTATCCTTATTGCAAGTGTTTGGTTATGGATAGGAAAGTGGGATGGATCTATTTCACATGAGATGCACAATGACTATCACAGCAAGATTGCTCAGCACATATTTACCACCTGGATTATTTTACATTTACTGATTTTGACAAAAACCAGAATTATCTGAGGAGCAAGAGACATTTTAATATTGGGTAATGTATTTTTAGTGCTATTGATGGTACCTCACACTCCTGCTCCATAACCTTTGATATTACTTCAAATCCATTACTGCAATTATATTTTCCCCCTGTTTTATTGTCTCTGTTCTTAAACTTGAGGGGCTCTTGATGGAGGGTAGTGGATAAAGCTTTCTGATAAATGTCACAAGCACCTGGACAGCTTTATAGCACAAGCTTTTTATGAGTTATGATGTTTAAAGTAACTTGTGTTTCCAATTCACAATAAAAGTACTTTTTCCTTTTAGTTATTTTTTTTTATTTTTAAAGGGGATCAGCCATAGCAAGAATCATTGGCAAAAATGTCCAGAATTCCAACAGATTTGATCCCACTGTCAAGATGTGGGTGTTTGAAGAAATCATTAATGGAAGAAAACTCTCAGAAATCATCAACCAGGAACATGAAAATGTTAAATATCTGCCTGGATACAAGATACCCCCCAATGTGGTACGTTGAAAAAAATTAAAAATCACTGCATTTATTTTTTTTAACAGGGAGGCAACATCTGAAAAAAAAATTAGAAAGCAATTCACTGCTTTGTTCTTATTTGTCACCTAACTCACTCCATTATAACTCCCTGGAATATAATTCTGGGATTTCTGCTTGTCTTGTATGTCACACACAACTTCAAACACCAACTGTGTCTGTGCTGGTATCACACCATCCTCCTCCCTGGCAGAGATCAGCACAACTCTAGAAATGGCAGGCAGAGATCTGTCTACACAGAGCTGAGATATTTCAAACTCACAGCATCTTCTGGAAAAACAGGCAAAGCTACTGTTCTCCTTTCTTCTGAAAAACAAATCAAAAGCACAGGCTGTGCTTTACAAGGAGATGAATAATGAGCTATCAGCTCATGGGTGATTTCAGGATGCAGTAGTTAATAATGCTCTAAATTCCATCAAAAAATATAAGATATTTATTTTCATGGGCATTTAAAATACCAAGTTACACATCTCTACTTCAATTAATCATCTTAGATAATTTACTGCTGAAGCAAGTGAGGTGAGGGGGTTTGGCTGTTCAAGATTTTGCCAAATATCACTGTTTTGTGAGTAGTGCCACATTTTTGGAACAGTTGCATTTGTAAAGGGAAGTTAAAATGCTGCATGTGGTAGGTCTCTTTGCTTGGGGAGTGGTTATATTTAGTATTCCATTTTGTGCTGTGATTGCAGATTTGCACTCCTGGTGTTAGAACTTGGCACACAGTTCTCCTGGGTTACAACTGACTTGTCACTGTTATTTTTACAGCCCTCTAGCAGACCAATAGGTTTGTCATCACCCCTTGAAGCCAGCCTCACCCTGTCTAGAGCAAAGCCTGAGGCTTCACCAGCAGAAATCAGCTGGTTGCAGTAGAGCCTGGAGGGATCCTCAGACCATTTCCAACCGAGAAAAAAAAAAGAAACCAAACAAGCTCATCTTTTCCTTGCATTTCTCTGCAGCATTATGGAGAGACAGAAGCATAGCGTGTGCAGTGCTGCCAGCCTCTGCCCTGCTCCCACTTTGCTGTTTTCCCAGAGAAGCAGCCTGGCTGGCAGCAGCTCTGGTTTTCTTGCTGGGAATCCCACTTGCTTAAAGGGTGTGTGCTGCAAGGCTGCATCCAAGAGTGATGTTTTCTCCTATTGTAAACTGCTTCTAGCAGGCTCAAGTTCACCTGCTGTTGCCTCTGTAGCCTGGCTTGAATTATTGCCCTAAGCAATGCCAGCATTTGGAGGCAGATACAGCTAGGTAGTCTTTAAGCATGTTGTACAGGTTTTTGTAACTCTTGGGAAAATCACTGGATATTTAAAACAAAGACCCATACCTGCCCAAAGATGATGATAATCTCTGCCTTTTGATATAGTTTACTCCTCAGTAACTCAGCTGGTGACCTATGGAAACTTAAGGATTTCCAGAAGAGCCTCTGTCTTACCACCCTGGTTTTCTCCTGTGCTCCCCAGTGCTACCACTCATTCCAGAAGAACCATATGGGGTTGGTCAGTTATCATCACGAATCAGATCAAGAAGCTGAACTAGCAGAGGGGCTTCCCAGGACACTGCAAATTTATAAAGTATATAATCTTACCCAGATTATCCACACAGGGTTAAATTATTTTAAAAAATTATTAAAAAATCCAACCCTAAAACAGTTCAGCTGCTTTGGATATTTCAGGAGAGATCTGTAGCAGCTTGCATGGAGAGCTGGCAGCTATGCCACAGGGCCAGTTAAAATTAAGGACATTTTCACTGTATCTGCCATGGCTTTGGCATGATGGTGTCTTGCAAGGACTGAAGATTCCTACCTGGGGCTCATTTTGGTTGTCACTCTTCTCCCAGGTGGCTGTACCAGACGTGGCTGAAGCAGCAAACGGGGCAGATATTTTAGTGTTTGTTCTGCCGCATCAATTTATTGGACGAATCTGTGAGCAGATTGCAGGACAGATAAAACCTGGGACATTTGGGATTTCCCTGATCAAGGTAAGTTGTTGTCTACACAGAACCTAATCAATATGGAGTAAATAAACAGCTCCAGCTTAAGGGTAGGAGCTGCAGCTCTAGGCTGCATGCTCTGTGTAAACACAAGCATTTCTTTCTGCAAGAGTTAAAACCTGCCCAGCTCTGCCAGCCCTTCTGCTGTTCTTACAGCCATGGAGAGGGAAGGATGGGGCAATCTATCCAGGCTAAGAGTATCTGTCTTTGCCAGACATGTTTAATCTGGATCAGTTCCCACTTGGACCAGCATGGAGGTGAAAATGAGTAGAGGGAGGGATGCATAAAGATCTGGTGCTGCTGCCAGAAAAAATACTCAGCAGACTACAGCCTCAGTTAACTCTTAACTGAGAACTCTGAGTCAAAGTGCCTCTTCCAAGTACACGCTAAAGCTGTTCTTGGCAGCACTAAAATGGCATAATAACACTAATGATTTTGCAAAACTGAACCTATTTCAATGTGGCAGGAACTGAGGAATCTTTTTTTAAGGTTAGAGAGGTACCAGATTATCATAATCTTAAAAGGAATTAATATTTTAAGAGAATATCAAGGAATATAGTCTTATCACTTCTTTTGATTGCATTACAGGAAATATCCCACTTAAAATTGTAATAAAAGAAATGTAATTCAAGTTTTCAGACTTCAATACCAGCTCTCTTCCTCTATAGAAATGATCTCATAAGCAACAGTAAGCAGGACAGAGGAACATGGAAGAGGAAGGAAATTCCTGCAAGTTTAGCTTAAAAAAACCCAAGAAACTTCAGTATATTCTTTAACACCAAAAAAAGCACTCTGATTAATACTTAGATCTTGCAAAAAAGCTACTTCTTATAGACTTAAAGGTCTAATCCTGTACTACAGAAATTTTACTGAAAGGAAAAATAAAATACCAAAGAAAGAAAGCCTCAGGACAGCAGCACTGGCTGTGAGGCCTCTTGCAGGATTACTTTGACTGTCACCCCTTCTCCCTGAACTTACCTTGAATTTGCAGTTACCAAAGTGCAAACCGAAAGCATTTGTATTAATGGCTAACACTAGTGATTACAAGATCCTTTTTTTTCCAATTAAAACCAGAGAGATGCAGGCAATAGAACACTTTCTGCTTTACCAGTGCTCTGCTGCTGTCATTTTCCTATTCTAATACCCTGGTTTTGACTATCATCTTTTCAGGGGATTGATGAGGGTCCTGATGGCCTGAAGCTCATCTCTGACCTCATTCGAGAGCAACTGAAAATAGAGATCAGTGTGCTGATGGGGGCCAACATAGCCAAAGAAGTGGCTGATGAGAAGTTCTGTGAAACTACCATTGGTAACTACTGCAAAGAGCCAGTTAGAGCTGGGGCTGGGCAAGAGGATAACCTCTGGAAGAAGCAGGGGCATGTGACTGGTCCCAGGTGGTTCCTGAGTGGAGCAGTGCCTGCTGCGCTCCCTGAAGGAGAGGGAGGCCTGAAGGATTGTTTTCTGAGAGTTCAGTGCTAAGAGTCAGATTCAAACTGACAGTGGGTTTTAGTGCTGAGAGCTAATTTAATCCATTGAAAATATCACATCTTAATCCTGTTTCTGTAGGAGTTGGTATGAGCCACCTTTTGTGTCTGCAGAGCTCAACACAGAGTACATCAGCAGTTGATACACTATAGCCTAGATAGAGAAGTGTAATCAGAAGCTCCTATGTGTTCACACTCCCAGAGGTGTATTTCTCCATCTTCAAATTCTTTGTTTGGAAAAGAAAAGCCAGAAACATTCTGTTCCTCCCTCCCATTTGGACTGCTTGCCAAGACACAGCCTCAGATCCTCCTAGGACCGGGTCTGACCTAATTTGGAAAGTTCATCCAGTAGTTTTTAAAACTCAGAGATTTTTAAAGTCAGTCAAAATTAAAGTTACATACTTCCATAGCTCAGGAAGGCAAAAGAAAAATAAATTGTGTTGCAATAATGTTCCTTTGCCTTGGAAATGTTACAGTAATGGTGCAAACTGTACCAGCTGTGCATTAGTTACTGCAAGAGCAACTAGGCACAAATAGGACTAGACATGATTAGGAGACTTGAGCTATGTTAATTCTCCTGGGGGAAATTTAACTTTTGCTTACCTGGTTTGCAGCCATGCTGGGATGATGACTGTGCAAAGAGCTTTGCCCCTTACTTTTGTCCTCATGGAAAGCCACATAATCCAGAAACACCTCAAAGACAAATGGTATTGTGAAGAACACAAAGCAAACCTAAAGTTTCTCACGAGAAGGTGAGAAACCTTTCAGCTACCAGAGTGTGGTGTCCCAGGCCAGTAAAACTCACAGCTGAGCTCCCCCTGAAGGAAACCAAGCTACCTTGCACAAAACTTAAGTGAAAGTCCATTCAAAGATCTTTGCCCAGCTGGCCATGGGCTCTCTGTGTCAAGCCAAACCACAGTCCCTTTAGCACTAAGGGCTCTCCTTGGCTGAGCACTGTAACAACATGCTACATGATCTCTGTAGAACTGGTAGGAAAAAGGTTTTAGCAGTGCCAACCTTCAACTTCATCCTCTGTGGATCCCCCTGTAACTGGGAGTTAATTGGGCAACAGTCATGTGTGCCTCATAATAGTACTTAGCAGTGACACAGGTTTTTGTTTTCAAAGCAGAAATTATACCACTGTCCTTCAAGAAATGGTTTGTAAATAATGTCTTTTGCAAGGTCTGTGGTTGTACAAGCTTTCTCAGGCAGAAAGATTCATTAGGGGGTATCCACTTTTAAGCTCTTCAAAGCATCATTAAGCAATATTGATCAATGCCCTGGAGATGACTACATTTAACACTGGCATCCAGCAGCAGGAACTGCTGTTGCACAAATCTCTGGTTTAGCAACACCCTGGGACTGGGATCACAAAAGCTGAAGTAGTCCCTGGAACCTTATTTCAGGTTAATTGTATGCACTCTAAAATATTGTAAAAATGCTCTAACTTTCATCCTTCCTTCCCACAGGGTGCAAAAACGAAACACAAGGGGAAATCTTTAAAGAACTAATGCAGACCCCCAATTTCAGGATTACAGTGGTGCTTGATTCTGATACAGTGGAGCTTTGTGGAGCCTTGAAAGTGAGTGTTTTCAAGCCAATATGTTTTATTAGGGCCAAATTCTAACCTCATCTGAGTCCTCTGTAAGCCATAGAGTCTAGTATGAGTCCTCTCACCATGTGAGTGAATGAGCACACATAAGATGCATCATTCATGAGCCAGTTTTCCAACCTGTTAAAAAGGGGAGATTTATTTAAAATGTAGCTGCAGGCAAAGCATTTTGAAATAGTTATATTTTAATCTTTATTTTACCAGGGGTATATTTGGTTTTGAGAGCAGAATTTAGTCCACTGTGTTTTCTTGTCTGCATGTTGTGAGCACGTGAAACAAAGACTCTCACTGCACAGAGGAGCTCCATTAATAATTATGTCCATGGTTTAAGTACTAACCTGCTAGAAAATTCACATCAGGAGCAATGATCTGTGTTGGCAGCACACCTGTGTGGCGTTCAGCAACACCCACATGGAGATCCCAAGTGGGATCAGAAATGACGCCAGAGTCACCACATTTCCAATGAGGGGACAGCTGAGTGAGATTCAGAGTTGGCTTTTACAGGAATTGAAAATTACTGCAGCCTGTGATCCTTTCTACTTCTTTACACATTTAGTCACTTATACTTCAATAATTCACCTTTTTGTAGAGGAGGAGGGATGACTCATCAGGAAAGAACTGGTCCTGTCCAACTTCTCAGATAAACATAAAATTTCTCGACATACAAAACCAAAGACCACAGATTTTGCTTTTGGCCACAGACTAAAACTGGCAGCAGAAATAGATGAAGAGAGGGGTTTTTTTCTGTTTTGTGATAAATCATTGCTCTTTTTTAAATAATTGGTTTGGTTTTGCCTTTGCTAAAAAAACCTAAAAAAATAAACACTTGCACTGGGGTACATACATGTCTGGAGCAAACATGCCAATGGTAGCACTAGGTGGCATATTATTCACATACAGTGAACTACACTTATTTAGGGACTTATTTAGAAGCTGGGAATTGGAAGGGAAGTGTTCAGAACAGTGGAGAGGAGTTGTGAAGGTGTTTAGGATCCTGAGAGATTTGTTTAGAGCTGTAGACAAACGTAGTTCTACTGATGTTTGTAGGTCAGCCTAAAATTTGATTTACTGCAGCATCTACATAGAATCCATGCCTGCTCAATTCAGAGACCCACAAAGAAAACCTAGAAAGGTATGACTGTGTGGGATATTTAAAACAGTTAAATAGAAAGGTCAGTGAGATCCATCTTGGAACTAGCAGAAAAACAAGACACATTGCATACATGCTATGTGGTGACAATATTAGTGTATAAAACAAGCTGCTTGGCTTTTGCCCATGGGAGTAACAGCAGATACTTTACAAAAATCATATAGAAGTCCAGTGACTTTTGTTCAACATTATCTGACCTGTTTTTTTATAAGATAAACTCACGGCCATAGGAAATTGACCCTTGTTTTGATGAAGACAGATTTGGGGAGTTTCCTTAGGGCTTGGTGCACACTGATGAGCTGCACACCTTGGCTGACCGTTTCCTTCCCTCCCTGTATTTTGCACTGGCCCATTTTTAGAACATCGTGGCGGTGGGCGCGGGCTTCTGCGATGGACTGAGTTTCGGTGACAACACCAAGGCAGCAGTGATACGCCTGGGCCTCATGGAGATGGTGGCCTTTGCCAAAATGTTCTGCAAGGGACCAGTCTCAATAGCCACCTTTTTGGAAAGCTGTGGGGTCGCTGATCTCATCACTACCTGCTACGGGGGACGCAACAGAAAAGTAGCAGAAGCCTTTGCTCGCACAGGAAAAGTGAGGATTTTGAAATATATTTTACTCTAATGCATGAAGAAGTCCTTCTGTGTTTTACAAAAGCATCATTAATTGTTTACCTTCTTGATAACTGCTGGTATCACAGCAGTATCTCCTCTGATCAAGGTAATTGGTCTTCTCTCTTCTAGTCCATTGAGGAGCTGGAAAATGAGATGCTGAATGGACAAAAGCTGCAAGGTCCTCAGACCTCAGCTGAAGTCTACAAGATTCTGAAACAGAAAAATATGCTTGATAAGTAAGTGCTTTGATTTAAAAAAACAACTAAATCAACAGCAAATTATGAGTGATTCATAATCTCTTTAACAGTACTCATGTCTAATTATCTTGTTCATTTCTGCAACAACTGTTTTCTATCTTGGGCCACTGCTACAGCCTGGCCTGACTCCACATTGCCAGGGTCAGTTGAATGGGATGAAGGCTGAGCAGTATTAGAAGAAAAAAAACCCACAGACAGAGTGGATTCAGGGGATACTGTTAGTACCTAATAGAAGACAGAGAAATGTGAGATCACATATTGGAACAGCAGTGAAAACAGTCATAGAATATTCTGAGTTGGCAGGGACCCAAAGAGATCATCACCAACTCTTAAGTGAATGGCCCATACACAGCAAAAAAAAGAAACTGTAATGCAAAGAACATCCCAGACATCCCCATCCCTCAACATTGAAGGCCGTACACAGAATCATCTTGCAGACATGATTTATGGGCCAAAGGGTTTCTTGTTCTCAGTATACCACCACTGCAGCTTGCAGCAGCTCTGCTCTCAGTGCAGACCTGAACTTGGTTATCTCAGTATGAATTCTGGGATCATATTTTTAATCAAAGATTTTTACATGCATTGAAAAGGTAACGTGCTGATATCAATGCTTTAGTGCAACAAATACTGCTGAGGTAAAAAGTACTTCTAATTGTTTGGGATGATGTAAGATTATTTATAATTTCAAACCTTTGCTTCAACTAACGCAATAGAAAAGCTAAACTTCCCTCCAACCCATTCCCTCTCATACATCAGCAGTACTGAGAAGTAAAACACTGCTAAATGAATTAAAAACTTAGTAGAATTGGAACAGATACAGAAGATTCAAGTGGTATTATCTTTCAAAAATGAGAGAAAAGGAAAGCTCATTTTGACAGCAGCTTTAAATCACAGCTTGATCTAATAATTATCCTATAATTGCATTTGGTTGCATGCTCAGCTCCAAGTCATTCAGTGGACTCATTTTTTTTACCACATAATGATTAAGACAGCTTATAAAAGGAAAAGAATCCTTTAAGCCAAAAAAAAGAAAATCATTAGACATTTTCATTCTTTTTAGTCCTTTAGACACCAGTAATGACTGCAAATAATTTATCCATTTTGCACACAGCAGGAAAAGAGGATATGTGATTCAAGATTGTTTTTAAATAAAAAATACTGGATAGGATTTCTGTCTCCAAAACAGCTTTTTCCTGCTGTTGCTCCCATTATTTGCCCCTCTTTAGATCCTCTTCATTACCCTACGTAGTCTTCCAGTCAAGGCACCTCCAAACTAAAATTATATTGTAAAGAGAGACAAAATTTTTCCACTTTTAACAAAATAAAATTAATTCCATTAAAATGGAATAGAAATGTATATATAAACTTTATAAACTATTTTAACTGCTACATGCTTCTTTCAGGTTTCCATTATTTACAACTGTCTACAAGATCTGCTATGAGGGTCAGTCAATCCAGGATTTCATCATGTGCCTGCAGAACCACCCAGAACACATGTAGAGATCCCTACTCCTCACCTGGCTGAATTCTCATCTTCCTGGGACTTCTGTCCACTCCCTGGCAATTGAAGTAAAGAAATAGGTCATGTCACACGTGCTGTAAAAGCAGCAAAGAACATATTTCATTCCCCTTGTCCTGGGGATAAAAAAAAATCTGCCTTTAATTTCAACATTATACCTAAGGAATAGGAAACAAATGTAAAACTTAACAGTATTTGATTTGAGTTAGTAACATGGGTATTTCCCTGTAATTCTTTTCTTGTTGACTTAAAACAGTTCCCCTTGTAATTTCCACAACAGAGCTCAATAGCTCATGTAAACCTCAACATTTTGCCTACTGTTACTTAGAGAATGGCACAAAAAGCAGAAAAATCAAAGAACTAATCCAAATAGATAAATAATAGTAAAAAAAAAAAAAATCCAAGAGCAGTTAGATGCAATCACATGGGCAAATGTCAGGTTTCCATAATTCCCCTCAAACATAAGTAACATTTTGTATTTTGTGACATTTAGGCCTTCCTTTATTTCATTTCCCAGTATAAGCTTCTTTGGAAAAATCGGTACTATTACTGTGCTCAGACACACACAAATGCTCATCAGATGTATAAATAAAACAGTTTCAGGGGCAGGGGAAAGGAGAAGAGGTTTAGGATGGGCATATTGTTTGTTTCAAATCTAGGACACTAGGAATCCTCAGTAGTAATCTGACTTTCACTAAACTTACTGTATTCCTTTAAAATACAGGAAAAAACAAATCTGGAATAACCAAAGAAATTTTGTTAGCATCAGGTTTTCTCAGCAAATCCTTGTCATTAATTGGTACCAGATGAGAGGGGAGAAATGGAGGTTTGACAGGGAGATGGATCCAGGGTTCAGCTTACAGCTTGTGCACTTGCTGATATTTTGAGGGGGCCACAAGCAATGGTGACAAACCCTCTGTGATACTTGACTTTTTAGACACGTACTGACACGACTGCTACAGACGCACAGAACTCCTGTAAACTGGCATTTCAAAGCAGGCTGCATTTAGCTGCACTGGGAAACTCCACTGGTCTGACATCAGTGCAGCTCCCCACGCCTTTCCAGACTGCAGTCATGTCCTCATCCTTCTCAAGCAGCACATCTTACACTCCAGGGGAGAGATCTCCAGCTACTTCTGAATTTTAGACACAAACTGGGTTCATAGACCAGGGGTTTTTTATTGTGCTAACAGTGGCATACATTTTAGAAGCACTGAAGTTTTTAAACCTTATAGCTGTACTTGGGTAACTTTATGTACCTGATGTTTTTCAGAGTTAAAACCATCTACAAAATTAACAACAGCACATTTTTTAAGCTTTAATACCCTTTTGAAAGACTCCTATTTGAGAGAAGGCAAACAGGAACAGTAACCTACTTTTGCTGTGCTTTATCTGATTTTCTGAAATAGCAGAGAGAAAGGCAAGTTTTCTATGTACTCACTGTCATATGACTTAGTGGAAAAAAATAAGCTAATTATAAAATAATTTCAACTCATTTTAGAGGAATGATAGGTCTTTCACATTTACCAGAGTAATATATATATAGTAATGTATTGTAATTACAAATATATTTAAAAATCTCAGTCCCCCAGTTAGCAAGGCTAGCTCGGGTACCAAAACCAGCGGCTGCAGCATCCCCGATCCTGAACAGCAGCAAAGGTAGCTCAGCTCCTCCTGCTCAGACTCCAGTCACAGCCAACAGTTCGGGGCTCTGCAAAGCAACATCAACATTCCTTCCACTAAAATGGGAATTGTGGCCAAATCCTTCACACAAAGCAGGGAATCAACATCCTGCTTAACTATTTTAACATTAAAATAGTTACATATTGCATAGTTTTGAAGTATCAAATACATGAGGATGGGATAGAGAATTCAGGAACCTCCTTCCATCAGGCTGAATTTCTGATAAGTCACGTATGAGTGAATAATAACATAGAATATTTTACATTCAAAGTGTACCAAATAACAGTTTAATAAAGTGATCAATATGCAGACTTGATGTAATTTCATTTTTCAACGTTCTCACAAAATAATGTTGTAAGAGTGGTCCTTTATTGCACTTACTCTTGCAGTTAATCATCATCAACTCTCAAAGAAAAGGACAAGAATAATTAATTTTCTACAGATATTTTATTGAAGAACAGTTTTTTCTTCTGTTGCATGACATACCTTTTTTAAACAGTAAAATAAGGAAATTTTTGCTCCATAAATAACACAAATTAGCCCTTATATCTCAGTCCAGCCCAAATCTGTGTAAAATAGTTAGTTCTGTATTTACATTCTGTACCAAAATAGGAAACACATGTTCAAGGTCAGCCACTTCTCACAAAACAGTTGTTTTATCTCCAAGGTAAGCTTCACATTTAAAAGGCAACATTTGCACTCTGGAAGTCTGGTAGTGTAAGACCACGCTATTCAGTGCACAAACAGCCCCAGATCCTGAAGAGCAGTACATACATGCAAGCAGGCACTCACACATCCAGACAAGCAAAAATCAGGGATTCAGTCTTGCAGGAAAAAGACCTTGAGCTGCTCAGGTCACTGAAAGTCACTCCTTGGAAATGCAAGGAAGGAAGGACATACACCTCCCTCTCTACTGAATATCCTCAAGCAGAAAGATTTGCAGGACAGGAAGATTTAAAAACAACTGGTCCTCATAAGGGATCATGGACAGGTCTGCCTCAGACATCAGTCTCCTCACTTTACTAGTGCTCAGCAGAAAGAATGAGCTGCGTTGGACTGACAGTCAATTATTGGGGGATATGATCCTCTTTCAGTAATTAACCTACATCATAGGGCCACGACAGTCTCCCAAGACCTCAACTCATTTCAGAAAGAATGAACTGCTGCTTTTAAATGTGATTTTATGTGCTGCATTCTCCAGCCAGAAGTTATCCTTCCTCCTTTATAATTGCAACACTAGAAAAATGTGTTCCTAAAGTATGACTTGCCTCATCTTCTAATTGAAATGATTTGAACTATTGGGATCAAAAAATACTGCAAGACTAATTTATTTCCCTAAGCAAACATGGAATGTTTTTTAAAAATTTGAAAGTTAAAGCTGTGGATACTATACACTGAAAATATTTCTGCTACAGACGAGCAAACTCATGCACCTCATCACAACTTCCAGGGCTCCTGCTGCCCAAGTCTTCTCTGGTGGAAACACAAAGGCTTAAATGGGCTGTATTTCCAAGTTTTCACACTCAGGAGATGCAACAGGAGGGACTGGCCATGTGTGGTCAGGACATCTAACACAGCAAAGAATTCTGAATTTTACAGCAGAAACTACACTTAAGGCTACATAACTGATCTGTTTAAGCTACAATTTTAGCTGTGTTCTATACTCAAAAATGGCTTATGCTTCCTACTGTAGTAATTTTACTCTTAAAAACCTGAGACATGATTTTACTTAATTCATATTAAGATCTGGAAGTTTACAGCAGGCTAAAAGCTGAATGCAAAGACAAACAGAACTGAGGTAGTCAGCTTTACTCAAATATTCTGTATGACAGCTACCAATTCATTGCCACGTTAAGTTGACACATTCCTTGGCAGTTCCCACAAGGCTACAGCTGCTTGCAGCTGTTAACCAACTGGTGGGATAGAAGATGTTGCATTTTTCTGACTAAAGTACCTTCTGCGCCTGACTCCCCCAAAGTCATGTCCAGTTCTGCAGTTCACAGGCAGCTGAAGGCTGCACGACAAAGAAATTACGACTGAAATCTCAGATTATTAAGGCAGTAGCAGTTTTACTTCACAGGATTCACTGATGCAACTACTCAGCAGATACTGGTGAGTCTGACCACAAGAGCTCCAACTGGCTGATAGATTTTCCCCACCAATACAAAGCACTACATCCCCTTTCTTTATTAATGCATACAACTCAGATGTAGATAAACATCAACTTTCTAAGCAGTCTTTCAGTTAATTCTCAGGAAGAGAGATTAAAAGAAGAAAAGCCGTCAAGATAAACAATTGTGTAGAAGATAAAAATATTCAATTAAATATGACAAATCTCACACTTAGACAGGAGACCAGCATATCAAATACTGAGCACAATAAATTAACACCAGTAAAAAAGTTTAACAGCTATAAAGTTAACCAGAAAGTTCAGACAGTGCAAACATTTCACAGTAAGAAAAAAATAACCAGTAATTTCTTTTCAAGTATCAAAAGCATTGTTGTTGAGTGATACCATTTCAACTGTATTATTGCACAACATACGAAAAATACAGTATCAACCTCTGGAACCTAAGATGTATTCTCAAACCTTTACATTTTCCAGGTATCAGTTTACATTGGCTGTTTTGTGGATATATTAAAATAGTGTTCACTTATCAATCTGATAAAAATTGTACAAACTCAATTTGTACAATTTTAAAGCATTTGAGTCCTGACTTGTATTGCTTCTCAGAGACACGGATTTAAGGCTAGCCTAGGCCTTATGTAATTCACAGCAAACTTAACCTGCTGTTAAGAAGAACTAGCCCAGTGCAAGGTGCTCTCAACTGTCATGTCTTCAGAGAGTTTAAGGTTGCACCTTACTTGCCTCAGCATTATCAAAAGTTTCTTTAAATAAAAAAAAAAACAAACCCAATAAAACCCACAACAAACAAGGCCAGTAGGCACAAAGAATTTCTTACAATCATGATGGAAGTCCGATTATTAAAGTATAACTGTTGGTATATAAGTTTTACTCTATCTTCCTACCTTCCATTTAGGAAAGGGAACCAGTCTCTGACAAGTCTAATATCACAGAACATTTAAAAAACAGAGAAACATCATCCTTCTCCCCGTATCTGCATTTTTTAGTGCACTGGGCATGTCTGCTCCCATAAATTTAACACTTTTCCAGCAGTGAAAACAATTCTAAAAGGACAGACAGTGGACTGAACCACAAAGAGTTTCTTTACCTCTGAACATGATTATTTGTTACACATTATAGTCAGAAATGAATAAAAACATCCTTGCAACGGTCCTATGGAGCAGCTGTCTTTACCTTGACAGATTTTGCTCATTTCCTTCCTCTTATATATTTTGTCATCAAGTGATTAATTTTGTAGCAAGGTGTGCTCTCATGTGGCTCAAACCATCTGATTCTCAACTTATTACAAATACTCAAATAATCCATAGTATTTACATGTCCAAGAAAAAGTAGGGGAAAAAAAAGGAAAACAGATTAGACTTTCCTTACACATTCAATTTAGTTTTTGGTCTAGAGACATCAGCATGATCCTGTAAGATTATAGCTGCCATTGCTACTGGTTTGCTCTTCAACAACACGTGAGAACATCTGCAGTAATATTCATAACTAGTTTTGAAACAATAATGCCATTACTCATTATTTGAGAAACAAACCAACAAAATAAAAAAATAATCATAAGTCCTATCCCGAATTTACAGTCTGTAAATTTGGGATAGTATCAGTACTGAAATGCATTTGCCTAGCAAACTCTTGAGAACATTCAAACATGATATATTAAATTTCACAGTAGAACTGGCAAACTGGCACATGCTAAATGAAAATGGGATTTCTAGACAGTTGTCCTGGTTACCAGTCTGAAATTCCATTTTATGCATGTAGGAAGATGAATCCCAAGAATTAGCTGCTTTACCTAGTAGGAATTCTGAGGGGGCTCAAAGCTGCAGAATCCAGTTGTGGATGCAACTGCCAACCACTGATCTATTCCATTACATTCTTTCCTCCCCCATAAATTGTAAGAATTGACAAAACAAACAAACAAATTACCAGCCTCTTCAGGCCTGGGTTATCAGCAGTGATGACAACTGATTTTTACATGGCTTTTGACTAAACCACTGAGGTATATTTCCAGTTTGAGGATGCTTTGCTACCAATCACACAACGGACAAAACAAAAAAAAACAGCCCTCAGTTCTATTACAGAAGAGTTCTCATTTCAAATCTTGACTGAATTGCCAGGTAGTCTAATACAGCTGGCAAAGTGGATCTTGTTACTGCACCAAAAAAAACATAGGTTGCAATTCAGGAAAATACTGGCACTTACTGAGATGACAAGGTAAATTTTGCTCCTCTCAAAACTCTGCCTGCTTTCGTCACCACCTCCCTGACTACTGTGTGCAGCGATACTTGCCAGGGAAGATGAGGTTCAGCAGGCAAGAACTGCCTGCAGAGACAAAACCCCTGTGTCCCACAGCAAGGAGTGCAGCATGAGGGGTATCATCTCAGAACTTCTTGCCCCAAGCTCAAGTCTATGCGCAGAGAAACAATCCTGTTAGCAGGGGAACTAAGTTGGCCACCAGCAGCCAAAGGGTTACAACCAGGCTGGAAGAGCAGGAGCACAAATCTAAAATAAAAAAAAAAAGAAACAAAAAAACCCAAAAATTAAAAAAAATTATAAATTCTACATTTAAAGACAAGACAATAAAGAGGACACTAAAAACCACCAAAGAGTTAAACTTCTTGACAAAACATTAACTGGTGTTTAGTGAATTAAGACTTTTTACCTTCCTCAAAAAGAAAACTGAATCTAATTTATCTGCATTACAACATAAACATTATCAATAGGTGAGAACTCACTTTCCACCAAGGTGACAATTTTAAAGATTATAATAATGATATGGCCTTCAAAACACAGGTCAGGTTTCCTGCTAAGTTCCCAGGCTAACCATCACTCTGGGATGATTACCAGAAGGAGACATGAAACGAAGGAGTTACGTTTCAGACACATTTCTCCTGTGTTAGTCACTATTCTGCATGACTGCACAGCAAAAAGCAGGGCACCTTTGCTATTTTCCTTTACCTCCTACACTTGGGATCTTAGAATAGTCACGGCCTTCCCTTCCTATTCCTGACAGTCAGAGCTGACACAAACCTTTGATGTTTTCAGATATTTAATACTGAAGTTTCACTTTAGCAAATAAGACAACCTACCAATGGGTGCAGCTCTTGTTAAGTTTGAAGCTGGAGGATCCCTCTCAGGGGGACAGGAGTCACAGAAGTCTGAACAGGCTGGGCAAATCAGATTGCCAACGTGTATCCAGCCATTCATCTGAATGCTCACAGTCAATACCTGGCCCGAGCGGCTGCACAAGTACGCAGTGTCCTTCACCCACACATGCAGCCCTTGTGGAGAACATGAAACCTTAAAATAAAAGTCAAGCCTGTATTATGATTTATCATAAGCACAGATTAACTGCAAGTATTTTAGTACAATCTCAGCGACTACTAGATTCAAGAATGCTTTAAAGCACTTACTATACTCTTTTTGTGCAATCATGCAAATCATCAGCTGAGAATGAGTAAAACTTGGCTTCTGCTAATGATTACTTCTGTAGAGTTGTGCAGTTACTGAACATGATACTGTTAGTGAGATAGTCCCGAAGAAAATGAGGATAATGAGAAATAGGTGACATGTGCACAGTGCTTTCCACCTCTGGAAAATCAGTGACTAATTACCATTAAGCTACAAAAATAGAACATTTCCTGGAAGTATTCCTTCTTAGCTGAGGATAAAGTGTCACAGGGGTAAGATGGAGAATGTCCCTAGTGAGACAAGAAGCTGTCCCAGCAGTCACACACATAACTTATCTAAATTACAGGCTTATGGATGGGAGATAATTGTCTTCAAAGTATGTTGTATGATCTACAGATTTAAGGCATAGAAAATCATGTCCAGTGTGCAGGTGCAAAGCTCTAACAGTCACACCTGCATTTTACGCCTTTTTCTTTAGAGTTACTAAAAAACAAACAAACAAACAAAAAGCACACCACCAAAAACCCAGCACATACTCACTTGATAACATCCACTACCCCAGTCGGGGTAACTGAGTTTCCTCCTGCACTGTTCCATAACAAAAGCAGATTTCTGAATAAGACATACAGAGTTTGGTCCGTATTTCTCTGCACCGTAGTTTTTGGTAGGATCTAAGGTAGAAGGAATATACTGAATTGCAGCTTAACGAGAGAACAGAAAACCCACATCAAATTAAAAGGCTATCTAATCAATGTTCCCACATGCAGTTCAAGGTTTACTTCTGGAATATTTCAGGCCCTTAATTATTATCCATTTGGGAATTATACTGTCTTGAAAATAACTGAAGAAGAAACACGAGATTTAGAGATTTAAAAAACAAAGAAGTCAGCTAACCACAAAAAACCACCCCCAACAAATAAGCACTTTGCATTACAATTACATAGGTATGTCTGCCCCGAGGGAATGTCTGCTGTGATTGCTGGCTTGAGGGCAGAGTGTGTTTGGTTGGTTGGTTTTGGGACAACTGCACAGACAGGTAATATCCTACAGCATTCTGGAGCTCTGCAATACTGAACATCCATGCATTACTAAGAGACAAGCCCATGTTGTAATAACTGGAAAAGCTGGCCTTAAACAAAAAAACTACAAAGGCGGAAAGTGGAATTATGTTTCAGAGACTCAAGAAACAATCCCCCCATCCTTTGTATTGTACTTGGTTCATCTGGGGTAAGTATCTATTACTTTCTTTTGCAATTCTTGCATTAGATATGTGAGTTTGCCTCAGGTGTACAGAGTAGTTGTGCTATGGTTCTCACCACAGCATGGTGTTTACACACCTGGTGGTGTGAAACTTCACTAGTGAAGAAATGTACATGCAATTAGTTTGAATACACAGCAAGTCCATTCTAAGTTAACAAATGCAATCTCTATAATACTACCCTGAAGTCCTGAATACTGACCTGGTTGGTTTTCAATTATTCTACAGTCTGAACTTCGTTGAAATTCACCACTTAAATGCCAGCTGAATTCCTGACTAAAGGGACAATAGTCAGCAATTTCTACTGAGCCACCATAGTAAGGTAATTCTTCTGCTGATACTCCATTAAGATTGTCAAAGTACTGCAAATCAAAACATAGTAGTGAAGCAGTTTGTGAAAAGGCAAGTGTACAACTTTTTAAAATAGAACAAATCACTACAGCTGCAAGAACATCAGCTGTTACTACTCAGGAATGCTATTAACAGCACCTTACAATACCCACGAACCAAATGAGCCAGGGGTATTTAAGAATACATAAATAATGCAGAGATTCAAATCTGCATATATCACTCCCAACTTCTGCTCTTAATTCCCCTCTTTGTAATAATTTCATTCTTTGGGATGTAAACAGAACAGATTGCTTAGTGTGCAGAGACACAGGGCAGCAGACTGAGGGAAAAAATACCTCAAACAAGACATTCTGAGGAATTTCTGTTACACAGCAACATTTCTATCTGGCATTTGGCTAGACAGCCAAGCAACATCACTTTCTTTAAGATCACAAGGGGTTTTTATCACTCTTCAGACTCCTTGTAATAAACAAGGTAGACATTTTTCACATTATCTACTGTCATAAGCTAGTTCAGAAGAAAAAAAAAAACGAAACAAATATCATCAGGCTGCAAAGCTCAGCAATGAAAACACTTCAGTAACTTGTAAAGTAGGATCCATTATACCTGATATTCCTGAGGTAACTGCTTTGGAAACTTCTGCAAGTTGCACACTGCTACTGCTCTTTGGTCCTGTCTGCAGGTTAACTGCAAAGGATTACTCCTCAAAGTGTCGCAGTATGGACTTATTAATTGCTTCCTCAAAAACAAAAAGCAAACAAAAAATACCAGAATAAAAATCACATCAGATCAATTAAACTGTTTTCCTAAGCAGCCTGTCAAGACTGTTCCCATTCTCCCCTACACTCAGTCAATCACACAAAGAAGCACTAACTTCTTCTCTGGAGGCTAGTTTTTCTTATTTGTCTGGTTATGCCCTTTCTGATTTAAAGAATATCAAGCCAACAAAGTTACAATGCACTCAGCTATTTGGTTTTAATGACACTGCTCTGTAAACTTTAAAGAAAAAAACATACAAGCAAAACAGGCCCACTATGCAGCTGCACCCTAGAAATGTATGAGGATTGTAAAGAACAACCAAGGTTGTAAGGAACAAACAAGGTAGGCTCTGTCTTGAAGATGGCTATCATCTCCTTAAGTTGCTTTAAGTACAGTCCAGTAATGCAAAATGACACAGACTGCATTTCCAATTTAAAGGGACAAAATAAGAAGGGAAACACTTTCAGAGTAAGTCCTACCCATCCTCTTTAAAGCACAGCTTTCTCATAGGGTGTAGGATGTGTTTACACTAAGATGTTTGCCCCTGTATTTATTGTATTGGGTGTGATGCAGGGACAGCATTCCTTGTTCATCTCTATCTACCTCTACATCTTGTTATTGAGTTACATTTGAAGGACAAATTTAAACAAGCATCAGGGTTTCCTCTTTATTTTTTTTTTTTTTTTTTAAAGACTGTATTCTTACTTTTGTCTCTTCTGGTCAATCCAGAATTTGCAGCTCTTCATCACAAAGTCACAGCCTTTATTGCGTCCCCAATCTAATTTCTCTGCCATGCTGTAATTAGCTTTATACCATCTGTAAAGGTATTTTGAAATGAGAATATAGTTACTTCAAAAATTACTGTTCTGATTAATAAAACAGCAGTTGAAACAATTTCATATTACGCCTTAAGGTTTTCAAATTAAGGAAAGGGAAACTAGATCCCTTTTTGCCTATAAGAAAATATATTATGATTTCCCTATTTTTCAAGTCACAATGAGCTAGAAGAAAATGTTGTGATCTGCAAAGGAACAATGCACACAGAAAGATGAAATTTTAGGCAATTTCTGCTTTCTAGCTGCAAAAAGAGTTGAAAATAATAATCAATCTGTACTGCATGCGACTGAAAGAAGACTTACATTAAGACAAAAAGTAAATATCTGCTACAAACAGCACTTTGCATTGCAATGTCTGGCTTTTTAAGGCTAGATTAAGAATGGGTTTTGAAATATATGAAGAAAAAATAAAATAATAGGTATGACTCCTTGTCTGAAGTAATGCTAATTATTATGACTATCTACTCTGCTGCAGAGGGGTAAGTACAAATGCATCAACTCGAAATAAAACCAAGTACAATTAAAACCAAACACAACTAAACCAAAATCTGCTCCCCCCCACTCTTAATTCTTACCCTGTGTCTTCCATTAATGCTAAGGTGATCCTGGAAAAGACTCGATTCTGAGTGTGGGATCCAGTCATTGCTTCATTCTGAAAGTTATCAGTTATGATTGGTAAGCTGCTCAAAATCATTGTTGTAAGAAAATGCTTCTTATGAAAAAGCATTTTATTTCTGGTTTCTTTTTACTATTGACACTCAAATTCCATACTCCACCATTAAAGGACTGTCCTGAAGCATTTCTCTTCTTGTTTACCTCACTGCATAAAACAACCACTAGAAAATGTACCTCTGCCAAAAATACCACACAGCACAAAGTTACAACTAAAAATTAGCTTAAATGTCAAGAGAGAAATAAGTATTCCCTTAATCAGGCATGGTTCTGGAGGAGACATGGCAAAAGTTAAAGCCAGGGCACATGAATAAAGATGAAGTCATGGCAATGAACAGAATGATCAAGTATTTAAGAGGCAGAGGGCAACAAAACTCACTTGACTCAAAGAAATACCCCCTTTGCCCCAAAAAGGGAGCAAACCTTCTTAAAAGGGTAAATGACAGACAGAAGTAAGAGACATTTAGCTTTTCAGTAATCACTTGATTTCAAGCTCATACTTTGAGACTTAGCAAGAAGGCTAAAAGACAGATGTATCTAGAAACTGGACATCCTAGTATTTAATTGGACTATTAAATTGGACATTTAAGTACTAAGTCCTGTTTGTGACATCTCAGTGAGGTTTGATACCCCTGCATTTTCAAGGCTCCAGTAGGTACCACAATAAACCTAAAAATAAAGGCACAGGGAGCAGACATTGCCACATCCCCTCCCATTCTCAGTATCAGCACAAACCTCCAACAACCTCTTCTCCCAGTGATTGAGCTCAGTACCCATGCCACCTTGATTTTCAAGCTCCATTCCCTCTAGAATTGGACAATTAAAATGTTTTCGGGCTTCTTCCTAAAAATAAAACATTTCAAGACAACTCTCAAAACACTGAGATGGGTACCCACATGCAGTCCTAGTGCTCTAGAATTGTCTATTAAAAGTATTTCAGCATTTCTTTCTCTATCATTTTGTTTTCTACTCAGAGGCTGACTAAGCAAGCACCCTAACAGCAAGCCTATGACACTAACTATTCATCTCCTTGAAAGAAATGAGCAAAACCAAGGATAATTAATCCATGTTTGCTCTATACACTCTGTTACATTCAAAACAAAAAGATTATTTGTGGCCGAATGTGATTAACACTATGACTTATTTCCAAATCCAATTTGTTACACTTGAGCATATGTTCTGTTGGGGGCACAAAGAGAGAGTCTGAGGTGTGGGAAGCAAGAAAGACTTCCAAAAATACTTGAGGAATTTCTTTTTAAACATGACAAAATATTAATATTAAAGGATCAGGACATGTCTTAAGTCTGTAGGAAAACATCTAAAGAATACAATTAAGGAATTTCTTCAACATCAGTTTTGCTTAACCTTTAATAATTTACTTTCCAGTCCCTTCACTGTCTCTTACTATGTGAATTTATTTATTTCATACTGTCTGTCACCCATTTTCCACTTTACTTCAGGTACACCCTCCCAAAAACACAGTGTTAATGGCACAGGCTTTGGACCAAACTTTCAGCGAAGAATATTCAATGTTAGGCTATTCTTTCTTCAAGGATAAGAAATATTTAAGAACATGATGGTAACCTTGGCACACAAAGCTTGAAAGGTAATGCACACTTACGACTACCCGAGGTGTCACCAGAAGATGAACAGCATGGCGCAGCATTTTGCCACCACGTACGTCCCACAGCCTCACTGCTTTATGAACAACTCTATTGCTCCACTGATACAAACCTAGGCTGTAAGGAGAAGGTTTGGTTACAAATCCTTCCCACAAAGACATGTTACTGTGCAAAGATCTAGCTCCATAATAAACAGAATCACAAATAATCTTTATACTCCCGTGTGCTTTCTAAATTTTAAAATTTTATTATGTAGGATTTCTCCTTTTTAAGATGTGTTTATTATACACACAATTCTGATTAAACAAGGCACAGTAAGATTATTAAAAATACAGTCTATAGACTCAAGATGCATTTTCTACAGTTACCAAAAATATAAGAAATTAAATAAAAATCCTCAGTATTGCTATCATAAAAACCAAAAGCTCTCTACACTTCCACCTCCTAAAAGAACATCTACAATACCAACTAAACAAAGAAAAGAGAATGCAAACTGCTCATTCTGTAGCAAATCAGAAAATTCACACAGCAGATTACACACATTGTCAGTTCTGCATAACCATAAACCTTGAATGACACAAGTCTTAAAAATGAACTGCACTGATGTTAGGCAGCACTGGTAACTGTAATGCTTAACTTCAAGCCTTCTGATAAATGAAATCTTGTCTTAGTTTGTGGATATGGGAATAATGTAAGTGTTCTATGGCAATGTAAAGAAAGACTAGAAAACCACCACACACCACTGTTTGAACATAAAAGAAAGTCATTCGAACAATGGAATGAAGTTGGGTTTTCAACAGGCAAGAATACATCCTAAAAAAGCAACACAAAAACATCCTTCAGTGGGACTGCCAAGAGGTCCAAAAAATATGTAATACCTTTCATTAAAAGGAGGAAGTCCATCTGCATATCTTGGTGTCAAAGGTTTTCCATCATCATCACGATAAAATGCAAACAGTCCAGCAGAGAAACCCTTTAAGTTAAGAAACAAGTACATGGAAACCTTTGGTAAGACATTCATACACACAGTCAAACACCATGAAAGAGTTCCCACACCCACTACTGTCACACTGGAAGTACAACACTCCAAGGCAATTAATGCACATTGAAGGAGGCAAAGCAAGAGCTTTCCTCTACCAAACATCCCTCTTTTGGCAACAAGCTGGAGGCATGTGAGGAAGCAGGCACCAATCTCAAAGTAACATTTTATCAACCCTTACCAGTGCATGGATTATCTCGTGTTTCACTGTAGACAACATGCCAACAAATTCCTGAGCTTGTGTTGAAATCATATTTGGACACAAGTTAGCATATCCTGCTACTGGCCTGAAAAATAGTTTTAAAATTAAATGATTTTCGGTAAAATACTACACAATTCAAATCATTATTCACTTGAAGCAGCACAAGATTTAAAGACGATACAGACTAATGTAAAAATATGCCCTTCCTAATAATTTATAAATATCTGTTAACAATATAGCGACTAGTTTACTGGTGGGATGGGGTCAATCAATCTCTATATTCAGTATTCTGCACAGATGTCAGTGACAACAGTGCAAGGGACCTGAATTTTAGGTAAGATCCTAACGAGGTACAAAGTCTGTGACAGTGACTGCAACTGAAATGGAAACAAAAGCCACATAAGTAGGAACATGCATTCTTTAAGTTTGTGAAATCATGACATTCACCTCAGCAGAAACAGGATCTTGAGGTAAAGTTTAGGTTTTAACAGTGGAGGATCAGCTTTGAGTCATGTGCCTCAATTTTTCGAGTTAAGCACTATTGATGGGTTTGTGATTTTACATAAATGCAGTGCTTGTCTAACTCAATAATGGCTTCTTCTTTGTTACACAACAAAGGCAAACAATCAAATTCCATATCTGAACAATTAAAAAACTTGAAAGTTTAATGAAAAAGAGTTTGCAACAGAGGGAATACTTGCCTATCCATTTCAGCTTCCAGTTGGCAGTAGGCTGCATAGGCAATGATATTTTCATGGCCACACCTTTCAGTAGTGAGAGCACTAACGTAGAGTACAAAGTCAGCATCTCGAACCCCTTCCTGGTCAGGTGAGCCTGTGGGCCTGCGGTGCCAGTCACTGTCATTGTACACCCTGCATTGCTTTACAGTGTTCAAATGGAACAATTAAAATACTCATGACCAAAATTTTGCATGGCATAATTCAATTAGCTTGAAGCCAAGAAGAAATCCCGCTCTAAGACAGCAGAAGATAAGAAAATACCCTGTGAAGAACAGAGCCAAGGAATAACTTTCAAATTGCTAGCTCTTTTGATTAACTAGACACAAGGAAGGTGGCAGCTTAAAAAAAAACAAAACAAAGCCTCCCAAGCTTCCCAGAATTAGCATCCTGTATTTCCTATAAATTAAAAAAAACTTAGCTCACAAAACCAGTACACATAAGTAGCAATAGCATTTCTCATGTAATCTGCTGCTTTTAATGATATAGTTGAAACTTCCAAGTTAAAGAAAGAAAAATAGAAATCTACTGATCACATACTGCAGTTCAATCAAAAAGTCATGCAAGAAAACAAGTCTGAAGCATTTCTTGCCCATGCTCCTGAGTCAGTGGATAGCCTCTTCAAACAAGGTCTTCAAAAATCAATTATTAACTCTGAAAATCCAACTCATTGATCAAGGTGACTAGTGGCAATTTAGCAAGCTCCAAATCTCATCCTCTCTGTACAGGCCATTAGAACACAGGCTCAGAAGATAGTAACCAGTCCAGTTTTATTTGAATTTTGATTCAACAACATAAACTACAGAAACTCACACTAATTTAAGATGATCTATTCTTTCATTCAGACTTAATGATCTCCAGCAAACAAGTCACTTATGCACAGTTACCAATACCACTTCACTTTTTCATTAATTACCATAAATAGTAATATTTCAAAGATTAGGAAACACTTGGATAGCTGAGCTTACCTGGAGGTGTTTCTCAGGAACTATAACTGGCCCACATCTTGTATAGTCTGCACAGGCTTTTTGGCAATATCTGTGAGGGTCAGCTTTCCTCCTTAAATATTGGTTTGTCACACATTGCCTCCAATGAAACATGGGACAGTCAACACTTTAATTATTAAAAGAGAACTATAGAATAGTCTTACAGCACTATATGGTACTTAATATAACTTGCACAGTGAAAATTGTTAATTACCTTACCAGAAAAGACATAATGCTTCCAGTTGTTAATGGAGCATCCACAGGTTCAAAGAGAGATTAGGACAAGGTTCATAAATGGGGGTACACATAAAAGAGAACTAGCAGCATATATAGCTTTGAACATCTTTGCTACAACAAATGCAGCTGCTGCTCGTGGAAGGTTGGCAGATTTGTAAAAGAGCATCTGCCACTCCCACTGGATCAGATGGGTCACTGATCTGATTCAGCAGGACATTTCTTACTCCTCTAATCTTCTTTTAAAGGTTAGGCAGCACAACATTTAATATCAAATATAGCAAGTGATTTTCAGCACACTTTCACATACCTGCTCAGTAATATCGCACCTGCAGATTTGCGCACTTGAAACGTCTTCTCCAAATAAGATATAGCTTGTGGGAAGAGTTTGTTCTGAAAAGAACAAAAATCAGAGTCACCCAGCAGTAGTGCAGACACAACTCACTCCAAAGGCATTAACTGCCAAGTTACATGAAACTTGCTAGATATTGTGGTATAGCAGAATAGAGGAAAGCTTGACCCTCTAAGTTCAATTACTATCTACATATTTATGAGATATTTTGTTTCTGTATTCCCATATTTATTATTGGAATGACAGAATGGGAAGGAAGCCAGTACTAATCAGAATGTACAGCTTCAAAGAGGCTTTTAACAACTATATGCACATTTCTCACTAATATCTTTGCACCTTGGGATATAGCAAACACCTCTCAAACAAGATGAGAACAGCAGAACTGTGGAATAATTTGTAATGGAGGTATAATCTATACACAAAGCTTTGGTTTTCTGGAGTAGAGGAATATTAAATTGCTGGCATTCAACGATTTAGTTAAACTGGCCTTAAACTTAACTTCATCCATGTAGTAAATTATGTACAAACAAAAAGGGAAAGAAAACGTAACGTACCTTTATAAGGTGTCTTTTCTCAGGCAGTAAACTATATTTAAAAAACAAAACATACGAGCTTTAGTTAATAAGTTTCTATTCTCAGCCATGGGGAAAAAAAAAATCTGCCACAACATTATACTCACTCCTCAACGCTTCTGTCATATACAATCTTAATTCTTAGCTGTTGGTCCACATTTCTCTTCGAGACGTGATTTTCCTTGAGAGGAACTTGATAGACAACCTGGCAGGGAGAGGCACGGGGCGCTGGATGAGGCAGCTCGCCCGGACAGACACAGCACCCCACGGCCCCGGGCCCTCGGCTGCTTCTCGCCACAGCAGCACCGCTCAGTGCCAGCCCCTTCCCGCCCTTCCCTCACTGGGAATGGGACGCTCAGCGCCCTCCATCGTCATTAAGGCCCACAGCCGAGGCGGCGGGGCCAGACTCGGCACAGTCCGGGCGGGGAAAGCCGAGAAGGGACGGATCCAAGAGCGGGAACGGCCAACGGGGGAGCCTCTGCTCCCCAACACCCCTCGCAGCCACCTGAAGACCCCCGGCCGCCCCACCTGGTCGCCGCTGGGTACGTGGTGGTCACAGGAGGAGGAGGCAAAGGCTGAGAGAGGGAGCGGCAGGAGCAGCAGGAGCCCGGCGGTGAAGGCGGCGAGCGGCGGGCGCCAGCATCGGGTAAACCGGGCGCGCCCGCCGCCCGGCTCGGCGGCCATTTTGGAGTGTCCGTCCGCCGCGTCGCCATGGAGGCAGCGCCGGGGGAGCGGCCTCCGCCAATGGGCGGGCAGGGAGGCGGGAGCGGGAGCGGCGGGCGCTTCTGATTGGACGTGGAGCCGCGAGGGGCGGGGTCAGGGGCTGAGGGGGAGGTGGCGCGCAGTGCGAGCGGTAAGAGCCAGAGCCGGAGGATCAGGGCGGATGGAAAAGAGGTCCCGGATCAACGTGGCTGAGCGCTGACCCAGCACTGCCAAGGCCACCATTAAACCATCTCCCCAAGCACCACATTTACATGGTATCTGAACGCTTCCACTGCCTTCCTGGGCAGCCCACTCCAATGCTCGACCACCCTTTCTGTGAAGGAGTTTTTCCTAATGTTCAACCTAAACCCTGGAGGCCATTTCCTCTTACCCTATCGCTTATAACCTGGGAGAAGAGCCCGACCCCCAGCTGGCTACAACCTCCTGTCAGGGAGTTGTAGGGAGCAATAAGACAACTCCCCCGCCCGAACCTCCTTTTCTCCAGGCTGAACCCCCCCAGCTCCCTCAGATGCTCCTCATCAGACTCGTTCTCCAGACCCTTCCCCAGCTCTGTTCCCTTCTCTGGACATGCTCCAGCACCTCAATGTCTTCGTCATGATGGGCCCAAAACTAAACACAGGGTTTGAGGTGCTTCACAGTGCCCAACACAGGGAACGGTCATTGCCTGTGGCCACACTATTGCTGGTACAAGCCAGGATGTCATTAGCCTTCTTGGCCACCCGGGGACACACTGGCTCATATCCAGCCATCTGTCAACCAGCATCCCCAGCTCCTTCTGAGCCTGGGATTTCATTTCTCGTACACAACACGGCCTTCTTCCAGTTTCTCAGTCCACAAACACTGTACACAACCACGTATCCCCAAATTTCCAGTATGGAAACAACTAGAGAAACTTTTACCACCACCCCTACTGATAAAAGGTATCGAGTAGTCCTTCATCTTGCAGCTCCTCCCGCTTTCCAAGGTGTTCAGGTATAAAGAGGGCCACACAAATAGAAAGCACTGTGTCCTGGCTCACCCGGCTGCTTGGTGACAGCAGTCGGAGAAGCTGGTGGATGCCTGCTGCTTCCAGCTAAACCGAGTTACTCTGGCGGCTGAAGTGTCTCCATGACACAGAAAAGCACCCAAAAAAGCAGAGAAAGGAGAAAAGCATCCTGACCTTTACATAGGGAGCAAAATCTATTGAAGCAAGAGTGGATAAAACTCTGCTTTGCTTTAAATGGGAATTTATGCAGGACACTCATCTGAAGTGCTGCATGGGCACGTGCTGTGAAAAGCAGAAATTTTTTACATTGCAATCTACAGACGCTGTAAATCTTTATCGTCTTTGCAGGCAATGAGAACATCATGGTGAAGTTTTAGGACATCGTGGCAGCTGGTTGCAGCACAGGTCTTTTTTCGACCAGGGCAGAATAATTTCACCTGGAATCTGTATGCACAAAGCATGTCACTCAGACAATACAAGAAAACCTTTTTGTCTTCGAAGTTTTTATTGCATCAATGTAACATACTCAAATTTGAAGCAACACTTCTAAGTGAAGTGTGCTCCTGTTGCAAACAACTCAGCAATACAATGCAGCTGTTTGAAACTTTTATTAAACAGTGTAAATGGCTTTTGATTGGCAGTTTTAAGATTACAAGGTGATAAAAATACAGCTTGTAAAGATGTAAAAGTGCCATTATTACCTTTTTTTAAGAACTTCAAATATTTTCAAATTGTACAAGCATGTAAACTGAGTTATGCCTCTGTAAAGTAGTTGACTCTGAAAACTGGTGATTCTACAGAAAGGTTAATGCTTCAGTAATGAAAAAAAAAATTAAAAATCCCTCTTTACAGTCTTGAAAGTTGCAAAAGCAATGACTTTGTGGAAGGTGGAAGTAAGAGTGGGGGACTGTAGAGAATTCCCCTAAGAAATGGGTATGAATACAGTAATTTATACCTAGGAAATAACAAAGTATGCCAGGGTAGCAAACATATAGGTAAGGGGGTTGAAACGGTAAATACAAAGTGCATGTTCATATGGGAATTATTTTTCTTCCAGACTTTTAGCACCAACAAGCCTGAGTGGATACCTAAGGATGACTGAACACTCTGCTGGTAGGTGAGGTTATTAGAATCAGAGCACAGCTTTGATTGAAAAAAACTTTTTGGATTCTAGCACAGAACATTTTAAATAAATTCTCACAAGAAGGTGTTTTAATGTGAATATTGGAAATAGGAACACACACAGGTGCTCTGACCTACCCCACACTTATTACTGCTGGCCACAGACAAGGCAGAACAGCTCCCTCTCCTACCACTCCCCTCTGCCTTGTGTAGGAAGAAGTCAGAGCTGTTCTTACAGCTCCTGCCTACATCTCTGCATAACTGAACTTGAAATGTGAATACTGAAATAACGTTCTAAAATATTTGCTTATGTTAGTCCTTCTGTTAATAATTCAAAGACATATTTAAACACATGGATAGAGCAATAAAGGAGAAATCTAGATGTAAAAACAATTTAAAAACTGCCCTGTAAATTCTTACATGTAAAAGGCACTAACATTTTCTAGGCTATTAAAATCATTCTATTATTTGAAAGTAATAAGGTATTGTGGATATGCCTGAATGTCATTAAATATGACAAACACTGTTGGATTAAACTCATCATCAACCACACTGTCATACAGGTCAGTAGGATCTGCTGGCCTCCTTGGTGGTGGAGCCTTTAGTCCTTCTCTCCCCTCACAGTACCGCCCAGTTAGGACCCGAGCCAAGTACATGTGTTTTTTGCCTTTCACACTTGGAACAGCGTAAGTATCCCGAGCAGAGTAACATGCATGAAGAGCAAAGTAGGTTCCATCTCCAATGGCTGCAGCTGTTAGGAAAGACAAAATTTTCAAACACAGTTAGTGTTCTTATTCTCCTAAGAATTTCTCCTAAAACTCCTGGTTTTTAACCCTACAGAAGCCAAAAATGTGGTTAGAGTTCAAACACAAAATTCTAGTAATAATCCTTTGTATCAGAATCAAATATGAACCCACATAGATGCCAGGTAAGCATCAACACCCAGATTTTGACTTCCCTTTCCTATGGAGAAAAGGGCTCCTCTGTTTAGCATGGTTTAGCCTGCAATCAATCAAATTGCAATTTTTCAGAGACTTTTGGACTTAAAATGACTATGTAATTGTAATTATAGTTTTCTAGTCATACTTCCCAGCAAGTTAGAAGAATCACATGTCTTTGTTCAAGAGAGATTTCTTTTTTCTGACATTGCTAAAAAGCTGTTCAATCCAGACAGGTCCTTCCTATCTAGCTGCCCTGATCTTTGGAAACTTTTCCTTGGCTACCCAGCCTGACAGAAGGGAAGTGTGCCTTCTCAATCGTTAATCACAGCTGAGATGAAAAGGTGGCTGTCAATATCCACAAGCAGAGAGAGGACATGGGGATCTAGGGATCTTGCTTCCTGAGTAAATCCAACCTCCTGACACTACCAAAGAGCAGGAAACCGAAACTACATCTCCTCAGGACATGTTCTAAAAAGACGTTGTGGCTGCCCTTCCTACCTGTGCACAACCTGATACATTTTGTGTATGCTGGGCTTCATTTATTCTAGAAAATCTCAGTTCAACTACCCTCCAGAGGATCCAGAGAAATGTCTACTTTTGGATCCAGACCACACTGAAGTGTCAACTAGATCTGAGTTAAGCTGCCCAGCTCTCTCAACATCAAATCAGCCCTAGGCAGGTACAATTCTGTCTTAAGGAAGAAAACATTAAGATCAAAAATGAAGGACGTTCGAAGTGAGGTTACATGGCCACTAAAATCAACTAGCACCTCAATTCAGTCCACGTTCCACTTCTTTGAATCCTGTCTTTCATCTTTGAACGCTGCCAAATAATACACCTAACATGACTGTACTAGAGGAAGTGGACAAAACAAGCTTTGAACTAATATCTATCTAGCAGAATATCTTTATGATAAATATTTTTCTCTAACAACTATTAAAGGCTAAGAATTAAATCATGAATCTCATAGATTTTGTGAGCATAAAATTGGAAAGGATGTGGCATCTTATGCTGTCCTAATCTTTGGAGGCAACAGAAGTATCTGCACTTTTACTTTGCTACCTGTTTTTGACTAAGAGGAGAGGAGATACCACCAGCTAGTAGCTGTTACCTCAGCAGAGTATGTTGAGCAGTGTTCCTTGCTCCTTTTTCTAGGTAAATGATACGAAACAATTCTCAAAAGCTGCCCAGGCTTCCATTCAGAGTAGGTGAACTCTTTTTGATATCCTTTACATGGTGGCATCCAGCAACAAGGGATTAACTGAACGAGGTAATTCCTTTGTCCAAACAGGTTAATCTCAGGAGTTACTACTGTGTTCTCTAATTTCATTCAGGTTTCATGTTGTGCTGACAGCACTGTAACATTGACTTCCTGTAGCACTCATACACGTCTAGGAAATTAACTGATTTGGATCATGACTCACCATTTTTTCCAGCATACCCACGATTAAATCCATAGTAGTTAATTGAGCTCAATGAGGATGCAGCTGTCCCATGAAATAGCAACTTCTCATTATTTCCACTTCTGTTCTTTTCACAGAGAAATTTTTTTTTCAGTTGGTATGTCTGCCAGAGGACGCGATTTTGTATTCTTTCAATCTGCAAAATTACAAAATTAACTATATTTACACTAGGGATAAATAGGATAGGGATGAATATTTCTCATGGTAGGAAAGCATTAAAATGAAACCAAACTGAAAGAATTACAGCAATTTTCACTATGTTCTGTTAGCATGAGGTTTGAGTAGAGGAACTGAATATGTTAACCTCCTGAAAAATCAGAAAACAAAGCATCTTATAAGAGAGTTTAGGGCTTAGTAATTTTGGGTAAACATTTGTCTTGCCTAGTATACCAGGTACCCAGCAGTCATGGTAGCTGTGCATTGTCATTTCTAGAAAGAGGCAGTTGTACCACTGCTAGAGGCAATGGTGTAAGATGCCTTCTATACATTCTAATCATCTTTACTGATGATTTTCTCACTAAAGGATACACTGTAGCAATAGCATTATGTTGAGTTTAATTTTCTCTTCTAGATTTAAGCTTGCAAGTCAAAATTGCTTCCTCTAATGTGTATCTTAGCAACCCATAAGAAACTACTATATAAAAATCACTTGGTGGGAGGATGGATGTTGCTGGCTCCCGATGCTGACAATGTGAATATAGCTTAAGGGGAAGCAGTGTCTCTGTATCAAAGTATAATCTTAAAGGCATTGCTGTAACAGCTTTCCATTTTTAACAGACAAAGACATAATGTCATTACCTGATTTTTTCTATAGTACATTAATATTTTGTTCTCTTTATGTGTTTTCATGTCCATGCTCATAGAAGCTTGTGATGGAAGAAAAATTTTAAACACATTATTCTTACTCCTAATTTGATTGTATGTTCTACTGTTTATCTCTTCTCTCGATTCAGAACAATTCTATCTTCTCCCTGGCAATTAAACCTCTGTGCATTGGGTTGCAGACTTCTAAATAGGTGGGATCAAATAATGACACTGGTTAAAACTGACAGCCAAGACTGATAAGCTCTGGGATGATAGAGGAGATGATGTAAATTAGTCCAAAGCTTTATATCAGTCTACATGGATTTTGTTAGGTTGTTAGGTTTTTGGGGTTTTTTTTTTTTGTATTCTGAATGCATTTACTCATGCCTCCATTTCAATATAGAATTTCCTAATTGGAAATACCACATTAACTAGTGAGTCCCACATTAGCTGAACAAAGAGTCAGCCTGAAGACTCATGGTCACTGGTTTTGCACTGTTAGATGGCAGAAATGGCAGAACAGCTCTGAGGAAACTTGCTTTGATTTATATAGACCCTGTACGGTGCTGGGGACACTGATATACAAAAGGTGTATTGGGTTGCAGACATATTAAAAGCAAATATTTAGAAAGTATATTAATGTTTCTTGCCCAAGCATTGACATTTTCACTCCTCCCCATCCCATATGAGATCACCTTCTCTATATTAAAGTTCGGACATGTTTTCTTAAACATCTTCTCAACTGTTCTATATTCAGGATGTGATGGCTTGAGATTCACCAGTTTGACATGATCATTTTGCATGTCTGTCCACTCCTTAGGGAGCTCTATTGACTCCATATCTGCAAAACAGAGGCTGCATTATTATGACAGACAACTAGCTCAGCTTCATAGGCACATCTTACAAACCACCTGCACAGAGAGGGCAAAGAGGACAGGACCTTCTGCAATACTTCATTCAACAAGTACTCTTGCTCTTCCAAACATTGCTGGCTTTGTAATGCATTATAAAAGCTTTACATTTTGTCTAACTATCCCCATACCAATATCTAATTAAAATAAGCTTTAAAACCCCAGAAGAATTTTTTGTCTTCTTCATACACCACTTCCTTTGTAAGATTTAAGCATGAAATCTATGCTCACCAGTGACATGTGTGCACATAATATTTACACTTAAAACTGATGTTCTGACTTCACTCATACTTGCCACTGATTATGAAACTCAAAACTGCTGTTGAAGGAAAAAAAAAAAAAAAAGAAAAAGGGAAAAAAGCTATAGACTGCCTTACTCCTTTGGGATACCCGAGTTTGCATTTATCCAAATCATCAGTCACTAATCACAATTCAAGATTTTTTATTTAACAAAACTGTCATTTACCTTCATCCTTTGCCAGACGTTGAAGATTTATAGTTTTTCCTTGGTCATCAGTAGCCTTCAGAGTATTCAGATCCACCGTGTAGTTCTTCTTGTTAATTTTGATATTCAGATATGGTTTTTTAAATAATTTGGCATGCTCCAGCTGCATATTTGTCAGTTTATCAAAAGCAACAAAGCTACCGTTTCCTCCTGGATACCTCCATTCTACCAGGTTATAAAGAAGTTCTGCCTTGGATTGTTCTTCTTCAGTAGACTTAATTTGTTGGATCATTCTTTGAACTTCTAGAGAAATTGAATAGACATCCCTGCTAATACCAGAAATTTTAATTTGAGGGGGAGAAAGCTTATTTTCAAGCTGAATGGTGACTTGCTTTCTTCTCTGGAGATCTTCCAAAATGGCAATTTGTGTCCCATCAAAACTTTCAATTGCCTCATCTGCAACAGTATTTTCAAGCTGTTCCTTTAAAATTAAATCCTTTATCCAGGACTCAGTTGCATCCACCTTTTCTTGGCTTTCTCCACAAATTTGAAATGTGACCAAATAAACCTTCTTCTCCAAAGTCATGGACTTTTTATTCTCAAAAGATTGGTTTTTGCCCCAAAAAAAGGCTGTGGATAAATATATGACAATTAGTAGTTGTAAATAAAAGAACTTCTGTGTGTGGCCCACACACAGAGAAAACACACCAACTTACATTTAAACGTAGATAACAATGATTCTGTTGTGGATGAAGCTGAATCTTCTCTTTTCTTCATGCTTTCATAAAAGTCTGTGATCATATTTGTCTGGAAGATGACGATTTTAATTGTCTGTAAATGCTGTACTGATCTTTGTCTTGCAAATTCCACTATAGCATCCAACATTTCATCAGCTACCTTGGCTGGACTCTGTCCTGCTTGACCTAAACAAAAATAAAAGGCACATACCAGTGAACAGTTTTTGTACAAATTTACTGTTTCTCATATTAAGTTTGTCTGTTTCTGAACTACCCCCATCACAGCCCTCACTGCTTTCCAAAGAAAACACAAACCTGTTCCAATAGCTGGAAAGGCAACAGATTTGTACATCCTTTGTTCACACTCATGAAGCACTTCAGAGACCTGACTCTTCACACGGTTATCGGTAATCAAATGGATGATTTTACTGCACAACAGATTCCCACCCTGTGTAGTAACAAAGCCACTTTGATACTGCCCAGCTGCAAGAGAGAAGATAAAGAAGACATAACATTTACAAAGTCACAATCTCTTCTGGTAACATTGATTGTTGTATTGGTGCTACAAGGGAAGTGGAAAAAGTGGAAAGAAATCCACTGTAAGCTTTTTTATTGTGAGTTTACCTGTTCTGGTTTTCTCTGTAACTACTCTGCAGGGTTTCTTTGAGAAATTAATTCAAGTAAATGTGTTTTCTAATTTCCTAAGATCTCTGCTATAAATATTTTCCTATTACATACAATTTAAGAATTTATGATGACTTTGACTACATCTCACTTTAATTTAAAAGCATGCCAAATTAATTTATATGTGAAAACCTTTCTTATGCCACTTACTCCTTGGAAGCCCAAATTTCTATTCTGCAGAAGAGCTGAGTGGTTGACATAATATCATTAAGGTTATGTCCAGCAGATGGTTGGTAAAAATGGTATGGAATTTTAAAAAAGATGCGCTCTGAGCACTCATGTTTGCTTACAAAATGGAGTCATATTGTGAGGATGAATGGCCTAATGAGCACAGAGCTCCATACCACCTCACAGATCACAAAGGTAATGACTGTAAGATGCTCTGCAAGCACTGAGATCAGGCTGATAAATTTACTTTGATAAAAAGGTTTATCTGCCAGGTGATTTTATGACTCTCAGGATTTTCTGAAAAATATTTTGTACATTAAGTTAAAATGTAATTTGGATCATTGTAATGGGGTTTTAAGTTCCTGAAAACATTATAATTTCTTTGCTTAGTCCATTCTGACAAAAATAGGGAAAAAATGCACTGGCACAAAGTTGTATTTTAAGTTGAGGGTAAGGAGTATTTCATAGTAGTACGTTTATACGGCCTTGCTCTGTGGTGGAGTTTCCTTGGGAAACAATTTGGAAATCAGAAAGACATAAAAGTGACTGTTTGAAATGAAAGAAAAGGAACAGCAATGCAATACTTCTGAGAACAGAGACAATTGCTTGATTTGAAATTAATGATGTATGTGTGTTTGTACAAAAGTTCCTACAGAGTGAAAGACTGGGAAAAGAAATCCAGGAAACTCCATCTTAAAAGACACTTGAAAGTTTCCAGACTTAGAGCAGGCACATTGTTTATGCATCTAAAATGCCCCTTTCTATGCTTGTAGTGGCCAACTACAATGAACTGGAATTTTACTGCTCTACTGGTCTGGCAGAATGCAGACTACAGAGGAACTTAGAATCAGGGTTGTCCTGATTTCAGCTGGGATAGAGTTAATTTCCTTCTTAGTAGCCAGTACAGGCCTATGTTTTGGATCCAGTATGAAAATAAAGTGTGTAACACACTGATGTTTTAATTGTTGCTAAACAACTGTGAATAGAAAAATTCTTAAGGTATGTGTCAAAAGAACAGGAATTTTCAAAGTTCGTGAAAGTGAAAGCTGTGTTTTTCAGATAAAATAATTATGTCATCAGAGAATTAAAAACAACTTTAAGTTTTCAGAGAGAATGATAACAACAAAAAACATTTATCAAACAAAATAGTATGCTTTAACATACCATATTGAGCACATTCATCTGCTACCTGGGAACCAGCAGCATCCATAATTGCTTTGAAGACCCCTTAAATCACACAAGAAAAGCACACACGTTCATTAAGTCACCTTAACCATCTCTACTTAAAACTCTACCCAACTTGTGTACTCTACAGATACCCTGAATTCTTGTATGGCAAGATACGACAAAGTTCAAAACCTCAACAGTTTCCCCCAGTACCATCCATGACACACTGCACTGGCTGCAGAGAGGACATTTCCTTCACTGCTGATTAGAAGTCATCAAGAACAACTCCTACTTCATAGTTTCACTAGCCAAACCTGTATGCCCCTCACCAAACTTTCCAATGGCTTTGAACTATATAATTTGATATCTTTCATGCTTATAATTCACCATGTCAAAACCCTCTGCTTCTTACAGAGCAATTTACTTAACCAGGGTTTTGTCTTACAGTGAAACATTTTATGATAAGAGCATTTTTTTCAGAATTATACTTAATCTAAAAATTCCCTTTTAGTTAAACATTTTTGGTTTTAAGCAAGAAAAACATGAACAGATGCTTTCTATTTGGAAATGAAACCAAATATTCAGGACGTGTAAAAAACCTGTTTAAGATCTATTTCCTGACTAATCACAACTCTTTATCTGTCACCTAAAAAACACTTCATAAAGGTTTCCCTTGTGGACGATTCTTTCCAGTATCCCTTTCTAAAAAGTAGCCCAGATTTATTGCTAAGGAACTATGTATTCAATATAATACCTGTTTTGGCAACAAATGATGAATTTGCTAAGTTTACAATAACCTCTGTATCTTCCTTGGTAATATCTCCCCTAATTACTTGGAGTGTGATGGAACCAATCTTCATTTCATGAACTTTTAATACTTCAGTAGGAACAGGCCTAATGAAATCTGCAAGGGGAAGAAAAATACATTAAATCACTTCTTCAGTTTGGAGTATTATTCTTTTCCACTGATCAAAAGTTCTATTTATCGTTTTAAGGAATATGCTCTAAATCAGTTCGATGGATGTAGAGTATCTCTGTTTTTCTCTTTATTCCACTTCTGAAAGCTGGGAGGCACAGTATTCTTCCTGTTTAAATGGTGTGAAAGTGAAACCATTTCTATTCCTGTAAATTTATGCAATATGAATTCAGGAAACGCCTTCAGGATTTATCTGATCTGACCAGCTCTGTAACAGAGTTTCCTCAACTAATTTTCACAAGAAATGGAGAATCCAGCTTAAGTGTTGCCAGTAATGGAGATCAGATCACACCCTTTTGTAAGTTATTTCATATTTGCCTTCATGGATACAGAACTGTTCATTTCTTCTAATCTAAACTAATCTAACTCATATTTTATCCACCCACTCTCAACTTCATCTCTCTGATACTCAGCAACTGAGGCAGGAGAGCTTTATATCTTTATCCTTATGAATAAGCCTCTGCCCTTGATGTAGTACACTCACATTTTGGCTATTGTGTCCCACCATTGTCAATTAATTAATGGAAAGGAAACGATCCACTACATGTATATGTGTGTGTGTGTGTGTGTGTGTGTGTGTGAATGTATATATATGCAGGAGATTAAAGGTACAAAAACACATGTTATTTATGGCTCGTTTGGCCAAGTGAGAGCAAGTTCTTATATCCTTTGAGCAGGACAAACTACAGTGTCTCATATCAGAACACCCTCTTTGTTATAAGACTGACCTCACTGAGAGTTGACCATGCCCTCAACAAAAGAAATTCCTTCCTTACATTTAAGAATGCAAGTCCATTAGGAGCAGAAAAAATGCCCTCTGCCCTGATGGTATTTCTTCTGTTTCCCAATACATATAGAACCACTTAACAGCATTTACATTCTCCCGTGTCCTACCTCCTATCCCTACACAACTTACTTGGCTGTGCTGCTGTGGCATTGCAACTTTCATCTGCCCTGTGTTCTAGTTCAGTGGTAAAAGCCTAAGAAGAGAAAAAAGGTACCCAAGATAGTATTTCACAATATATACACTGGATGTTTCTATAATTAATGTCATGTAGCTCTTGCTGAGGCACTTGACACACTTTACAGTCATATTTAAGTGTCATTAATAACAGTGAAAGACCCAGTGGGGACAGTGTGATAAGAGATATTGCTGCATTGCTAGAACTCCTCTGTCAAAAGATAAGGGAGCATCTACAACCAATTACAGTGCCAACAGCAAGGTCAATTTTGTCTGCAGCTTCTGCTTGCTGAGAGTTTGTATTTCAGAGACACTGGAAAGACATCTCATTGTCACTGGCCCACAGCAGTAAGAAAGTGCCAAATTATTCCCTTAGAAAGCAGTATAAGTAAAATAGATTATTAAAGTGTAACTATAGCAGTATGTTACAAAGACAGCATTGTCCTGAGAAGAATTACCTGAATGCAATCAAGATCTTTTGGCTGCAAGAGAAAATGAACTTCCTGGAGATTCTTCCAAGTGTGACTACTACTGAACCTAAATACCACATCAAACATTAACTTAGAAACAATGATCTTAGGAAATCCAAATCCTCCAGCCCCAATAGCTGGGAAAGTGATTGATTTCAGTCCAAGTTCTTCAGTTTTCTTCAAGCAGAAATTGATTACATCTTCTAGGACCTGTAAAACAGAGCAAAGATACTTTTTTTCCAAAGGCATAATTTATGGTTAGTTCCAAAGAAACTGGTATGACAAGCAGCTCTGAGTTCATCAAGGCATCTTTAAGGTCACACCAACAGAAGAAAATGAAGTCAAGTCATTGAAATTAACTATGTTAAAACCTGAAATTTCAGGACAGATCCCAAATAAATATTTAGCTGGGGGTGCGTTAATAATTAAAATATACCTTTTCTGCCTGTCCTCCATCCCACTTGGGTAGTATGGCATGAAACACAGCCTTGCAGGCCATAGCACATCCACTGGTGCAGAGTACACTCCCAGGACCAACAACCTGACTTTGTTTTTTGGTGTCAAACTCATCTTGGAGAGCTGGTCCAGCTGTTTCCAGAAAGGCTTTGCAAAGAGGCCCCACACCAAACTGCAGATCTGCGCCAACGCTGTTGACAACAACATCCGTCTGCAACAAGATTAAAACAAAAATAGCTATAGCCAGAATTCAAGCAAAAATATGCACCAAGATCAAAAGCCCTATCAAAGCAACACACAGCAAAAGGAACAAGATGCCAGTGGATACCCAAAGCAGCAGCCCAGACAGGTACCCATTTCGCCTAATATCCAACCAAGATAGCTACAGATCATACAGGTACTGTTAGGAAGTACTTTAGCATTTCCCCTTTAGGAAAAAAAAGCAAAATCTTTTACATGTTGGCCTTAGATCTGGAAAACAAACAAGACCTAGCTGGGAATGAAACATCTTGAAATTCGCAGCTGCCCTCTAGAAATGGCTGCAGTGACAGATCTCACCCTACACTCAAGTTTTGCCAGCTTGTGTCCTTGTTTAGCTAGCACACAGCTGTTCTTTCCTCATGTAGCAAGTGCTTGTAAAACTTACTGTCCTTCCTTTTTCATTTAAATTGAAAGAACTGAAAGATCTTACCATCAAGTTAGAAAGGAGTCAGAAAAGTAAAGACCTACCGTGGCTTTCTGAATATTTTTCTTCTCCACTCGGATGCAAAGTCCTTCATTTGTTATAACCATATTCAGATCCCCGTTTCTCTTCTTCTGGCTTTTTTTCAGCATCAGCCATTGTGGAGAGAATGATTTAGCTAAAAATACTTTCTTTACTGTCTCACTCAGAACCTGTATGATTTCTTCTTCATTACTCACAAGATGAACCTCCTTCAAACTGCTTTCCTCCATGAATTCTTCCAAGGTCTCCTTGATGGAGGATACAATTGAATCTGCACACATTTCCAGTGGAAAGCCAAAATTCCCTCCACTTATAGCAGGCAGAGCTATGGAACGATGATTGTATATTTCAGCTAGTTGTAAACATTGTTTCACTGTCTTTTTCAACAACCACATGCACTTCTGTGACTCCTCCTGGCTCCACCTGGGCCCAACAGCGTGAATGACGCTCTTGCAGGGCAGTTTCCCGGCGCCCGTGATCACTGCACAGCCGGGCTGCAAATTCCCGTGCTTCCTCACCAGCTCATCGCACTCCTCCTGCAGTGCTGGGCCAGCTGCTCTCGACAGTGCATCAGCAAGGCCACCAATGTGTTTTAGGTTTTCATTAGATGCATTCACCACAACATCAACAGGGTAATTACACAAGTTACCTTTATACACTCCTACCACAATTCCTCCTGGCAGGTTTTGTTCATAGCAGACCTTTTTTTTCACTTCACCACCAACTTCTCCACCCTTCTGTTCTTCTTCTTCTTTAATCCTAATGAAACAGCTAAACTTCTGGTTTGCCTCTAAAATATATAAATCTTTCCTCTCAGTGAACAACTCTTTTGCACCTGGTTTATCAACTGGCACATTTTTTGAGTAAAGGGATGAGACAAATTTTTCAAGCATGGTGAATGCTTCTGGCACTTCTGTTTTTGGTCCCCTCAAGGAAATACATGGTGTCTTGGTGTCAAAATGTACTGTCACACCTTTCTTCTTCAATTCTTTACAGACACCAGATTTCTCCCTCTCTACAAACTGCACTATCACCACTGAATTAGCTGGGATTACTTTTTCCAGGATTGTGTTTCTATCTATAAAATCATTAAGTTTCTGATAAACCTCTGTTACAGCCTTAGATAAGCCAGCAATAATAATTTTGTTTTCTTTTCCAATAGACTGACAAGTGATGCCAATTTCCTGAGAAGAATTATATGTCTTGAGCAAGGAGTGAAGAAGATTCTTCCACTGATCCTTTTTAATGACTTCACTATCCTCCACATTGATGCACTCATGTTTTAAACCTGTTTTTATTTGCTTTTCTGCTTCTAGAAGATCTTTGGGAGCACCTCCATATAGCAACACAGTGTCATCCTGAAGTTCATAAAAAGTATTAATTTTTTCCCTAATGAATAACACATCTGACATTTTTTTATTATCTACACAGCGTAGATAGTGGAAAACATGGGGATCAACGGTAACTGATGTACATGGCATACTCAATACCTTTTCCAGTAAGTCAGCTTTAATTTTATATACTTCTGCAGGTAATCCACACAGCTGAACGGTCTTTTTTTTGTAATCGTAAAAGATCTTTAGGCATGGATATTCCTTCTGAATATTCTCTTCTAACCCAGCATTGTGCAGTACAGCATACTTCCCTGGAATCACTGACACAGAAATTTCTATGCTTTGTTTTTCCCTTTCACTTTGCTTCATGCATTCCCTCACTTCTTTCTCTGCATTGTCCACTGCTGCTCTGTTGCCTGCAATCACCACCATCTCCTCAGAAATATTAGTTATGATAAGAGCACCATCTTTCAACAACCTGTTTTTCACATCTTCCCAACCTGATGAATTGACTTTACATTTTATAGCTATGTAACATGCCATGATACGTGAGAACTCAGTGGAAGCATCTTGCTGCCATGTCTTGAGCAACTTACTCATCGGCTTTTTCTGCTTGCAGAGAGACGGCGATGGGCACAACATAACTTCTGGGTTTGCACAGTCTGCCTGGGGCCATTTGAGCTCACAACAGCAAACGGCCATTTCCTGGTTTATGTCTTGGGTCAGATTGGCATGCCTTTGTAAAAACTGCCATACATACGGGTCTAGTGGCATCCCAACGGGGTCTGGCATCTTGATAGCTGGTCTTTCTTTTCCATAGAGAGCCAGTCCCAGGGAGTGATAATATGGATGCACAGAAATCAGCATCTGTTCCAGTAAATGCTGCTTTTTCAAGACCGTAGTTAGATCTAGAAGTTAGTGCAAACATACATATATCATTAGCTTCAAATCAATGTCTCTGCTCTCAGAACTATCACACTGATGTTCCTTTTTCTTTCATTTCCAAATGCTATTTTTATGTCTTTCTGATTTCCAAATTACTCTGTACAGGACAAGATAAAAGGCGTGGCTCCATCTTGTTTGGTAAATATTCTCATGTCTGCATTCCTGTGCAGAGCTACAGCCTGCTTGTTTCCCAAGGAAACTCCACCACAGAGCAAGGCCGTATCAACATACTACTATGAAATACTCCTTACCCTCAACTTAAACTCTTTGTGCCAGTGTGCTTTTTTTCTATTTTTGTCAGAATGGACTACGCAAAGAAATCATGTTTTCAGGAACTTAAAACCCCATTACAATGATCCAAATTACATTTTAAAACTTTTATGTCAAAGTAAATTTAATAAGCCAGGGGTCTCCTAATGCAGATATTTACCAGAAGTTGCACTGGCACAAAAACTGGAGTGATTCAAGGAATGCAAGGAATAGTAACAAGATTGTTCTTCAGCTCTGTTCTTCCCTGATAATGAAGATATTTGACCTTAGTTTCTGAAAGACAGCTGTGAAAGCTGAAGTCACTGACAGATCCTCTACCTACAAGTACAATTAATCTGGTATTGCAGATAAAATCCTCTGCAAATGGAGAAAAAACACCAGTGAGAAGAACCCATGCACAAGGCAGGTATTAAAATGAATCTCTGGTAACAAAATAAAATAAACAAACAACCCCCTCCCAATAGATTCTGAAGTCCTAGACATGCAGCAGTATTTCTACACCCAGAGCACTTCCCAGGAATAGGACAGTGTACAATGACTTCAGCGACAGAAAGCCAGGCTTCTCCTAATGCCCACACTTGCAGTAATTTTCTTGCAGGTCATCTGCCTGTGAGCACCTTGGTCAGGAAAAGGACAGTGTTACCTTTGTGGTCACAGAAAGTAATGATGGCCGAGTTCTCATTGGGGAAGAGCTGGACATCTGACACGGGCCCCCCTCCACTCCGTGCACTCTCAAAGTACACTGTGAGGTAGTCTGTGGAAATGTTGTCTGGTAGGTTTTCAGCCTTGATGGTCTGTGTCAATTCAAGAAGCCTGGCAGCCAGTTTGAATTCTCTAACTCTCTTGTCTTGTGAACATTTTTTGACAAATTCCTTAGTATCTGTAAACAGAAGAGCAATATGAATGGACTGTGTTTTCCGGTGTCGTTATCAGACCTGGCTATCACTTCAGGCAGAGACATGAGCAGAGTCTACTCCCTGTATTTGGAACAAAACTGTCTCTGGTGCCAAATAACTCGGTGTTGTAATAAAAAAGGAGAAAAGTGCACAACCATGTTACTCTCTGCTATTCACTACCAGTATGTTTCTGTTCCTATCTCATAAGTGTACTGTCTTCTCCCAAGGAGACTTTATATAATCTCCAAACTCGGTGCACTTTTAATTCTTCTTCATCTAACCCAAAACAAGTAGAAACAACAAAGTATTCTTATCCAATTTCAATAAAGATGCCAGATTTTTCCTTTTTCAGTGTAACATTTGGATCACGGGCACTTTTGTGGAGTTGTATATAAGACATCTTTCTTGAGAGACTGCAATCTGAGTACTTTTTTAAAACAGTCTGGATCTCTAATGGGAGAGGAATCAAGCTCTGAAAGCTATTACTCGTATACATGGAAATTAATAATGGTGTCATCCTGTCTTACCAATACTTTTTATGAAGGTAGCTACAGCAACATTTTTTTCAGGTATCAGTTCAACAGTAAAGTCAGCATCTACAGTCAAGCCGCTGATGTTCTCCAACAGCATCTGTAAGCAGTCTGGACTGCATGTCTTTATGTTCTCAAACACCACTGAAGGTGAGGCCTCTGCAGAGTCAACTTCCTCCTGGAGTTCACTGTTTGGAACAAAACTCTCTGCTTTCTTCAAGGCTTTTGTATCATCTGCAGCAGAAAGATAAATAAGCCACATAAAATGTTAGTCCACATTTCCCGGAATAAACAGATTCTTCTTACCCTTTCTCTCCTTTCCTTCCCCAAGAAAAGAGATTGGTAGCCAAACAAATACTGTAGGGTACCTCTGGACATTTTGAGATCCAAACCAGCCCAGATGCAATATTCTGCAGGGCTACAGGCAGCTTCTTTGGGGCACAAAAACAGGCATGAGTAAACACGTCCAAGGTCACCGGTATGTCTCTGGGTCAGAGACTAAACTAAACCAAATTAAAATCCATTGAGATAACAGGCCATGGCTGCTCAGGTGTCCGTAAGGGTTGGGAAGAGACCTTGCAGCCTCTCCATCTGTTTCTTAGCCCAGGTGCAGGCAAAACTAGCCTAAACAGCTCCGGACATCCACAGGCACCATAGGCCACCAGTAGCTCTGCATTACTTGAGGTAAAGCCTCCTGATGACCACTGTGCCCTGCTATCAGGGCAGCATGACAGCGCTGGAGGGCCCATGTGCACAGAGAGTTGACAGGGATGCAACAAAATTTTGCAAACAGAAAATATAACAGAGGTGCCCACTGAGTACCCTGGAAGCCCAGTGTCTGCCAGAGGCAAGCACGTCTCCAGCTTTGCAGACAGATGAGGGTGCAGGTGTGAGAGAACCTCTGAACTGGAATGAGCAACAGGCTGGTTCTGCCTGCTCACCAAGGTACAACAGCTGATACCAAATCCATAATATTTCCAGAAGACAGCTGCCTTTGAAGGCCTACCATCATAAACAAGAAGAAAACAAAAGAAATAAGAAGCAAGAGCTCTGCAGATGTTAGTTACTAATTTCTAGACTGCTGCAGGAGTCATCTGCTTCACTGTGTCCAGCGAAGAAAAGACCAAAAGCCAGGCTGACCCCACAAAGCAACTGAGAGCAGCATGTGAAGATTTTCAGGTTACTCTCTAGTATAACTAAAAAATAGATTACAACTTGGAGAACTGTAGCCATGTGTGGAGAAAAGCACCAACATTTTTGTTTTATGAAGAATCAGCACACAGAGTGATGGATAACATTTTACCTTTTGTTTGAAGGTTGCTCATGGCATCCAAAGCCTAAAATAAAATAATAGCCAAATATCAGTGACAGATTAGACACTCTCACCACTATTTCAAAGCTCTGGTTAGGATTACAATTTTTGTTCACCTTTGTGGGAACTGATTTTTCTTCAAATGTCTCCTCTTCAGTAGCTAATGCTGTTTCAGGCTCTGTGACAATCAGCCTCAATTTTCCTTCTCCTCCCAAATGCAACTGATGAGACTGTCTCGCAAGAACTCGTTGCTTGACTAAATAAAACCAGATAAAATCAGATAAAAAATCAGATTTTTTCCTGAGAAAATCTGAATGGAAAAACAGCTTTACACTGCATGGCACTTTCCCACATTACGACACGGTCGCAATTTAGGAATGGTATTCTGCAATTTACTGTTTCCATTGAAACACGCCAGAGCTCGCAGCTCGCTCACTTCCCTTCCCCCTTCCTCCCCCCTCCCCGCGCCGTGGCAGGATGGAGAGGAGAACTGAAGGCACATAAACATTAAGGATTACAGGATGAGACGAGAACAACTGACTACAAACAGCACTGAAGTAAGAAAAACGAGCATGAACACCAATACTGAAAACAGAGTGTGCAACACAGGTGAGCGATTCACGCGCCGTGGCTCATCTGACCCCACACTAGGGAAAACCCGGGAAAACTCCCGCCCCTTCCGTGCCGTAGTGCATGGCTGGAGTGGGATCCAGCATCCCCAGGGAGCCGGCTGTGCCCCTCCTGGCTCCTGGAAAAGTTAACCTCTCCTTGGCCGGGACAAGGATATACAGATACACTGTCCCGCAAAATGAAAGAGCTGTAAACTCATAACACTGACACAGTATTCACAGGCCTTTGTCCTTTAAAAAAATACCAGAAGAACAGCAGAGGACATTACTCCTGCGAAAAACCGCCAGAGATGCAAAACTCGCCTCTATCGCGTGTTTTATAGCGATACCCGGGGAGTCCCGGTACCAGCCCCATGCCTTGAACATCCTCTTCCTTACAGTGCTGCAATGGCTTGGGTCTGTACGCCCGGAACTTACCAGACGGGAGAGCCAGCAACTGGGAAGCATGTTAAAGCAAGAAAAAGAAATATTGTATATAGGTATGTGAGTGTATCTGTGTGTTTCTGCACATACGTGCATGTATACGTGTACATTTAACCCAACTGCAGCTAAGTCCTTTCCACCTTGCTGCAATTTTATAAAAATATGTGCATGTTATAGATGTCATATTTTTTATATATATGTGTAACTAATCTAATAGTTAGATTAACATAAGCTTTATTATTCCTAGTGCAGTCTAGAGAATACTACTGTGCATCAAGATGAATATGTTATGTATATATTCCTCCTGGGATATATTTACTACCTTACAGCCTTTATGGCAAACACAGTCCAGACGCTAGTACTAAGCACCAAATCTAAGCATATATATATAAGTAAATATCAAATCCTGAGTTAGAAAGGACCCACAAAGATCATCAAGTCCAACTTTTGGACCTGCACAGGACAGCCTCATCAATCACACCATGTTAAAGTACTATCTATTCTATATTGCACAGTAGGGAGTGTATACGACATATTATATACTATAGTTACTGCACACTACGTACTAGACAGGATATATTATTACACCGTATGCAACAGCTAAGTTAGCACGTATCTTTTAACTTGCAGGAAGTTTAGACTTGTGAGTTACGACCCCAACACCCCCGCAGGAAGCCCACACACTAATCCATGTCCCGGCCCCTGCCCTCGCCGCGTCCCCTCACCCCGGCCCGGCCTGGCCTGGCCGCTCACCCTCGGGGCGGGCGAAGCAGACGAGGATGTGTCCGGTGCCGCTCCCGGCCCGCAGCTCGCACTCGCCGCCGCCCGAGCGCTTCTGGCTCTGGAAGTAGCAGAGCAGCTTCTTCCTGAGCGCGGGAGGCGGCTCGGCGGGGCCCCAGTCCCCCCGCACCAGCAGCGGGAAGGCGCACGGGCGCTGCCCCTCCATGGCCGCCCCGACACCTCCTCTCCCTGCCGCTTATCACTTTCGATTCCCCGCACCGAGGGCGCAGCTTTTCCCGGCAAGCACGGGGCTATGGTGTCTCCACTGCCGCCTATCGCCACACACCTGCCCCAGGCCGCCTCCTGGGCGCTTCGGGCACAGCTTCACATCCGCACCCTTATGCTCCTCTCCCCCTAGAATATCCAAAGCACCTCCCTCACCTTCTCAAATGCCCTGGCTGCCTCTGTGCCGGGGGCTGGCAGCCCGTCTCGCTCTTGTCCCAAGAGAGGTTCTTCCACCCTGGGTGCAAGAGGCCAATTCACACACACAGTGGAGGCATTTGATTCATCTACAGTTCTGCACAGAAAGGGGGGCTGAGTGGCAAATACACAAAGCCAGCAGGCGACTGCCAAAACTTTATCACTCTGTACATTTTAACAAAAAAAGGCATTGATGTTCATTGGCTACAAGTTCTCTTATTAGTTAGTATTCTATCTTCTGTTGGTTAATGATTCTCTTGCTTCTCATCCCAATTAGTTCACATGCTCAGTCTTTCTCTTCTTTTGGGTCTGTGGGTTTCTTGACTCGGTGGGTCATGAGTTGGTGGTCACAATCACCCCTTGCTGGAATTACCTGAACCCAGTCAGAGCTGATTCAACACACTTGCTAAGTTGTCTTTGTTAGTTTCTTATCTTGGGGTTTCTGCCAAATGTCCTTGTGACCTGTAAATTCTGCATTCTTTGTGTCCACTATCAGTGGTAAATCCTTCTTCCCAAGCTTTGTTAACCTCCCCCTAAGTCTCAAATCACCAAAACATGTTGAGCCCTAAACCTTAACAAGGCAATTTTACTAACAAGTAATTTGTCTAACACCTGGACATCAGTTAGAGCTTACTTGCTAGCTGCTGTTTCTGAATTCTGAATCTGCTGTTCATGGATGAAATCTCCTTTCTTGTTGATTAAACTTGAAAGTGTACAAAGATCAATCACCAAAGAACGTGGTTCCTTAAGAAAATTTTTGCATATTCCACATTTTGAATCATTGCTGCCAGAGGAATAAGACCAGGGTGGAACAAGTTGTGTCAGGGGAGATTTAGGTTGAGTATTAGGAAAAAGTTCTTTACTCAGAGGGTGGTTGTGCGCTGGAACAGGCTCCCCAGGGAAGTGGTCACACCACCAAGCCTGACAGCATACAAGAAGCATTTGGACAATGCTCTCAGGAACATGGTGTGACGCTGAGGGATGTCCGATGCAGGGCCAGAAACTGGACTTGATGATTCTTGTGGGTCCCTTCCAATTCAGACTATTCAATGATTCTTGGTCCCCTTGTATGCTCCTAGCTCTGGCCTTTGCTTGTTAGAATAAACCCATTTGGAAAAGCAGCATCAGTCACTCATGGCCTGCACAGAGCCTGGGGCTACAGTTCTGCTCCACACCTGATGCCCTTGGCACATCTAATGCAAGCACTGGTGAAAAAACACCTTGGTGTCCTTTGCAGCTTATTGTGGCACTGGGGATGCTGAGACCTGATGCAGCACTGGCTCCTGGAGAGAAAAGTCAGACTGATACCAGTGACTCATCAGCTGCAATGAAGCACCTGGAGCCATCTCCTCTGGCTTCCGGCCCGCTGATAAACCACTGGCCACAGGTATTTGTCATGGGGATTTAATAAGTTTATTCATTGCACCAGTAAAACTTAAGACTTTTGGGCCCCATACCATTATCTTGATTTCCAGCTCTGGGTTAAATTGATTTCAACACACATGATTTCAGTGATTTTCAGTGGTTAGAACACTGAGACAGGAATAAGCAAAAAAGCCCAAAGCGATCATTCCAGCACTGTTGCAGAGGCAGTGATGAGATGGCTGCAAATGCATAGCCTGAGGTTTATGGCTATACTTGACTTGCAGATTCATATTATTTCACACCACCCTCCCTTGGCCACAGTTACCCTACAGTAGTTGTTGCTCACATGGACACACCAACCCACAGCAAAACTGTAACAGTAACCTGACTACCTATGTAAAGAAAGCACTGGGAGATTTTTTTCTTAATCACACAACCAAGCAAGTCAAACCAAACACATTCAGAGGAGCCAAAGGCTCTTTAAAGTTGGAGGTGCTGCAAAGAAGCAGCGTTATTGTATTAAAAACAAGTCAATTCATATCTGTAATGTTAAGTTCATTGAAGTTCACTGGTTGAAAGCCAATGCTAAATATTTGAAGAGGTTTAGACAAACACAAGCCATTAAGTACAACTGGTTCATTTATTGAAAACTGCTCTAACATAATACATTAAGAGATTGTCACTTACAGAGTGTAAGAAGGCATCAGAAACAGTCCATGGCTGAATTATCACTGTATTATCATTATCATTCAAATTCCCCACCAGCACTTAGGAAGGTATGGGAAGGCTAACACAGTACAAAGGCCCATTATGTAATCAGAAAGATGTCTGCAGTAAAATATTGTGCTCAAATATTGATATGCTCAGCTGCTCCAAGTGTAAACAAGTTTCAGAGCAATCAGAAATTGCCAGATATTGCTTGAATGGAAACAGAAATTAATTTGATACAACTCTTTACTGTTTTTGTTGTGTGTTTTGTTACTGGTGTTTCCATCCTACATAAAGGCTGAAAGACATGCAGTTGTGGCTGCAATCAAAACACTTATCTAGTGAAAGTGATAAGGTATTCTGGATAAGCTTGAATATCATTAAAAATTATGAACATGGATGGCTGGTTCACGTTATCAGTTGAACTGTCAAACAGATCTACGGAGTTGCTAGCATTTTTTGCTGCTGGAGTGATTGCTCCTTTTATCCCCTGAGAATATTCCCCAACAAGGACTCGAGCCAAGTACATGTACTTCCTCCCATTCGCATCTGGTTTAGAGTAGGTGTCATGGGCAGAATAGCTGGCATGAACAGCGAAGTACGTTCCGTTTCCAAAGTTTGCAGCTGTAGTCAGAAAAAAAGTTTGTGAGTGTTTCAGTAGCAGCAATTCTTTATCTGCCATGGTCAGAGCCTGTGAATCTCTGGCCAACTCTGTTTTTTATTTGCAATAGGGAGATACAGCAAAATAAATAATTTTGCATACAAGGCAGGACTATACAGATGGCATGGCAAGTCAGTCCTAGCCCTATTCAGGAAAACAAGAGTTGTTTTGGAAGTTACATTACCGTGCATTCCAGCATAGCTCCGGTTAAATCCATGTTTGTTAATTAAGGTTAAGGACTCCTTACTCGTCCCATGGAACAGCTTCTTCTCATTCTTTCTGTTGCCATTCTTTTTATCCATCTCACACTTTTTTATTTGGTAGGCCTTCCAAAAATATGGGTTTTGTACCCTCTCAATCTGTGAAGTTTGAAAGTAAGACAGAAAGAAAGAGAGTAGGTTGCTGTGATGAAAAAAGTTAGCATATCAACCATTCAATCTGATTCCAAGATTCCCCACCTAGCTTCAATGCACATATACCAGATGACATGTTAGTCAAATCCTTCCAAACTCTAGCATGGCAGATAGCAGAACCCAGCCCAAACCATGAGACAAACACACTGGGAAACATTACAGGAGCATTTGCAGGTTTCCAGGCCATAGATGCCTGCTGGGCCTGCACAGCACACATGGCTAATGTGGGAAAAGATGCGTTCTGCTACAGCAAAAACCATTCCAAGGAAGAGCACTCTCCGCTGGAGCTGAAGAAGTGACTGCTTAAGAGCTGCTCCAAATACCTCAACTTCAACATTAAACTGAATAAACTTAGTGACAGCCAAAAAGAGTTGTCCAACTTCAGAAATCCCAGGGGAATTATTTTTCTGGTTTTATTAGTATCCATCATCACTTGCCATCATGGTGTTTATGCTCAGAAATGACGACTTGCTTTTACCTTTTCAATTCTGAATGACTGACAGGTCCGCTGAAACCTTTCCTGCACATCTTTATACTCTCTTGAGTTTGGTTTTAGTTCCACTATTTTGGGTTGCTCATTTTCCATAGGGTCCCACGTGGGAGGGAGCATCGTTGACTTTTGATCTGCAGAAGAAACATGATCAATCATATTCACCTAAATCCTCTGCTTGAGATTAAATATGCCCTGCTACAAGTCCTTCTGGAAGTCTATACATCTTGCTTATGGATGAGTCAGAAAGAGTTATCTCCTTGTACTGTAAGGGACCAGAAGTAAATGGAAGAGGGTATGTCTCAAGAACAGAAGTGAGCCAAGATCTAGAATGACAACTGCTACAAGAAAATTATTGCTAGTAAGCCTGCTAAGAACATCAGGACACATTACTCTCCTTTCAAAATATTTTAAATACCTGCAAGGTTCTTTTATTTCCAATTTGGTTCCTTTCTACATTCTCCAGAAAAGCACCTGCACAAACCTCCTAACAGTATTTTAAACAGTCTCATCATTCTCTTCTTCTTTCTCTTACTGGATACAACCAGGTTTTCACATAGGAACATCAGTCTGTCAAGATGCTTTTACTTACCTTCAGCTTTGTCAATACGTATAATGGATGTCTCTCTTCCTTGGGCATCCACAGCAGTCTTACGTTCCATATCCACTGTGTATATTTGCTTACCATTAGTGACTTCAATAATTTTCTGCTTTTTTATGTAAGCATTTTCCAGCTCCACATTTGCGAGACTGTTGAAGGGCACATAAGAACCCTTTTCAGAATATTTCCATTCAATTAAATTTTGTAGAAGTTTTGCCTGGATCTCTTTCTCTTTAGCAGCTTTTATTTTGAGGATCATTTCATGAACTGCTAAAGAAGCCATGCAGACATCTTTTGTAACCCCTGAAATTTCAATAGAGGTATTCTTCATATGAAGAACAATTTTTAATCTCTCTTCTAGCTCTTCCAGTTTTTCATTCTCTTCTTCACCAAAATGAGAGATACACTCATCTACAATTTCTGTTTGAGATTGTTCTTTTGAAATTGCACCTCTCAGCCACTTTTCAGCTTCTTCCACTTCTTTTTTATTTTCACCACAAATCTGCACAACAGCCAGGTCCATGTTCTTTTCCAGAACTACTTTGCCTTTTTTCTTTGGAGGACGTTTCTCAGAGCTCCAGAGTGCTACATTGAAACACATAAAGATTGTAATTAATATTAATCTTTATTAGTTGGTGCTAAATGGATTGATTAACTGCACTTTGGTAATGTCTACTTACATTTAGTCATGTGATATGCCTTTGAAACCAATGATTTGAATAGTGTTGCAGCAGACTTCTCTCTTTTCTGCATGCTTGCATGGAACACACTCATCAGATGTGGCTGAAAGATGACAACTTTAATGGTTTTCACAGATGGAGCAGAATTCCATCTTGCAAAGTCAGTTACTGCATCTATCATGTTGTCAGCTACCTCAGCTGGATCGCGGCCTGCCTCTCCTGAAAAAAGTAACAGATATTTTGCTCCAGAAAGTGTTAATAACTGTTACAGATGATTAAAACATCTTTAAAAGAACAGCTATGAACATCCACAATCACCTGGATCATAAACAGTTCAAGAATAACGTCAGGCTGGCAATTAGGAAAGGTTTTTATTTATCAGGCAAAGAAAGCTGGGGAAAAATGGAAGAGAAAAATGCAAGTTTCCTTTTGTTGGCATGGCGAACAATCAGGTTATGATGTAGATGATATGGCTTGGGTAACTAATAGGCCACAGGCCTGCTGCTCAGTGGCCCAGTAGTCCATTCCTTGCTCAAAATGCAAGCCTAGTTTTATTCATGCAAGAGGTTCCCACATGCATAGGGTGCATTTCTGGATTTTCCCACTCCAGGATTTTCTACCAAACTAACTGAAAATAACAAGAGAAGAAAAAGGGACAGTTTGGGCTTTCTGACAGGTTCATGTTCCATCCGTATCAACCCTACTTGTGCAGCTCCTGGCCACAGTTTCATCACCTACTAATTTCAGCAACAGAGAACTAACTAGGCCCCTGGCTATGCTCTGATGAGCTGCCCACACATACCAGGAAGCACAGACTTACCTTGGAATCCCTGTTAGCAAGGAAGTGCTGGCTTTAGAACACTCATGCTCTTTCTGTACTAGGTCACTGCAAGGAGTGAAGTTTTCTAGCTTTCATAACCCTCCAATAGCGTTTTTAAAGACTACAGTTTCCAAATATATTTTCACCAAATAATAACATCTCCAGATAAATCATATTTATCCCTTGAGCCCTGAGATCAGCAGAACCACATGCACTGAACCCTTTTCAGAAAAGGGAGACACAGACCTGTTCCAATTGCTGGGAAGGCAACAGAGGTATACTGCTGTTCTTCACACTCCTGGAGCACCTGGGAGACCAGCCACTTGATATCATTTTGGGCAACAAAATGAATTATTTTTTTGCATGGCAGGTTTCCTGCCTGGGTGGTGATATAGTTCTTGTTAGTTTGCTGGGCTGAAATGTAAGTAGGAGAAAATAATCAACAATTAACCCCAACACAGATGCGTAATAGTCCTCATTAAGAAATAAGAAATGGTGACAAATATGCCCCAGGATGTCTCTTTCCATAAAGTGAGCAACCCCCTCTCCCAATTTTCACGTTGAAGGCACAAGAACTCAATTTATGTTTGTAAAATATTTGCCTCATTTGGCAAATAAATAAATTTAGTGTGTGCCTTTAGTTGCCAAGTTTGCTCTATAAACTTAGAGAACTTCATGCAGACTTCATGAAGACAGGCACTCTGTCTTCACACACACACGCCTTCTACCCCCAGGCCACCTAACCCAAAATACCTTCTTGGCCAGTGCAAGAGAAGCTTGTTTACCTCTCATCTCTTCCATGTAATTCTTTTCCTCTGGTTGGTCTTCCAAGCTGACCTCCACACTTGCATATTTCCCCCTTCCCTTATGTTTTGGGGTTTTGAATCACATACTCATGCATCTTTGCTCCTCTTTCATTATAGTTGCTGCCCACTAGCTGAATTTGGCCTACAAATAAATGCCTCTTCTGAGGCAGGAACTCAGCTTCACACTGCTGAAAAGCAGTCACCCAGAGGATGTGGTAATGAGTTACTAGTTAGGCTAACAGTACACATCTTCTCAGTGAGAAATAACAAAAGGAGTTGCAGCTACACAGTTGTTTCCAGTGAGAGATGGCTTCTCTATTAACATTTTTGCCAGCATCATCCCTTGCTCATGGCTCTGCTCAACGTTGACTCTGTTTTTATCATGGAAATCTTTATTGGAATAAGAGGATGCAATAACTAATAGATTTAGATCTTTATGTATGCTTAGAAGCTGTCTCCTCTTAAAGATTTTACTTTTCTTTCCCTCAATAGATGTTTTACATATATCACATTAGCTGATTAAACACTAGTTGCTGTAACACAGTGCATAATGCAGATGGAACTACAGTAGTCAGTACTAAGAAAGTATTCCAAGAGATTCCCTGCCATGTATTAACACCTTTGGAAAGGTCAGAAATGTTGTACCATACCTAGTACACCACATTCATCTTCAACTGCTTTTCCAGCACCATTCAGAATTGCTCTGGAGACACCTTAAATGAGAAGAGGCACGTGAATCCACTCTTACTGCTGTTAAAGTCTTATCTGAGGCAGAACTCTATGCCTCATCACATCTAAAACACCTCAATTCTGATAACATTACAGATTAGAAATGAAAAACACCGTAGCCAAAATTTTAGCCTTATATGGTTTTCAATTCAAATTGATGTTTAAAGTACCTAACAAGTTTCACTAAGGTCAAAACCTCATTGAGTTTTCTCCTTTAGTCTGAGAGGTGTTCTATAAAAAGATTATATATATATATATATATATAAAATTATTAGTTTCCCTTTCTTCAAGAGAGTCTTAAACACGCAGTCCTGTAACATAGATTAGCAAGAGAATAAAGTTCTAGATGCTTCCTACCTGAATTTTTGTACCCTAAGAAGCAAAACAAGATCTACACTGTGAAACACATAAAAGGGTTTAAAACATTGAAGGAAGTACTTCCCTCTCTTCTTTCCCAGCCCTTCCAAGCACACATACTTTTTTCAAACCTAATATCAATTAAAATACCTATTTTGAGGTTGAAGGTTTGGTTTGTTATGTTTACAATGACATCTCCCTCCTCCTTGGTAATATCACCTTCTACCACCTGGAACACGATGGAGCCAATTGTCACTTCAAGCGCATTATGTGCTGAGGTTGAAGAGACAGCAGAAAAAGCTGCAGGGAAAGAAATACAGACCTTGAGCAGAAGGAAGTGATGATGTAAAAGATAAGGGACCTTTTCATGGGTACAATGCCTACAGAGACCACAGTTTGCCTACACACTCAGCCTGTAAGAAAGATTGCCTGCCATGCTAACTGAAAATTATTCCTTCTCACAGGAGTCTGAACTCAACCTGCACTCATTCCCATCATTTCTGTTCTTGGGAGGATGGCAGGGAAAATGTGTTTTGCTGCACTCCTGGTATGCAAACACTACTTGGCAACATTTTACTGTTGTAAAACTCTAATGTAAGAAAGAGCAAACTTTCCAAATCTCACTCCCTTGCTCCTGTATCTCACAGAGTTTCAAGGCAGGTTCTCTACTGTTTGAAAAGGTGGAACTTTTTACCCATGTGTTACTTGTAAAATCATAATTAAGTTTTCAACATGTAACTCACTTTTTTACAGGCTGCAGTTCCATTAAGATGGATAACACCAAAGATATTTCAGTTTGGTTTTGCTATTAATCTGAACATGTAAAAGATTTAAGAGTATTTCAAAGAGGTCACTTTAACACACATAATCAGGAACACACTTGCCTTCCCAGGGCAGAGAAAGACACTCACTTGACCACAGTTTAATCTACTGCTGCAGCAATAAAGAAAAAGCCCTGCTTATGCCCTTGACACCTTATAGTTTCTGCTGTTCCAATTTGTAGGGGCACTATCCAGATAAGCAATCACAGATACATTTTTTTCCTCAGTATCTCTAACATTATTTCAGACGTAACAGACATTCAGCCTGAAAATACTGCCTTTACAGCAGCCATCAACTTTGGGAATGCTCACCAAACAAGTGCTTAAAACATCCATAATAAATGCATTCCCTGGAATACTTTAAATTTTTTTTTTAAAGTCAGTAGGCACACAGCTTCTGTGAAACAAGCTTACCTGTGCTTTGGCTATCCTCATTTGGAGAAGGCCTCTGCACTTTAACAGCTGCACACCTGTTTTCAAGTTCATCTGAAAATTCCTAGAGAAGGAAATGACAGTCAACCCCTGTAGAAGTCTTTACACAGCAGAAGTAAAGGTTTGCAAAGCAAAGCTAAAAAGTATTTAGGAAGACCTAAACACAAATTATTTCATGTCATCTGCCCCAATGCTGATGGCAAGTCCTGACATGCTGCTCTCAAAGAGCAAGGCTATTCAGTGTAAGCAGCACACAGAACTGCAAATAACTGAGCTGAAGCTCTAGTTACCATTCCACAGGGATACAGCAACAGAAGGCATCCTTACACTGAGTAGTTTACAAGAACCCAGCTCTCACAAGTAATGCCACCCCTCTCTATGCACAACAGCTCAGGCTTTGAGGCAGTAGCCTCCAAGTTTAGCCTTTCAAAATGTATTAGCTCTTGCACATAGTACAGAAGGCAACAGATACAGAAACACTTATCTGGACATCAATTCACAGTGTGCCTGCTCTCTTTCAGTGTGAAATGAGTAACTTGAGCATTGATATAGAAATTTATGCTATGTAACAATGAAGAAAGGGGGATGCAGAATACTGATGTTTCTACTGCAGAAGTTTACCAGCACAGGAATCTTAGCACAATTTTATTCCTCCTAAAAAGACACCAGCATTCCATTAAAAGCACACCTTTTTTCCAAGGGTGCAGGCACTGATGCAGGAGTTACAGCAAACTTGTCTGGTCTACAGACAGAAGAATTAGGTGAGTTCATGAGATAAAGAGTAATGACACTTCTGTCTGTATTACTCCCAGGGAACAGAAAAGGTTAGGAAGGGAGCAGGACTGTACCATAGGTGGGTGACCATGGGAGGTAGAATCAAAAAGAGAACTTTCAGCATAGATGAGACTGTCAGCAAACCTTTCCTTTAGGATAACAACAAGCACTTTGGGGATTCTTTGAAGATCATCATATAGCCAAGTATCATGAGACAGACCCAAATAAACCAGCATAAAAGAGAGAGAGGAAAACACAGGAACTCACCCGAATATTAGCTGTGTCTTTTGGATGCAACAGAAAGTGAACTTCTTCAAGTGAATTTACTCTGGTTTTACTACTGAATTCAAATACTTTGTCAAATAATAATTTAGCAACGACAGATCTTGGGAATTCTAATTTCCCTGTCCCAATTGCTGGAAAAGTAATTGATTTCAAAGACAGTTCTTCAGCAATCTCTAGGCATTTTGTGATTATGTCACCCAAGACCTGTAAAGCACAATTATTTTTTCAGTTACTAGAGGTCATTTTTTTCCCAAAATGTGCAATGTAACACTTTTCCTTTTAGCTGTCTCTTGGCATTAAAATACAATTAATTCCATACACGTGGAATTCACAAGAAATTTATTAGTCAACAAGGGATCAGCTCCACAGTTAAAAAAGAATGAGTCAAACTCACTCATCTTCTATGACACTGTCCCCCATTTCAAAGGAAAAGTGGCATTAAACACACTATAAATCCCAGACAAATTCAGGTAAATAAAAACCCTTATACCTTCGAAGGTGTGTCTTTCTGGGACCACATAGGTACGACAGCATGAAGCACAACACTGCAAGCTAGATTGTAACCTTTTGTTTTCAACACAGATCCTTCATCAGGTGTTCTTCCTCCACCTTCTTTTTTCAAGCTTGTCTGAAGCATTGGCCCTGCCTTGCTTAGCAAAGCTCTACCAAGTGGCCCTTTCTCAAGCTGGAGATCTTTGCCAACACTGATGACAACAATGGATGTCTGAAAAACACACAGACAAAAACTCTAGCTTGTAAGTATCAAATTTAAATATTGCATTGGATAATCAAATACAGCCTGCCTGATGGTTTACAAGGTAAATCTTTGGCACAGCAACCAGAGAGAGCAAAGTTTTGGAATAAACCAGAAATTATGCTCAATTCTAATATCATAAGCCTGCCCAAAGAAACATAAAACTAAGTTAACAATGAAATTTATTTCAGTCTGATGGGAGAAACTTAACAATTCTGCATTCCTGGTTTATGCATTCTGCCTCCATTTGAAAAACATTTATGCACGTTTGTTCTCAAAGAGAGGCTCACAGACCAAAATCTGAGTTCACTGAGGTAGGCAGGGCCTCCATGCATGGCTGATTTAGGGGGACAAGAAGACGCTGAAGACAAACAAGACTGGGAGTAATCTAAGGAGAAAGAAGTGAGAAAAGCAGTCACTTAGGAATGAGAGAAATACAAAGGGCACTGAACATTGTGTCAAGCCCTATATTTAGCTCCTCAGGAAGGGCCTCTATACACATTTTAACATATATTCTGCCCTGGTCAACTGGAGGAGCTGCATGCTCAAGCTGTGGGAGGCATCCACTCCTCAGAGGTTTTGCAGGCAATTATGGGAAGGGTCCTGGACAGAGTTGCTTTCAGTACTGGCGATCCCACTAAAGTATCTATCAGGCAGCTAACAGAAATCCAGTGCAGGAGGCAACTGGAAGTCAATTAGTGCCACTGGTTCTCCACAGGAAGAGCAACACCAGCTGCATGTTTCACGCCAGCGTTCGCCAGTGACATAAGACAGACCAATATCCCACAGATGCAGGGAGAACATGCCTGGCTGTGGGCCTGGCCTCAGATGTTTGTGTCAGTGCTACCTTGAGAGCACCTGGAAGGACCAGCATTTCGCCCACAGCAAGGCACTCGCTTTAACCAACACTGAGCACCCTCTTTTGCTTTTGAACTTGTACCACCCTCTCAGAATCAAGTTTTCTGAAAAGGTCAAGGCTATCTGAAGATGGTTCCTGCCCAGCAAGGAAGGGTCAGGAGGGTGTGGAGCCCAGAACGATTCCTGCTGACCGCCATCGCTTCTGCTAAACTGTAATGTGCCATGCACCACAGGGATCTCTGGAAATATTCAAAAGCTGTCTGGACACGTAACCTGCTCAGTAGGGAACCCTACTTGCCAGGGAGGTTGGAATAGATGGCCTCCAACCTTAACCTGCCTGTGATTCTATAATCTGTGTGCCTCTGCATCAGTAGATGACAAAATGCAGCGATGCACAGCCATCTGTACCTACCATGTAAGACACTAATAGCAATTCTTGCTATCAGCAGTGATAGCCAATTTCAGTAACATGTAAACACGTTGCCAGTTACAGAGGATGGTCTACAGTTGGTTGTTTAGTGGTTTTGTTAGTTTTAAAAAAAAGACACTAAAGAACCCACTTGGAATTTCAATAGAAGATAATGTAGAACACTTACTGTAGCATCTTCAATGGTTCCTGTTTGCAGCACAATGTTAAGGCCTTCCTCAGTTGTTATGAATGGGCAGTTCTTAATATGGTGAGAAAGTTTCCTCTTCCTAGGTTGAGGAACTGTACTGGCCTGATGCAGTGATGTGTAGGAAGGTGAAGAATCTGGAAACACTTTTCTAAATGCCTTGCTGAAAGCTTGAATGTTATCCTGTGCAAGAGCCACAAGATGAACCTCCTTCAAGCTGCAGGTCCCCCTGGATTCTTCCACGGTCTCCTTGATGGAGGATACAATTGAGTAAGTACACATTTCCAGGGGAAAGCCAAAAATCCCTCCACTTATAGCAGGCAGAGCTATGGTACGATGATTGTATATTTCAGCTAGTTGTAAACATTTTTTCACTGTCTTTTTCAACAACCAGGTGTGCTTCTGTGACTCCTCCTGGCTCCACCTGGGCCCAACAGCGTGAATGACGCTCTTGCAGGGCAGTTTCCCGGCGCCCGTGATCACTGCACAGCCGGGCTGCAAATTCCCGTGCTTCCTCACCAGCTCATCGCACTCCTCCTGCAGTGCTGGGCCAGCTGCTCTCGACAGTGCATCAGCAAGGCCACCAATGTGTTTTAGGTTTTCATTAGATGCATTCACCACAACATCAACAGGATGAGTGCACAAGTCAGCTTCATAAAGTGCTATCACAGTTTCACCCATGGTCACCTGCATACAGGGCTTGCCTCTGTCACTGCATTCTTTCTGTTTTTCCAGCTGCTCTTCCAGTAGGACTAAACACTTGAACACTTGTTTTGCATGGGCAGCCAAAAGGTGTTCTTCCTCTTTTATATATGCCTTAGCTCCCGGTGAGTCAATTACCACACGCTTACAATGCACGCCAGACAGAATTTGCTCAACTAAGTTGACTCCCTCCAGCACTATTGGCTTTGGTCCACTCAAGGATATAACTTCACCATTTTTCTGAGTGAAGTCAACTTTCACACCTTTTTTTTGCAAGCCAGCCCAATCATTGCCCTTCTCTTTCTCAAAAAACTTTATGACTGCCATGGGCTTTCCTCCAATGACCCTTTCCACCTGTGTGTTTTCATCTATAAATTTGGAAAGTTCCTCAAAGGCTTTTGCTACTGCTTGAGTGAAACCAGCAATCATGACCTTACTCTCTGTCTGAGTGACTGTTACAGCTCCATTAGAGCAGTTTTCCTTGGTTAGCACATGCCATTCCTCCATCTGCAGGACTGACTTATCCTCCAAAGTAATGCTTTTGTAATCCAGTTTCTTCTTTATTTCTTCCTCTGCTTTTAGGAGATCCTCAGGAGCACTCCCTTTCAGGATGATATCTCCCATGCCAAGCTCATAAAAGGCACCAATTTGTTTTGACATAAACAGGCTCTGAAACAGCGTTTCATTATCAGTATTCTCTAAAAAGTGAAAAATGCAAGGGTGGACATTAATTGTTTTTTTTACCATTTTGTATACATGATCGAGTATTTCCCCTTTTACTTTATAAACTTCCTCAGGCACTCCAGATAGGTTAATGACCTCCTGCAAACGATCATAAGTTATCTGCAGGTCTGGGAACTCTGCACGAAACTTTTCTTCAAGACCAGTACTCTGTAAAATTCCATATTCCCCTGGATTCACTGTCTTTACTTGCAGTTCGGTTCTTTGCTTTTCTCTTTCAATTTCTCTGGTGGCCTTTTTGATCAGAAGCTTCAGTTCTTGTTCAACCTTCTTCACAACTTCTTTTTCACCGACTAGAACATGTAAATCATCGGAAATGTGTGGGATCATCAGAACTTTATCATGGGGAAAGCTGTTTCTAATGGTTTCCCACACCTCTGTGCTTACTTGACACTGAACTGCTTCGTATTTTGAAATGCTGTGAGAAAATGCTGTGGAAACTTTTTCCTTCCATGCCTTGACCAATCGAAATACTGATCTCTTCTGCTCAGAAAAAATACTTGAAGGATGCAAAGTAACTTTTGGGTCTGAACAGAGGAGTTCAGGCCACATGGGCACACAATTACACTTTGCCATTTCATGACCTATTGCCTCAATTAAGGTACTATTTCCTTGCAAATAATTCCAGATATAGGGATCCAAAGGCAATGTAACTGGATCTGGCTTCTTTATCTGTGGCCCTTCCTTTCCATATAGAGCTGTTTCCAGCGAGGTGTAGTAAGGATAAACAGAGATTGGTGTTTTGTTGAGTGAATGCTTCTTTGCCAGGATATTTGTTACATCTAAAACAAACAAACAACCCCCCAAATTATTAATGTCAGCACTTAAGATCTTCCCTTTTGTTTTGGGTTTTTAAAACTGTATTTTCTATATAATAATGTTATTTTTTAAAACATTTTTAGATTAATTTCCTCCCCTTCCCAGATAGAAATAACTCCAAATTTTTGAAGAATTACTTATTTTAAATGCCAGAAACTAAGTTGAAGAGAGACAGTCAAGCACAACAGCAACCACCTCTGGGAGGAGGTGTGCATAGTCTCTGCCTCCACTTCTCTTATATGCTGTACTTGAAGTGCCCAGCTCCATAGTTGTTTGGGCTATTACTCAGCCGTTCAAACCACAGCTGCTCTGTTTCCCAAAAAAGATCATCTTTCCTTCAACTTCCCTTCATCCTTCCCCATTCACTGCAATGCCTCCAGCTTCTCCCTCGTCCTACACCTTCCACAGTCAGTCATCTTTCTGCCACTGACTGGACAACCCACAGCACCTGCTTTCCAGCCAAACAGCTGCCCAATAAATTGTCCTCAGTCAGACAGCACATGCTGCCATGGGCAGCTAGTGGTCAAGATGGCAGGTGGGGGGGAAGTCCCCTGTGCCTGCAGGGCTGTGCATTCTCCAGAGAACTCAAACTGCAACCTGAACTGAGTAAGGACCAAGGCCTGGGTGAAATAAACTGTCCAGAAAATGAAAGGATTTGATGCCCTATGCCCAGCTGGTCCAAAACTGAAGCTTGCACTTCAGTTAACAGAGACCTGCTGGCAAAACACCAGATCTGCCGTTTTACAAGGGCAAAGGAGGCATTTCTCTAGAAAATCCACATTTTGGTCTTTAAATGAGAGGTTCTCAAAGAAATAAGGGCTCTGCATTTCGGCATTACCTTTTTGGTCACCAAATGTAATGATAGCTGCATCTTCATCAGGCAGCTGTTGAACATCCACCACTTGTGCACCTCCGTACTTCTTATTTTCAAAGTAGACACTTATATAGTCACTGGGTGTGTTGGGTGGTATATTTTCAGCCCTAACACTTCTTGTTTGCTCAAGGCACCGTGCAGTAATCTGTTGTTTCCTTGCTCTATGGTTTTGATTAAGCATTTTAACAAATTCCTCTGCATCTAGAAAGGAGGAGAAAAAAGAAAAGATAAAACTTGGAGCTTGCTCTTCTACTGTGATGTTAGCAGACTATCACTGTGTGCACTGATCAAAGCACTGGATTATTAAATCAGCTCAGAGGTGCCCACAAAGCTATTTCTTTCCACATATTCAGTATCTGTGACTTAGTAATCCCCTCATGTTTGGTCACAATTGTTGACTAAAATGACTGCAGCCAGAATTTGCCACTAGCTTTCCTACCGACTATCACTGGATCTCTTTAACCTTAACAGAAAACAAGATCAGGTTCATATCTGGGGTATGGCTTTGTACACAACTAGTAAGACCTAAGTTAGTAGTTCAAATTCTCTCCATTTTATGATACATGCTCATTTTGGCTACTTCCTCCTTGTTATCCTCACAATAAAAGATAGTCAAATCACTTTTCTGTCTATCAAGGAAAAACACTTAAATTTTTTAAAAGATCTACTTATTTCCTGAAGGCTACACCAAAAATTTAGGACTGGAGCATGACATGAGAGACAAATAATTTTTAAGGCAGAAAAACCTACATCTTCTCCAAAGGACAGCTTTTGGCAAGGACAGCTTTGACCATCAATCTGTTTTCAGACCCAGTACATCCTTCATTTCTTGTTTTAAGTTATCGTTTGGTTTTAGTCCTACTTGTTGTGTTTACTATCCAAACCAGAGCTAGCTTTCTTCCTGACTGGCACTGGCCTCTATACCTCACAGATAAAGGTTATGGCATTAACTTTAGCAGAGTAAATCCTCCTTTAAAAAGACACAATATCAGGTCAAACCTTAAAAATATGAAAGAAAATACTCCCAGCTTAATCCCACACACATGCATGCAAACATAGCTACTAAGAAAGACCTTCAACTCTGACTCCTCCTTACCAGTTTTTCCAGTAAAAGTAACTACAGCAGCACATAACTCAGGTATCATTTCCACACTGAAATCACCATCATCCTCTGACAAGCCGCTGACATTCTCTATCAGCATAATTAACATGCAATCTTTTGTTGTCTCCTTCACATTTTCCAGCACAACCGCAGTGGGAAGCAGAGATCCTTCAGAGCTCTCCACTTGGTGTGACTCCGGCAAAGTCTTCGCTTGCCATGGCTTCACAACCAGCTCAATTTTATTCAAGTGATGCTTTCTTCGCAAAACTTCTTGGGCATCTAGTCCCATAGAAAAACACAGATGTCACAGCAGAGCAGCATGTTAAATAATACCAATAATACACCATTTCTGCTTGGAGCAATGCCCACAAAGGAATCCTGCACCAGCAAAGGCCTGTTTTTAAAAGGGAGCTTAAGCAGTGTAATACCCATAACATAGAATCATACCTTGCTCATCCTGAAAGGTGATGATCATTTGCTGATCTTGTTTGACAAAGGACTCAATGGTCCCCCCACCAGACTTCCTTTTATTTTCAAAGTACATTTCCACAATCTCATCTGCTATTTGCTCCCCAAAGGCAGAGGTTACTACTATAACAGAATTCTTAGAGTTTGCTTTCTCTGCTTCCATTTCCTCACATGATTCTGAAATAAAAGATAACACTCTAATGCCTTAGGCAAAGGTTAAGAAAAAACCCAAGCTTCCCATCTTCAAAGCTTTCATGCCACTTTTTGTTCAGATCACACTTAAGGTCAGGGAAATGAACAGGGTAGGAATCCAAAACAAGTTAAGCATATCACTAGTGGGAGTTGTCATATAAACATGTGAGGAGGAAACGCTTCAGTTCATCACCAGGCAAGGACAGCAGAAGGAAAAGATACAAAAGCTTCTTCACAAATCCACAATGAGGGGAACCAGTGCTCTTCTGCCTGCACGCACTCTGCATTCACAGTTCCAGACATAGCTGTGCGTCACCTGAGGTCTACAGCTGCTGGCTGCCACGGCCACTCAGGTGTACCTGGGGTACACAGCTCCCAGTGTTCCAGCACAGGTCGCCCCAGCAAGGCTGGCAGCAGCTGGGAAGGCCTGGGTAGGGACAGCCTTAGCCAGAGCAAAGGTCAGCGTCCACTGCTGACCCCTAAGGAACTGACCTGTCTGAGGTGGCCAGTGAAGTGGGGGCTCTAAAGGGACTCATAGAAAGGAAAAAATACATTTATTTCTTTTAGCCTGGGATCACAATTCCTACACTACATTACATAAACAACACAAGCCATGAGGGTTACTAGGGCACTACTGCAGCAGAAAGGTGCAGAAAACCAAACGAGCAAGAACACAATGGTCACCACTGGGTAAGTAACTCACCTGTCTTCTCCTGCTGAGTACACAATAGAGTTTCCTTATTCTGGCAGATGGGAAGAGACACCTGATGTTCATTAACTAGAGATAAATGACAGTGATTTCTCAGTTGCTGGGTACTTCAAGAAGAAAACGGACACATTCATGTACACCCAGGAGCTAACAAAGCCTGAAATTTCATTTCATTTTACACTGTCAGAATCACTCACAGATTTCTCTTTTTAAATCATATGGTGAATTGGTTACAGGAACACCCTGAGCTCAAGAAGTCTTGGGCACAATGTTAGTACACAGTCATGCTGCATGAACCACCGTGAGCAGGTCCTGCCGTGCACTACAGCACTTTCCTCACACAAAAACCTGCACTGAACATGAGAAGTGCATGAGAAGTGCTTGGGAGGGAAGTGCCTTTGAAAACTAGGACCTCTGGAAGAGCCTCTGTCATATGCTTGACTCAGCATGACTGCTCAACTTCCTCTTGTAGAACAAGAGGAAATGCAGCTACATTAGAAAATAAAAGACAGTGGTAAGATTGACCAAACTGTTTTTTCAGCCTGTGCCCCCAGCCCTCACCTGCACAATCGTGCTGCTATGCACAAGCAGGTACTTTGAAAGCAGAGCTCCGTGAGCTGTGTATTAGCCTTGAGTGTCTGGATTACTTCTGTGTATACTGATAGTCATGTATTGATTAGCTGTGTATTGGTCATGTGTATTGATTAGTCCTATGTGTGTGTATTAGCCAGAAGCTGTGCCTGCATTGATTGTGCAGTGTATGTGTGTGTATTGATTAGCCGCGTGTGTGTATTAGCCGTGACAGCGCGGTCGGTCTGTGCGGTGCCTGAGAGGTGGTTCAGGGGCAGCACCTTAGGAATTACATCCTGTTTGGGATTTGAGAAGTGAAGGGGAGCGCTGGGGAGGGGAATCAAACCGCTAGAGCGCCGTTCGCCCGGCCCAGCCACGCCGGCGGCTCCGCCTCCTTCCCCAACCCCGCTCTCCCGCCCGGGGTCCCCGGGCCCGAGCCTCTCCGGAGCCCCGCACGGCGCCTGTCGCAGCTCCTACCTGGCGCCTCGGCTCCGCCGGCCGGTTCCGCGTCCTGCAAGGGAACGAGAGGAGAGCGGTCACCGGCGGTCCCTGCCCGGCCGCCCCGCGCCCGCCTCACTTGCGGCCGCCTCACCTGCGCGGGGTCGTTGTCCGCGGGCAGCGCGGTGACCTGCAGCGACAGCTGCGCTCCGGGCCCCCACACGAGCTCGTGGACCGGCCGGCGCAGCACCCGCTGCCTCACTGCCAACAGAACAGGCACCAGTCAGGGGGACGGGGCCGTCCCTGGCCGTCTGAGCCGCGGGCATTGCCAGCAGCGCCCCCCGCCCCGGCCCGGCCTGGCCTGGCCGCTCACCCTCGGGGCGGGCGAAGCAGACGAGGATGTGTCCGGTGCCGCTCCCGGCCCGCAGCTCGCACTCGCCGCCGCCCGAGCGCTTCTGGCTCTGGAAGTAGCAGAGCAGCTTCTTCCTGAGCGCGGGAGGCGGCTCGGCGGGGCCCCAGTCCCCCCGCACCAGCAGCGGGAAGGCGCACGGGCGCTGCCCCTCCATGGCCGCCCCGACAGCTCCTCTCCCTGCCGCTTTCGATTTCACTTCTCGGCGGGGAAAACCGGAGGTGGCTGGGGCTCCGCCCAGTGCCGGGAACAGGACTCCTCCTCCGGGACCATCGGGGCTCCGGTTGCCGCCGCGCCTTCTCACGGGGGCAGGACACGTCTCTCACCGCCCTCGGAGCCCGCCCGGGCCGCACAGCCTGTTGTGCCTCCGCAGAGTGGTACATGAACCGGCAGTCACAGTGTTTTCGCCCCCTGAGCTGATAATGGCTAATGACTGGCTAACACTTGCTCTCCCTGCCTTACCCTTTCATAAGAAGTCATGATGCAAAGTAAAATTATTATTTTTAGCATTCTTTGCCAGAGATGCTTCCACAGCTGTAGAAGGTTGCAATGATTGTTTACCTCAGACCAACTTGTCAGCTAGCTGAAAAGTTTTCAACTGAGCGCTCAGGACTTTCCCTTGTAAAGCTTAGTTTTCAGCTATTTGATGCTGTGTATTTTACCTTTGTGGCCAAATGTGGGACACTAAAATAGTACAGAAATGAAGCTTTTCCCCCTAACTTCACTGAACATTCATTCAGGAAATGAATAAATAACCAAATGTCATTTAAAATTGGCATCCATCATCAGGTCTCTGTTGTGTCATCACTCTGCTGAGTGACCCATGGAGATGCCTTGGTGGGCAACTGATTTATCTGTTACTTCCTAATGCACTGTTTTTCCCACAGCCAGCCCAGGGACGACTCCTGTGCAATAACCCTGAAAAAAATCCTGACTGTGACTGCAAATTGAGTACATCTAATCCTGAACTGTACAGCTATGATTAGAAAGTAACGGTCTGTACAGCTGGGCACAGAATAAAGGCTTTGGAAGATTTCTGTAACAATCACCAGGACTCTGCTCCACAATTCAGCCTGCAAACTCTGGCACAGACAAAATGAGAGGCAATTAGTTACCCGATGGGGGTGTGACACAACTGAACTGGCTTGCTGGGACAGAAAGTGAAATTAGAGACTGAAAGTAGCTGAGATTTGGTCTTCACAGCTGTCTCGGTCCAAGTTAGTTATTTTCCTCTCGGTAGCTGGTACAGGGCTGTGTTGTGGTTTCAGTGTGAGAACAATGTTGACAACATGCTGATGATTTACTTGTTGCTGAGGAATGTTTACCCCAAGTTGAGCACTTTTCAGTTTCCCATGCTCTGTGAGCAAGCAGATGCACAGGAAGCCGGGAAGGAGCATGGCCAGGACAGGTGACCCAGAGTGGCCAAAGGGATATTCCATACCACAGAGTATCATGCTCAGTATAGAAACTGGGGGGGACTCAGCTGATGGGGAGGATTGCTACTCAGTGACAGGCTGAGCATCAGTCAGCAGGTAGTGAACAACTGGGCTGTGCATCACTTGTTTCCTATAGGAAGTCTCTCTCTTTTCCTATTCCTTCTCTCTCTTTTTCATTACAATTATTAGTAATAGTGTATCTCATTTTGTTTCAATTAAGAAATCGTTCTTATCTCAATGCACAAGCCTTTCCTTTCCAATTCTCTGCCCACCAGTGTTGGGGGGTGATCCAGTGGTACATAGCTGCTGGCTGGCGTTGAAGCACAACGACAGCTTGTTTCTGTGTGCAGAAAAGCTCTTAGAAACAACTGGAATGTTGGTATTTTACTGCACGGAAAAAGGGGGGGAACATGTAATCATGTAAAATGTTAAAAACAAATACAGCAACACAAAACTAGGCCTGGAAAGACATCCCAACCCACATGGAAGCCAAACAGTGCCCAGTACTACTAAACCTGAAAGCCAAGGTAGCAAAGTAGTACACCCTATTCACAATGGCTAATTCTTAAATTAAAAACATTAAATAAATAAATTTTTAAAAGGGGAGTGTTGTGGAGTGCAAATTGCCCTGAATCATGCCATTGCAGGGATACTCCTTAATTTAAAAAAAAAATAGACAGTTATATTATTATTATTGCAAAAAGGAGGAAAAAGCCTGTACAACAGAATGCAGAAACACAATATGGTATTTCGGTATTTTCTTTATTAGTTGTGCCCCATAGCCCTAAAGAAATGGTTCAACTCTCTAAAAACAATGTCTGTGTGACACACCATTACACCGGTAACAGGTAACACGTTATTTAGGCACTGCAGAGTAGCTTTATGATACAAGATAAACCTATATTGGACGCAAGGGGAAGAATAAAGTTTTACAGCTGAAAAGCTGAATTAGAAGTTGTATTTAAGCTCAAACACAATGTCAGGAATGTCAGGCACAGAACCAGGAACCCATCACCAGAGATGGCCACAGACACCTCCCATTTGCTCCAACACAGCTCTCAGCAGTCAGCACTTCTGCAAAGCTAAAAATACGGTAGCACCCATGGCTAGTTTCATGTGCAAAACCCTAATGACTATTGCCATTTCTACCACGAAAAGGAAAAGAAGCAGAAGTCCATAGCCTGATGACAGCTAACGTTGTCATAGCTGCATAAAAATTTTTGATTAGATGGGTTACATGATGCTAGCCATGCTGACAGACATAATAATGCAGAGCTAACAGAAGCGTTGTATCTAATAAATCTAGTAGTAGATCTAAGGGTTTTGGCAATCAGATTGGAGAGTTGTGGGGAAAAGTGGAGATCAGATTTGCTGGTAAAGCAGGATAACACAAAGTGCAACAACTACTGATGCGATACTCACAAGAACCAAATTCTGTAAAGGTCACCTATATAGGGAAGTAAACGATTTGTGAAAAGAACCTACATTGTTTGATGAGAAAAAATAACTTTTCTTAGCTAACTGTGAAATACAAGCAGTTTAAGTGTGGTAATTGAACAAAGTAACTTTTATCTTCTTGGTGCCTGAATGGTAAATTAACTTCTACGTGTTATTACACTTAAGAGTTGCGAGTTGATAAATTTCCTTATTCAATTCCTTTTGCTTTCAATTCTGATCGAACGCGCTGCAGATAAGAAGGATCCGGATAACCAAAACTAGGAGAAGAAGAAAAGAATTGTTTGGGCTGTTTCTGCAATGAAGCACTTGACAGTTCTACAGAACTTTCTCATCAAATTTTTTTTACAAATCTCATAAAAGATTTTATGCTGTTCCTACCCAACAGAGAAAACAGACCCATACTGCCAGTCAGAGAAGTGATATAGACAGCATACAGCTACAAACTTTGGGAGCTGCAGCATTTTATTGTCCAAATTGACACTAAGAACTTGATTTTTAAAGCTGCCTGAGGTCTCACTTCAAAATGATAGGGTGTTTGGGTATTTATCTTTTTAAAAAGAAAATCAGACCTGAAGCATATCCAAGTGAGCATTCAAATAAGAAAGATAATGGCACCTCTGGACTTGAAGTAGTGCAACACCAGGACTGTGTGTGGAGCAAGTAATAAACAAGAGAGAGAATTTGCACAGAGTGGGGGGTAAAGTAAAACTGATACTTTTTGCTCTTTTAATGATCCTAGCTCAGTTAGGAGGATCCAAACACAAACCTTTAGAGCTGGCAGGACACCACCAGTCCTTTAGAGACTGCCAACAAGCTTGGAAGGACTGGTCCAAGGCTCCTTCTTGTCTGCTGCAGGCAGCTCACACTCAGTACTGGTGATTGCTCCTTTCATTTAAGTGCAGCAAGTCCTCAAGAAATACTGGATAGGGATGTCATCTACTCAGAAAATCCTCTGACAGCTTGAACAGCCAAAATGGAATAACCTTTTTAAGGATGGCACTGGCACGATGTCCTGTGTTCTGACCCACCAAGTGCTGCACAATTCATGGTTCCTAGCATATAAAGGACATGACCATATCTGTAGTACAATCTCTCTTCCTGCCGTTAGCTCTGTTGAGTAGAATTTCAAGTCATGTTTTACGAAGTCAGAGTGCCATCTTTACCAGGATCATGATGGACCAGCACCTCCTGGTGCAGAAAAGCAGGTAACAGGAGAGGCTTAGGTCAGGAGTCCAACCTTAGGTGCCCTCAAGAGCTTGTTGTGTTGTACTGTACTAGAAGTAGGTTCTAATCAAAGCAGGCTGCTCATTCACCAGTGAGTTTGTAAGGCACGTAGTTATTAACTATGTGCCTTACAAACTCACTGGTGAATGAGTAGTCTAAAGGGGCAGCAGAACACTAAGCTCATCCTTGTTCCAACTGTCCAAATAGGTGAAGGTGATTAATGTCTAGATCCATAGGGTATGTGATATGATCATAATCACTCTGTTAGTGACAAAATCTGAAAGCTCTAAACATGGAGAATATTCAAGGCAGCCTTCCTCTGAGTAACAATAACATTGCATAAAGAGAAGACTACTTACTGTGTAGGTCCTCCATCTCTGGCAGTTTTGTGGTGAATATCATTCCATGTGATAGCACTTTGTTCACCAGTAGTACGTGACTGCCCCACTGTGAAAATCAATTTTTGGTTAAAGGCCCTTCTGAGGAGCTGCAGAATTTCTCGCCCTTCCTTGTTGTCAGGTAAATACGCTTTCCGGTGAGTTGGCCGATAATGCTGCCCTGGGTTTGGATGGCTGCTCTGTTTTGTAAAAAAACAAAACAAAACCATATTGTATATTATAAATTATTCAGATGGACATAGCATGCCTGGTGACTGATTTTGGGGAGGTTTTTTTTCTTTGGCTACCTTCTTTCATGTAAGTCTCATTCACACTTTCTTGTCATCACTCATGCATCCATTGTTATTTTTCAATTTGTTTTTCCCTCTTTTCTCTCCCAAATGCATGGCATGACATCCGTGATTTTTTAATTTACTCTGTTCTCAGTCCTAGTCACAAATCCAAGCACATAACATAAGGAGATTTCTCATCTGGAAAGCTATGACCAAGCCAGCCTGCTATGTATTTTTGTCCATTGGTCTCCACAGCAAAGAGATTGCCCCAGAAATGCTCATTATACTTGCAGAATTTTTCTTATATGATATCACTGCATAGATTTCAGTTCAGTTATTCCCAATGTACAAATTAAAGACAGGTACCTCTGTCCTGGTGCATATAAAATGAAGGGCTGAGAATCTGACCACTTTGTTCCTACTTATTGCCTAATCACACTCAAAAATACTGAATTAAACACTTGCAGATTTGTATAAAACAAAGAAATGTCTTGCCTGGACATGCATTAAAATAATGGAAAAATAGTTAATTTTATATTTAATCTCGGTTTTGTTGCGGGAAAAATATCTTTAAGAAATACTTAAATATACTTACAGTTTGAATACCACCTTCCATAAAATAGTCAATTTGAATAGTGCCACAATCAGGATAACCAGGAAGAGAGGAAGGGACTGTTGTACTTGACATTTTCCCCTCTGGCTGGTTCCCTCTGAGGACTCCACACACGGTATTACAAACAGGACAAGCTTGTTTATGAGACATGGCTAAGTCGATGCAACTTTTGCAAAATGCATGTTTGCACTTTTCTAGAGTTTCTTTATTTTTAATTCTGTCCCTGCAAATCACACATATTTCTTCTTCTTCTTCTTCTTCTTCTTCTGTCTTTGCCCAAGTCTGTCCTTCAGAAGAAAGGTTATTCTTCTGCTTAACACTGGATTTCTTCTTAGATGCTCCTGTAGCTTCTTGAGAGTTAAGGTGAAAGGACAGTGGTGACTTATTTTTAGTTTGTGTTGAGTCTTCAATGTTAAGAAGGTCCATTATGTGCTTTTCAGCAGCATAAAGATGGTCTGGTAAACCAGTTATGATTAACTTCTCTTCATTCTTCTTAAGTTTTACATGAAGATCTTCAAATTGTTTTCCATTAAGTAGCATATATAAAGTTTTTTTCTGATCTTCTGAAAGCTTCAAGTTGATGCTTTTTTCTCTTAACATTGCAGAGGCATTCTGAAATGCACTGATGAAACTTTCAGTAGCATGTGATGACATATCATAAGCTTTGGACTTAGGCCTAAATATTATGACCTTCTGGCCATGTGAATTCTCTTTTATTTCTACCTCTGTATCAAATTTGTCATTCATGTTTTCAATTTCTTTGTTTAATATGGTCTCCAGCAATTTAAACATAGAAGCATCAACTTCAATTCCATTCCTGTATTTGTACTGTTCAGACGTTATTTTCATATTCTTTTCAGCATGGCTGTTCTCACCTTCCTCTGCTAGAAATTTTTTGGCAGCTAAAATTTCACTCCGTGGACCACGGAGTAGCAACTGACTCCCTTCCTCTTTAGCAAGAAGACGTCCAAATCTTGCATTTAATTTCATTATTGTTTCCCTTAATGTGTAACTATTCATTACAGGAACTTTTTCCTGTTCCAGACTTGTTGTAGCTTTCTGAAAAGTTGTGATAAAAAAATCACTAGCTTTTTGTAAGGATGCAGGACTAGTGTCAGAAGAGAGGTATATTAATGTGGTATCCTCATAATGGCCTTTAGTTCTTATACGTGCTCCAAACCTCTTGTGGAGTTCTTTGATTTCTTCTTTGCAGGTGTGACTGAAATACTCGTAGAGAGCTGTCACAACTGGAAACTCATTCATTTCTTCAGCATTCAGACCGGTTTCATCTTTCAAACCATTCTTACATTCAGAATGTGAAAAATTATAGTTTGGGTCTCTGCCTACAAGGATATCCTCAAAGTAGTGATAAGCTTTTTCAATATCTACAAAATCTCCTGTTAATTTCTCAGAGCCATCCATTCCAGGGATTCCTTCTCTCTTTAAGTTTGGACATACAACAGCAATTTTCTCCCTTTGGTCTTCAGTGAACATACTAGTATTCAAAGTAGCAGATACTGTAAGAAATATCTAAAGGAAAGACAAGAATATAGCAACATTAGTTTTTTCTAAGGTTTTCTGCTTGCTGCTTCTGTATTTTGAGCAAGGAGGAGCTCTGTCCATCCTGGTACTGCCAGATTACCATAAACACGTTTGCACACAGTATTTCTTTTATGTCATGTACACTGACACTATAAACAGATGAGTAACACAATCTGCTCCTAAGTCAGCAGCAAAAATGAAATGTGTTAATGTCTCCAGCACTGCAGGAGCAAAGATAGTAACTCTGCTACTTAGGCTGAGACTGTGACCAGCATTCTCTGCTCCCAACCTCTTACAACAGGGTTAGCATAACTCATGGCATTTTACACCTTTTTTGCAAAAAGGCAACCTCTGTGGCTGAGCTCAGCACATATTAAGCCCTTTTCCCATCATTATCAGCCCCTAAAAGTCCTGAGCACCAAGCAGACAAAGCAAACAGATTTTGTTCTTTCCCTCCCTATCATCCTCAAAGTTTCTGGGAACTGGCTGACCAGTGCCCTCCTAACTGACTTTGGAGGTCCCAGGTACACTGCCAAGCAGGTGGTATTGACTCTATCATCAAGCATGCTGGTTTAATGGCACTGCATACAAAATCAACCAGTTACAACTGGGAATTTCGACCACAGCTGTGGCTGGACAGTGATACCCACGGACCCCTTGGTGGCCAGGGAGAACTCCACTGCCCTCCACTTCCTTTGAGGACTGACTGGATGACCTATATGCTTTTATATGTTTTCAAGTCTAGATTTTGATTGATCTATCAATACAGCAACTTAACTATTAAGATTTGACATGAATTGCAGAGGACCCAGGTGACTAGAAACCATAAGCTAAGCTGTGCTATCAAACACAGTGCTACACTACTTATAAAATTGTCCTACCCTGATTCTGCTTGTAGAAATCCTGTGGTACTCTGATTATTAATTCTATGCTACGCTAATGATAAAATCCTGTTTTAAAAAGCAAAAAGCTTTAATTGTAACTACATCTTAGTGCCATCGTGATTCTGACAAGAATCCCCAAAAGAACCTGTCTGTCCCCTTAGTGCCAGGTTACACAGACATAACATGTTTTAAAACCACCTATAAGTTATAATTTATTGTTCTTTATTAATATTAGACCTTCTAGTTTTCATTTATTGTATTTCTTTAAAAATTTCCCAAAAGTCATGCTTTAATAACTCAAAAGTTAGGGCAGAAAACGGGATTCAGAAAAATAATAACAAACATGTTCCCTTCTCTACTTTGCACAGACAGGATAGGGAAATTCAGAGTATAGTGGTACAAATGCCAGGTAAACACCATGTTAGCACATGCTATACCTCAAAAACTACATCTGTTACGATGCAAAACAGGGTAAACCCTCTGAGCCAGATATCTGTGTCTTGGTAGAGCTACATCCACATCATGTAGCCCTATCCCACATCCCTAAACACATTTGATCTTTTATGCATAACTTTTAGTTCAAAGTGTCTGGATTCATGTTTGTGGCGCTGCATCACATCACGGCAGACTTTTTTAATGCTGAAGTAAGGGATGGAGTTAATTAGAGCTGCCTCAAGGTGCAAACTGTGTGGAAAGAGTGTTAGAGGTCTGTGTAGGTGGAAAGGATCCAAATCTCATACAATTCTACCTTCTGGGAGGAGTCCCTGGTGAATACTACCTCCTGAAACCTGCCAGGGTGCTGCTTTGGGGAACAGTAGGTGGCACCTGCCAGAGCCAGGCTGTAAAACATGCTGCCTGTACACATGTGTAGACTGACCTCTGGTCCAGCATTCATATGTCACTCCTGACTCCCATTTTATTCACTAAGATCATGTAACTGTAATTTTTTTCAGCACAAAATGCTGAAGTGCAACATAAGACTCATGGAACTGCAAGCAGGGCAGGTGGTGACATTGCTCTTCTTGATGTACCTTTTTGGTAAGGGCTTCCTTTGCTGTGGCCCCATGGCCATCGTTGTCCCGCTGCTCCTGCTGGGGCAGGGAAGGGCTGGCAGAGACGTCGTCGTAGCTGGCAGAGGCCTGCGCTGTAATCTGGCTCTTGCCCGGGTCCCCTTCTCCCGGCAGGATAACTATCTCCACACATTTTGCACCCAATTCCAAGATGTGATTAGTGCGGGCTTCCACATTCTTCCGATCTGTGGTAATTTCAGAATGACAGAATCACAGAACTGTTATGGCTGGAAGGGACCTCTAGAGATCATCCCATCCAATCCCAGTGCCAAGGCAGGGTCACCTAAAATGTGTCCAGAGACAGAGACTCCATGACCTTCCTAGGTAGCCTGTTCCAGTGCTCTGCCACTCTCAATGTACTCATGTTAAGGTGAAACTTCTTGTGTTTTAGTTTATGCTCTCTCCTCCTTGTCCTGTCGCTGGCTACCACTGAAAAGTCTGGCACGCCTTTGAGATTTTTATATACATTAATGAGATCCCCTTTTTATTTGGACACGGGCAGATGAGGCTGATAAAGTTAGCTGACAATCTGTCTGCCCTAGAGCAGCCCTGCCCAGGGACGCAAAATGGTGCCTCGGCGGCCATTTCCAGTCCCCTCACAGCCGCCCTGCCCCAGTGCCCTCAGGCCGAGCCGCGGCCCCCGCCCCGTACCTTGCTCCTTAGAGAAGTCCACCCAGTAGGTGCCGGGCTTGGGGCCCGTCCGCACGTTGCACTCGCCGCCCCCCGACCGCTTTCCCGACTGGAAGTATGCCTGGAGCTTGAGGATCGCCTTTTCGCCGGTGGCGGGCGCGGGGCTGAGCTGCACCAGCAGCGGCGCCGCCGCCATGATCCCGTTCCACCTCCTACTTTCGCTTTCGCTTCCGCTTCCCGCTCCGCCGCCTGCTTTCGCTTTCGTTTCCCGCTCTGCTCGCTGCTCGCCCCGTCGGACCGCGGCTCCCCCCTTCGGACCGTGGCTCCTGCCGTCGGACCACGCTTCGGCTCCTAGCGCTGAGGATCCGCGCTGAGCCGCCTCATGGGAGTCATCCAGGTACCGGAGCGGGGGAGCAGAGCGCCCGGGGCGGCGGCTGCCTCAGGGGCTCTGGGTGCGGCGGGAACTCCCGGCTGAGGGGAACAAAACACTCCCGTCCTCTGGCCTGGCGTTCGGGAATTGCTCTTCCCGGCCTCTCGCTCCTGCGAGTTAGCCAGAGGAAGCTGTGGGCAGCTTCACCCACTGAGCTCCCGCAGCTCCGAGCAGCGTTTTAAAAACTAGAGAACTTCGTACAGGTGTTTGAAAAGCTGGTGCTGCCGGTTTGATCTGCAACAGAACCTCTCCTGTAGGAAGGTAGTATGCGTAGCCCTCGTACTTTGTTGTTTGTAACATGTACTTTCTCTTTCCTTTTTTTTTTCTTCTTATTACAATAGAGTTACGTTTCAGATTACTTCAAAGGGAAGCCCGATTTAGGTAAGCCTCTCATTTAGCCACCTGCGAAGTGTGTACTTGTATGTAAGTTGAAAACTGCCAGGTACAGCCAGCAAACTGGAAAACAAAAGCCCAAAGCAACCTGAAATTCATAATTAACATGAAATAGGCACGGTTATGAATCACCATTATTACTCATTACTTCAACAGGACTTGCTTGCATTTCTCTTTTAAAAGTAAGAGCTCAGAAGTGTCTTGATGAACCAGCATGTATACTTTATAAGTGCAAAACCTCAGATGCTTTTTACAAGCAGGTAGCCTACCCCAAAGGAAAGTTGGATTAAACTCACACAAATTGGTTTAAACTAATTAACATAACTGCTGCATATAGTACTGCTGATATCTGCCAGGAGAGGGCTGTATAGCCATAGTGATAATGTAAAAACTGTTTCCTAATAAAAGTAGTTTAAAAAGCCTTTCTGAGTTCATACAAGGTCCATACAAAGAAAGAACCTGCTTGTGGGCTTTAAGTGCAGACCAAATAAGAGTCACAGAATTAAAACTCAGTATAAGATCTCTGTGGCACAGTTAAATGAACCTTCTTGGGCTTTCTAAATCTCTGAAAAGGGTGGAGAGAAGATTAGACTGTGTAAAAAAAATATTTTTCAGTAATGACAGTCGGATAAAATTGAGAGCTATAAACCGCACTTCTATATAAAAAGACATGTTTTGAATGTAGTATCTTCTATTTCATTTTATATTCTGTATCCTAGGGTCGAGCATGGTAATGGATGAGGTCAATTTCATCCCCGTCAGTAAAGATGCCTATGAAGCTCTTAAGAGAAGAGATAACTGTCTAAATAATCTTGTTTCCAAAAAGTTTGCTTGTACGTTGGCCTTCAGAAAAGCAACAAAAGGCACTGTCGAAGTATACAGGAAAAAAGTAAGGGGGGGAGTTGACGTTTGTGTTTATAAGGATGATCTCACAAGACACAAGGTTGATGCTGTAGTGAATGCAGCGAATGAGTATCTTGAACATGGAGGAGGTCTCGCTCTTGCTCTTGTAAAAGCTGGAGGGCCAGAAATAAAAGAGCAAAGCAGTTTTTATATTCAAAAGAATGGAAAAGTTGGAGTCGGCAATATAGCAGTGACAGGTGGAGGGAAGCTTCCTTGTAAGGAAATTATTCATGCAGTTGGGCCAAGGTGGGATGCTCAGGAAAAGGAAAAATGCTGTTACCTTCTTCAGCAAGCTATTTGGAATGTTCTGTTGTATGTTAGTGCTTCAGGAAAAACTTTAAAGTCTGTGGCTATCCCAGCAGTGAGTTCAGGTATCTATGGCTTCCCAGTTGATTTATGTTCTCAAGTGATTGTAATGACTGTAAAGGAATTTGTTGAGAAAAGTCCTCCAAGCTGTCTCAGGGAAATCCGCCTGGTGAACATTGAAGAGTCTACAGTTGCAGAAATAAAGAAGGCCTGTGAAAAGTTTCTGGGTGATACCAGTTCACTTGAGGACACTATGTCAGCTTCACCAAGCCAGCTTCCAACTTACCTCAAACACGGAGCCATTCGTGTGCGCTTCATAAAAGGATACCCTGAACAGCTGAAGGTAAGGCTATCCTGTAATTTAAGGAACATGGTGTTGCCTCCAGATCTTTGTGGGATTTGGAGCCCAAGAGTTCAGAACACATTTTGTATCAGTCCACTAAATAGTTTTCTTCTCAGTTTGATGAGAATTTATACATGGTAAATAAATTATGGTAGTAAGGAATTGGTTTTTATCTAAATGGGCATTGAACTTTAAAATGTTTTTATTTCATTTTTGTATACCTGCTGTTATAATGGGAAGCAGCTAAAGCTTGGATGATTAATATTTCTATGTTAAGGTTTATCTTCTTATTATATAGGAATTCACATTTTATCATGCATTCTATAGAAGTCTTGTCTTATTTTCTGCCTTGCTTTTTTTCCTATAATTTATGTTCTCATAACTCCATTACTGAAATTATTAAGCAAACACTGAAACAGCTGAAAATAATTTAGATGATGTGCACCTTACCTTTAAGCAGGGCTTTAATTAAAATGATTAACTTTTTAGTTAGAAAATCTGATGCAAAATATATGAGCTCAGTCACAGGAATTCATCAGAGCTCTTACACTGCAAAGTACAGCACAGGAATGGCATTTGTTTTAGCAAATACTGTATCTTAAAATAAAAAATTTAACTTTTATTTTAAAGACGTAATTGAATAGGAAGTTCATTTTCTGGTATGAGAGCAAAGGATCGCAAAGTTGACCGTGCAGGGAATTTTATTAAGCTGTTCTACAGCACTGAAAGATGCACATGCTCTCAAGACTGTTCTTGTGTCTTTAGATAATATTCAAAAATAAAAGCTAGAACAATTACTGCTGTTATTGGCATTCTGTAAACGAGTTTTTTGCATTTTCCTTATTTGAAATACAGGACAGCTACTATGGGAGTCTGCTTTTGCCACTGGGAATTGGAAACAATCATAGCTTTGCAGTTCTCTTATGTGTACTGACACCGCTGGTTTGGTGATGTGTCCCTGCTACACTAAGGCTGGGATAATGGCCATAGTTCTCTCCTGCTGATAATTGGCACGTGGGTCACTTGGATAGTGAGAGTAATAATTCTGTTCAGTACACTCTGCTGACTGGAACAGCTTTGTGCACAGTGTTGGTTTCTGAACTGCCACTACCAGGTGCATACTTTGATGTTTTCCAGTGCTTCCTGTAGTAGCAAGCAGTAGGGAAATTCAAGTATCTGATCTGTGGCAGTCAGGCATTTTTACAGGAATTGTGGTTAGCAAGAATGCTCTCTTATAATAGCAAAGCTTGCAAATAGCCAGTTTGAAGTATACTGAAATCTGCACTTTTTCCTTGCAGAAAACAGCTATTGTTAACCCTGTGAATGCAATTGGTGAGCCTTCCTCTCAGTTTTCAAAACGACTGATGGAAGAAGAGGGTCCAGCTTCTAAAAAGCAACTTCAGCATGACCTTAGAAATTCAGCCCATTTTAAGGCACCCATAGTAACCAAAAGGCGTGGGCTGCCTGGTACACTTGTACTGCACGTGGCATTGAGATCCCACCATCCGGTGTTACAGTGTGAGGTGATGATCACTTACTTTGGATTTTAATGGATTTTCATGTTGGGTGATGGCAGGACTGAAACATTTTGTTTTTCCTGCAGGAATTAAAGGATGCAGTGAAAAGATGTCTGGGTCACTTCCAGGACCACTCGTGTCCCTCAGTTTCTTTTCCAGTAGATTGGTCACCAGTGCTGTCTGTCGACATAGTGGCAGAGACCATGATTGAAGCAGTTTTAAATTTTGCCAGAGCACATCCCATGAAGAAGAGAGAAGTGCAGTTTGTCATTTTCCCAGATGACCTTGAGGCCTACAAGGTAACACATTTGTTGTTAACTACCCCTAAGGAAAACACGAAATGAAAAATACTTCCCTTGGTGACTAAAAATTAGGATAGGCTATTCTGTACTAGCAACAATTGGGAGCAGCAGGTCCCAATCTCATTAAAAAATATTCAATCTTTGCAAATATTTATTTTTTCTTTACTAAACTAGAAGTCTTCACCCTGTAGTCTGATAAAAAGGGGAGAAAACTTCAAAATTCTCATGTCTGTTAGTGAATTTATGAGTCTACTCTTAACTCATTAAAGGACAAACATTCCTCCTCAGGAAATATTTTCAGTCAGTTTTGGTTTTTTGTATGGAGCTCCAAAGGCAAAACCCTATTAACTGATTATATGAGCTAATATAATAAAAGAGTTTCAAGTAGACAGGCAGGAGAATAGTCTGGATTTTAAAACTGAGTAAGGATTCATCAGCATTAAACTGCAAGTAATGAGCACCTTTATCTTGCGTGATTGCATGAGCTATGCCACAACCACAAGGAGGTGGTAAAGGTGCCATTCAGTGTGTAAGGTGTGTTACCTTAGGAAATGCAGGACAGGAATGCATTTGATATTGTCAGGAATAATAATTTGGGAAAAATTGACAGTTTCAGAATTGGGGGTGGGGATGTAAACTGCTTGTCTAACAGAGTTTTGAAGAGATGAATTGCATATTTGACAAAAGAAATTGCAAAGTCCTCCTAAACTTTTTATCTTTCAAGGTTCTCCAGGGAAAATTTTATTCAGCAAATCAGAAACTGGAAAACAGAAGTGATCCTTTGAGTAAGTAATGAACAGAAGAAGCATTTCCAGTAAATGAGCACTCCAGATTTGAGAATCTGTAATCACATTCCTTTGAAATAGGGAACTTAGTATTTACCTATATGTCTTGCAGAGAGGAAGAAGCAAAAACTCATGAGCACTTTGTATTTTTACATTAATAGGAATGGAACTGGGCAGTTCCTTTTAAGATTTAAAACCAAAACCCATTGTCATTACCTAACCTGTTGAAATTCATTGAGTGAAAGGCAAATAAATTCTCCGTGTGTGTGTATCCTGCAAACCTTACCTCCTTGTAGCTGCATCTCTTTCTTGAGCATACCTGAAGAGTAGTGTGTTTCTTGCACTGTACAGCTTGGATGACAAGTAGGAATTTGTGTTAGCACTTGAAAGCTCTTCACTCTTCTAATGCACTTGTATTAAAAACATATATATTTTCCAGGTACAGAGTCAGGGAGTCAAACTGCAAGCAGTGAACCAATGATTGAACTTAGAGGGAGCACACCTACAGCACTGGAAGCAGCAGAATATTGGCTCCAAACTATAATGCAAATTCAGGAAGGTCGCCCAGCTGTTATTGAAAATAACTACATTTTTTGCCTTGGTAAAAAGGAGTTTGCAGAACTCTCTCGAGAGCAGCCTTCTAGTGTATGCATGTCAGAAGAAGTGAGAGGTGGACAAGCAAGACTGAACTTTCAGGGGCCTCCTGATGCTTTGCTTGATGCAGTGCTCGCGACTGAAGAGTTACTGCTTCGTATGCGAGAGAAGATGATAGCTGAACAAGAGAAACTCTTCTACTCACTGTGTATGTAAAGTAAATAGTGACTAATGAAGTAAATAAGTCCCTAAACAAGTTCAAGTATGAAGCAACATATATTTCTCTATTGCTGAGAGTGGACAGACATACATTCAGTTTACACATGCATACTGAGTATAGCTTTAATTACTGATATCCCTGTACCTTTATCATATGAGCCCCTGGAAGACCATTTGTTAGCTGTGGTCACTCACTTGGCAGTGTTCCCAGTAGGGCACAGTTTATACAGGGGCTGGCCACGATGTATATCCAGCTGTAGTGGAGCTTCCTCCAGGATACCTTCACTTTAAAGCCTGGTCACTGGAGATTTGCAAAATTTGCATTTAATTAACACACATCTTTGCTGAGCTCTTGCTGGCTACAGCTGGACTGCTGTTGCAGGGCTCAGCAGAGGACTTGTTCTGCAGAATTCTTGGCTGTCATGAACAGTTGATACAGTTGAGTGGCATTACAAAAAGCTACTGAGTGATCAATTTTAATTCATGTTTGGATAGTCATTCAATATAGATACCTTTATATGAAAGCTCGGCTGTGGAGAGGTGTAATGGTTTTCTCTCTCCCTGGTTTCTCTAGAATAAATGCAGAAAAATAGAATACTTTTATATGTACTTTTATGTCTATGTATACTAGTTCCTCTCAATATTAGCCTCTGACATTATTTCAGAGAATACTTAACATTCTTTGTTCTTAACTAAACCACCAACAAAGTAGTGGAGCTGCCCCCCTTGCCTTTGCTTCAGACATTATGATACATGAAAATTCTACTCCCTTTTTCGTATCCAGGCCAAGCAGAAGCAGGCCAGCTTTCAGAAGGAAACTTTCACAAGCCAAGTACTGCTTACTGCATCCAGATTTCACCGGTGGACTCACACCTCCAGGAGTTTAAAGACAGACAGAAACAGTTTGAAAAAGCTGGACTTCATGTTCTCAGGGTAAAGAGGATATTAATGGAAAAACTGAATCTCAGCTCATATATTTGAACTAACATGTTTAATGTAAGCTTAAAAAATTCAGATGAACTATTTCAATGCATTGCTTTTAAAAATTAAGATCAAATCAGCCAAATCTTAAAATGGATCCAGTCTTTACTCCTAATGCAAAGTATTTTGAACATAAATAATCACTCAAAAAGTGATTAAGTTCTGAGAAGTCTTTTTAATTCTACTGTATGTTCTCCTTCTTACTTCGTGCTTCAGATGCCCCTTTATGGGACTCTAGAGAAATATGAGATTGGTATAGTAAATGAAGTACAATATTCCAGGACACTAATGCAGTGTCTGTTTTCTTTTTGTGAGCTTGTCACCAAAAATTGCCACCTGAATTTGCCAGAGTTCTGATCTGATTATGTGTTGAAGCTAGTCATGCTTGGGTATCAGCTCTTTACTAACAGGAGGTAGGCTCAATGTCTTCAGCACAACTCAAGTACTGGAAGTCAGTACACCAGGAAATATTCCCAGTGGTTTCAATGGGAGGCATAGGACTTTGTCCACTGCGTGGTCAATGCATGTAAGCTAAAGCAAAGGTTCTTGCACTGAAGAACATAGCCTGAATAAAAGCACTTACGGATTTCGTGGACATTTGTCTCCATTTGCTTATGCTATGCTGTTTTTTATGTTACAGATTGAAAAGATACATAATCCACTTTTGTCTGCTGCATTCCAACAAATGAAAAAAAATGTAGATGGTAGCTCCAAAACAACCCACAAGTTGTACCAGGATGTCCCTGCTGAGTTCTGTAGCTCAGTTTGCCAAACTGGATTTCACAGGATGTATTCTCCACCAAAAGGTAATAACTTGCTTTGGCATCTTTAGTCAAAATGAAGTGACTGACTACTAAACTTAGGTTAAAATTAGAAAAAAATGGTATTTCTAAACAAGAACTGTTTCTTACTTGCATTTAGATTTGTATGAGCTTACTTTATTATATACAGTAAGGTTTTCCTTCCTGGCATAGTAGAGCCAGCAAGGCTGTAGGAGGATAAGCTTGAATTCAAGCCTAGCCCAAGCACTGGACAGAACTATTAGTATACACATAAGGCCATGTCCAAATTTTGTTACGTCACTGTAAAGAAAGTCAACATCCTCATGTAGATGCTGCAAACATGCATTCAGCAGCTTGGTGCTTTGAAGCATGTTCAAGGGCCTCACAGAACACTGAGTCTGGAAGGTGCTTCTGAGGGTCATGGGGCCCAGGTCCCTGCTCACATCAGGTGTGGTCACAGCAGATAACCTGCTCACGCTGCCATTCGGAGTAGAGTATGCTTGGAGGAAAGTTGTGAGCTTTATGAACTATTGTAGTAGACAGATGCTTTCAGAAAGGGAAAGAATAAGCATTTAGTGCTTCATCCTGCAGTCGGTGAAGGGTGTGATACTTTGCGTGTCAATTGCAGAATTGGGATTTCAAGCAATAAACTGGCCAAAAAGTGGAGATTTGCCTTTCTTTGTCTATGCAATGTATGTGGCACATTTCCACACTTTAAAAGGAATAAATAAGGTGTTGGTCTAATTTCATTGCACTTTCCCATGTGATACTATAACAGCACTTTCATGTGACCTTTGTCTTACAAATCTCAAAGCTTCTTTGTTGTTTGCATTTTTAAGATCTTGCTGCCTTTGTTGTTTATCAGTCCCTCATACATGATGACTGAAGTGTGAGTCGTATTTATTTTATATAAATCCTTTAGACCTTGATTCAATCACTGGATTAACAGTTAAATCTAAAGTTACCACTGGAGTAGCAGTTAATTGGAATGGCCATCAGCTGTCATTGCTCGTGGTTTCAGTGGGAGGTCAGTGCAAGCATCAGAGCCACTCCATGCAAATTAACTTCCAGAAGGATGGCACACATTGAGCAGTAACATCACTTGCAATCCTGAATCAAGCAGCAGTCTCTTGGGGCTACCATCCTGAAAGAACCAACCATTAAATGCTTTGTCTTCTGAAATTTTTTCTTTCTCTTTCCAGAACAAAAATATGGAGCTGGCATCTACTTTACAAAGAACCTGAGGAACCTAACCAAGGGTAGAGCTACATGGGAAACAAATTCTAAAATGTACGTGTTTGAGGCTGATGTAGTAACTGGCTTACACACTGGAGGCCAGCCATCTTACATTATGCCACCAGCAGTGGAGAGGGATGCCTGTACCTTATATGACAGTTTAGTAGATAGTGCAATCAGTCCTGACATCTTTGTCATTTTCAACGGTTTTGGGGCCCTTCCACAGTATTTGCTGACTTGTTCCCCAGTGACTGCGAGGTATGTAGCTTCTGGAAAAAACCAGTAACATCCTCAGTGGGAATAAAGCAGAACTGTAGCTATGGTGAAGACCCTCTGAGAACAGTCTAGTGCCTAGATTTAAGAGTAGTGTGCTGTTATCAAAGTGCTACCTGAAAAGTACTCTGAAATATTCATGAACGAAAGAGTGAGTTAGTACCTGAAGGAGATTAGGACAAAATTACCTGTGAATGGAAGCAGAAGGGAAAGCATCCCAAAATACAGTTTAACGTTTAACATTAACATTTAACATACCTGGTTATTTACTTAATTCCTTAAAGTGATCTCAGCTTGTAACTATACACTTGATGGTTATGTAGGCTGTCATTCTTCCACTGCATTTTCTTAATCCAAGATACTGCATATGTCAGGGAAACACAAGACATCTTGGTTGTGCCTTTTGATTCTTAAGTTTTCTTTTGACTTAAGATAGGGGAATGTTGCATATGAAACCTATTTCCCACTTAGGGACATGGTATTATATACACATAGTTTTGACATGAGGAAATACTTCATGATTTCTTACAGTGGTTGTTGTTACAGCTTTTATTAGTTACTTCAAGCATTGTAGATACATGTATTCAAAATAAAAAGTATGAATGTCACTATCTGTTAACTTGTATTTTTCTATACAGTCTTAAGAATGTGATTTGTGCATGAGCTTCAGATTTCTCAGCAACATTCAATCTCTTTGAAAGGCTACAAAATAGTAGAGAACTGGTTCAAGCTACAGCTTGAAAATATTTTTCAATTAATCTACCTTTACCAACATCTTTTAAAGATTACACTGTCAGCCTTGTAGCCAGGTATCCCCATGCTGCTTCTGCAGTGACCTGAAGCAAATACACGGAAATGCCCAAGAGCTATTACAGTAATTCCAGTGTCAAAGGGGATTCAGTCCAGCACTTGGGTACATGGAAGCTTTCTTTAGTAAAGCCTGCAAATGGGGAGCAGTCTGATCTCTAAAACACAGATTAAATGAGCGTTTAATAAAACTTTTCAAAATAAGTTGTCAATGGATTCCCAGCATGCTTGTACTGCATCTGCATCTCCTGAGCTAGCAGTCATAGTGCTAGGAACCACTCACAAGTCCAAAAGAAATTAAGTCATAAAAGTCTAATTCTGAATTCTGAGGTTACAAGTGGAAATTTTTTTTAACCATTACAAAAGAAACTTCTTGATTAATATAATTCCTCAATAAGTTTTCTCCCTAAAAACCCTGACTCAAATTTCTTTTGTGTAAAAAGGGTAAACAAAAGCATCGTTTATCCTTAAATAAACAGATGTTTGGCATCTGAACTGAAATACTGCCCATTATAAAATGCAGGGAAGATCATTTGGAACAGACCAGGAGCATCCTGGCTGCCTCAGCCTCTTTGGTAAAGGGAGGTGATGTGCTGCTCTGGGGCTTATTTTGGTTTTTTTAACAATTATTTTTAAGATTAGCTATGCCTGCTGTTGCAAAGGGTAATTTTGTAGTGTGAGTCTCTAACACACGAGTTTTGTTCTCAAGAAATCCAAAGGGTGCTCTTAGAAATTCTGCTGCAATGCTGAAAACAGAATTAGTGTATTCCTATTTTAACTATTCCATTTAAGTAACCAATTGTTTTCCACTTCTGTCCCCTTTTTCCTCATGTTTCTTGATTCACACATTACTGCCATGAAAACAGAGTTGTAGATTTAAGATTTGTTAGCACTGAACGAAGATAAGTTCTCATTTCAGCATGCGTCAAGAGGTATCATTTTTAAAGGGGCTTCGTGGCAGGATTTTTTTTTCTCCTATTTTCTTTTTCAAAAAACCTCAGTACGGAGTTTCTGAACTACAGCATCAGTTTTCAGAACACCTAAAGGAATGTTATATTTGGCACAATGTAACATCTTGCTCCTAGTGGGAATAAAGAACAGTCTTCATAATTCAGTATTAATTTAATACTGTAACACAAGTATCAATAACTGTGTATTTCATTATTAACCTTTTTATTAACTTTGTAACTCCACTGAACTGCATATGAAAAGGTTTGGAGTCTGTTTAATTGAAAAAATAATTGTAGAGAAAACTTTTAACATCTTACTCCTGTGCCCAGTACAGGTTTTCTCCTCCCTCCCCATACACCTGCAGTTAAGGATTCAGTGTTACTGAATATTTATCTTCCATTTTAGTACAGAATGATTTTTTTTCCTGATGTATAATTTCTATTTAAGTTCACCGGTGTTCTCCACACGTAGTGACATACTATACATTCTAGATATATATAGTTTTTTTTAAGAAATGGTAAGAGGTTGTATATAATTATTTTCATCTGGTCCTCAAAAAAAAAATAATTTCATGTACAGAAACTAGAAAATAAAGCCAGCACAAACTAGATGTACCAAGTAGTACATATTAAAATAATTACCACAGTAATTGAAAATTCCCGATCTTAGTCCTACCATAATCAGTTAACCAGAGGCTATTCCACAGCCTCTGGGATTTCTCTGTTGTCCACAATAAGGGTATGAATAATTCCTTCCTTTCGTTTCCCACTACTGACAGCCTTAATGCAACAGCTGTGATCAGCAACAGTGAAGTGAGTTTCAGTTCCATCTTCCACAAATTCACCCTGGGAGAAAGGAGACAAGAATAAAAAGAGACATGTGATATTTTAATAAATTAAAAGCTTGAGTGCATCAATGTCAGGATGACTTGCAGTTCCCACAGTTAGAGCAGTTTTAGGTACCTGTGACATATACTGCCCAAAAGCTGAACAAAGCTGCTGAATCTCAGGCAGGGCTGTGTCAAGGTACCCTGTTAAAGATTTGTGGGTATTAGATGATAATGAAAATTTCGCACCATTGGAAATGGTAGAGTTTGTGAATCAATATTACTGCTTCACATCAGTAAACAAAACCAGAAAAGGCAGTGTCCTGATGAGTTGTGCTGCACAGCCAGTAGGTGCCTCACAAGCCTACACTGAAGTGGCAGAAACAGGTGAAGTATTTAGGATCCCCTGAATCAAGTACAACAGTTGTGTATCTTGGATACACATCTGCAGCAATTATATGATTTCCTGTTAGAGATTTTGTTGGGCATGGCTGTGTTTTTGTCATGCTGTTTGTGACAGCAGGACAATCCATGTGCTGCTCTAATGGAAGCATAGTTTGGCACTCAGCTTGCACTCACAGCTCACAAGGATGCCTCCAAGTCCTTTCAGTACATTGTAGAAAAGGCTGATACCCATCAGGAGCAGAAGTCCTGAATCACTAAGAGAGGAGGTTTCCTCCACTGATTACTAAGCAAACATTTAGTGAATCTTTTAATCCTACTCTTAGGTACAGCAAAACTGTTGATTTTACAATTTGTACTCATCCAGGGGCTTCCCTGTGGCAGCAGTAACCACTTTAACTCCTCCCTGGTGAGAAAGCACATCCTTTGAGGATGGGGAAGCCTACCTGGTATGCATATTGAGAGCCATCATAATGCAAAAAGATACCAAATGGATTAAGCCTTCTAGCTATCAGCCTGCCTTAAAATTTAATGCAGATTTGACAGAAAGATAAAAGATTTTATTTGTTCCAATGAGGCTCTTAAGCCCTAAGTATTAGGAACATCTCTAGATGGAAAAAAAGCTTGAGTTAGAACAGACTACATGTGTTCAACTTTAAGTGACAACAAACACAAGCAGGTTTGGATGCAGTGGTTCTACACTCTGCCTCAAACTCAAGTCCTTCCCACTCCTCAATAAGTTTTCTCCCTAAAAACCCTGACTCAAATTTCTTTTGTGTAAAAAGGGTAAACAAAAGCATCGTTTATCCTTAAATAAACAGATGTTTGGCATCTGAACTGAAATACTGCCCATTATAAAATGCAGGGAAGATCATTTGGAACAGACCAGGAGCATCCTGGCTGCCTCAGCCTCTTTGGTAAAGGGAGGTAATGTGCTGCTCTGGGGCTTATATTGCCAAGTTTTGGTTATGTATCCATAGCCTGGGAAGAGCCTTTGGAAGGGATCACATACCGCTGTTTCCATTTTTTGACCGTTGCACCACACATCCATAGTGTCCTTTTCTGTGAAGGAAAAGGAAAACAGAAAGTAGAAAGAAAAAGGTTGGGTTTTTTCTCCCTATAAACAAGGATCATGGGATTTAAAAAATGTACTGTTGAATTTTACTTCCCAAAAGAAGTCCCTAAGTAGCCATAGTACCTGAGCTAATGGGTTTGCTCTCATTAGAGACAGAGGAGGCTCTGCCGTCAACTTTTTCTTTGAAGATACATTTTTACCCCTCCCTAGCCCTGGCTATTAACACTGTGTTGTTCTGAAGTGTCAGAGATACTCTGACAGTCTTAAACTGAAAAAATTAAAAGACAGAAAAGTGAAATAATTTCTGCTAATTATTTGAGTGCTGTTAATTCAGTAAAGCTCTAACTCTTTTTCCAGGTCAGTTTAATTCAAAAGAAGCATTGTTTAACATCCATCATACTGTTTGTCTTCTTAACATTTTGAAAACACCAAGTACCACTTTAAATATGAATCTTAGATTTTTTTTTTGCATTTGAAACAGAATATTCTTTTACTTCTCCCAGCCTATCCTCCTTAAATTACTTTGCTCTGGAATTCCCTTTACTGACACTGTCATTCACAAAACATCATCAGAGAGCTGAACCCTGCTTGCCTTTCCAGTAAGCATAGAGAGGTTAAAATTCTGTGAAGAGACTTATCTGTTTCTGGCACTAAAACTGTCTTTCTTCACTGCTCTCCTTCATCTTAGGGCAGTTCATTTTGTCCTGAGGTTTAAGAAGAAATAATAGTCTGAGATCTCGTCTCCAGCTCTAACCATACAGCAATGTCCAAGTGGAAGTTTTCCCACTAAATGCCATGGGCAAATTCCTCAAGGGATCCCCTCCTCCCACCTGCTTGTAATGTAACTGGGAAAGGGGGGCAGAAGAGAAGTAATATATTGCCTTATATAGCTATTAAGAAAGTAAAGGAACATCATTGGAAGGCTTAAGTTTAAATTTGTGGCTAAGAAGTGATGCAGTAAAAAGAATGCTCATCAATCTATCAAAAATGTGGAATAACACTGTTTCACTTCAGTCAGATAAAGACTTCCTGACCATGGCTGATGATTTTTGGGAGGAAAGCCTGGCTACCTGCTGAACAAACTTAGACACACATGAGGTTTGACCACAATGCAGTTAAAAGTATTGTAACAGGCTTGCTGCCTTGCTAGAGCAGCTCTATGGATGCAGCAGCAGTAATGCCTCCCAACCTTTTTCCACTCCCCACCCCCCAAATCTAGACCACACTGCTGTAGGCTCACACATGTACAACAAGACCATTATTTTTCAGACTGTCCTTGGCATCTCATTCCAAATTTCAAAATCCCCCAAGATTTTACATTGCATCAGTGCTACCTATTGAACTGTGCTTTCTCTTAATTACCAGTTTTTAAATGCACACAAGTTTATTCAAAGGCAGCAATATGTAGTCACTTGATGTTTACTTACCTAAAACAATTCTATAGTCTGTACCTCCCAAGTTCAATATCCAGGTATTGGTTGTTTTTAACCTGTTTTCCATATACTTCTTGAGACTCTTTCCATTGATCTCCAAAGTATATTCATATGCAAAGCCACTGACTGCATCAATGTTAATAGCAGCTTTAGTTTTAGTAGCTCCAACAGTGAATGTTTCTTTGCCCACCAATTTAAACATCCATTCTCTTCTTATTTCTTCCTGTAGAAAAAAAGGCAGTGTGTATTAATTGAAACACCTGAGTGCATGTTTTAATATTAAAAAATTGAACTCAGGAGACAGCTCAGTACTGAACTATTATTTGGGAATGAATGCATATATGGTGCTTTGTATGCAGAGTGCCTCTGCCCAAAGACAGCAAAGCACTTCATGAATACTCACACCTTAATTGGAACTGAAAAAAAGAATGATGTAGTTTATTAAATTAGGAAATTAACTGAATGTACCTCACTTGCATTTATTAGTCTTTTGTTTGTCGTGAAGTGTGTTGCATGGAAGTGCACTTATATAATCTGTATCACAGTGAATTTTGAGCACATAGCAATTTCACCTTTCCATCAACATAGACAACACGCTTTCCTGAAGTGGTCCCATGTTCAAATTCAATCTTATGAACACCATCACTTAAAGCTACTTCCCAAACAGCCACCAAATCTGTCATCTTCTCTAAGTGGCTGTACCGAGACCTAAGGAGAAACCAACAAAGTAAATTAATTGTCGTTGAAAGTTCAATTCCCGATGTCTGCAGTTCAAAGCTTTGCTGCTTCTGGGCAAGTCACTTCTTGCAAATGAAAAATGAGACTCGAAAGAATAAGCTTACAGAACTGCTTATATTTTCATGTTTTTTCAAACATTCAAATATGACAAAATATCACAAAATATAAACAACTAAACAGACTCACTTTGACAAACTGATAAACAGTACAAAGACACAGCCACCCATCTAACTTCTAAAATTCCCATTTCAGGTGACAATAGGTAACAAAGTTATATTTAGTTTTAAGATATTCCTGGACAGTTCTGCTATTTCTTGGTAGGCACTAAAATATATTATTTGACTAGTCTCAAAGTTTCAGCCTTTTAGACTTGAAAATATAGTATAACCAGTTCAGCTATTTGCTGTGTTAACAGATTTGTCTGTAATCTCATAAACACTACCTACATCATTCAGATATACAACTCTGCACACACAGACACAGGGGAAGGGATCTGGCAAGATATCCTTTTATTTAAGTAATTTTTAAAGTTTAGATACAGTCATAAGTTGCCACTGGAACTGTGGATATCTTTCCAAATCTGCTCATATCACAGTTCTGATTTTTTACCTTACTTCATCTTCACAGACAGTAATCTCCTCACCGGATGCCATAGAAGCCAAAAGAGCTTTTAATCCAATTAGCAGCAAGAAAAAATAGAAAAGCAGAACAGTAGCAGAGAAGCGCTGAGGTCTAAAATTTCATCATTTTCTCCAGTTAAGATAAAGGACACTTTTAAAAGCATCATTAACTTGCATGCAGTGCTAGCTGTCACATATATGATGAAATAAAACCACTTAAAATGCAACCATCTTTCCTCTAAGATAGAAAGCCAAGTGCATTTTTAAAAATACTATATTTTACAAAGCTAGTAAGTGCAGTTTATCGTAACTTTACTAGTTCCTCATAACTCTGTCAGTTACTTGATGGAAAAATGGGCTGCCTAATGTATGAGACAAACCTTAGAAACGAACAAAGCAGGAACCCAATCCAGAGCTGCCCATCTCAGTCCCAGACTGTAGTGAATTTGAGACTGGGAAATAGCACAGGCAGTAATTTCACCTCCTCCCTTTTCTAAACCACTGCAGTAGCTTTCAACAAGCACGTCAGTAAATTTGACCTGGCAATTCAGTCACAAAATTTATGTGAGCCACAAGGAACTAATTTCTTACTTAAGAGGTTTTTAGACCATGACTGTGTTTTACAACCACTGTTTTTTAATGTGTTATTTTTCACTAAATTATTTCATCATCATCTGCCTTGTCTGTGCCTGTCAATAAGCAAACAAATAATAACATGTGCTAATAAATGCCGAGGAGATTGTTTTGGCCGTTCCTGAAGTTTCTGGTTGCTGTGAAGGCTGGCATCCCCGGGCACACGGTGGGAGTCAGGCAGGGAGTATTTCCCTCCTCCAAGGAGCAGGCGTGTGTTCCCGGCCGGGATCAGCACAAGGAGCGGCCTCGGGCACACAGGAGATGCCAGAAGAGCTGTCCACAGACCGCCCAGAGCCTTCATCACCCCGGGCAGGCCGCAACCCTGCGCCGTGGATTTTAGGCATCATTTAGGATAAATGCTGAAAGGATTAGGAAGCATCCCAGAACACACAAATTTCTTCCCCGCCACCCCAAATCATGGTAATGAGGTAATACACTTTTATTTTAAACCAGACCCGAACCCAGACTGCGGGCCGGGGGTGTTTCCCGAAGGCCAGCCGCTCCCATCCCCGTCCCAAGGGAACGCCGTGCGCTGCCCCAGGACGGGGCGGGCGCGGCGCCTCCAGTCCTGCTGGCTCCGCACCAGGGACACACATCAGGGCTGCACCCACCGCCTCTGTTCACCGCGCGTCCTGCTGACCCAGCAGCAGCCCAAGGCGATGTTTATTCGAAGGGCTCGTTCTGATAACTAAAATGGGATTACGGCTCCCATAGCATCCACCTAATCCCGGCAGCGCTCATCGCGAGGCGGCGTACCGGGAAGCGCATGAGCTCCGGGGACGGCAGATTTCCCCCCACCGTTACTTCCGGCAACGAGCTTTTTTCTGTCTTTTCCTTTATTTTTTGTTTTCATTCGCCCTCTCCCGCGCCCACCGCAGCTCCCGCCGTGGCCCCGCTCCTACCTCCGCCCGGTCTCCTCCCCTCGCCTCCCGCGCTGCAAAATGGCGGCGCCCGCGCAGCGCCGCCCCCGCCCCCCCGCCCGCCCGCTCCCGCCGCCCCGCTCCCGCCCGAGCGGCCCCACGGCCTGGAGAGCCGTCCCTCTGCAGCCCTGCGGCCCTCGCCATGACTGAGGTACTCTGCTGGCCCCGGGTGTCGCTGCTGGGTGGTTGGAGCGGGGCAAAAGGCGATGGAACAGTCCATGAACCCCCAGATCCGCCGCCGCCTCCCTGAGGGCTCCGCTCGCGGCGGGGCCGCTGCGCCCCGGATGCGTTGGAGGGACCCGAGGGCCGATGGTTTGAGTTTCCTAAAGAGGCAGATTTAACTCATTGTGCGTATTTTGCCTTCAAATAGCGATCAGGAAAACTAAGCATGCTGTGTGCTGTTAAGTATGCTTTTCTCCAATGTGCTTTGCAGCTCCTGTAGAGACCTATTGGGGGTTTGGGGTTGGTTTGCTTAAATTTGGGGGTGTTTGGTACCTTCTGCTGCACAGCTGATGTGAAGAACTCAGGTTTCTCCCTCTTTTTCCCCTTCTCCCAAGTGCAGCAGGAGAAGGCAGAGTGGGAAGACATAAACAAGGCATTAATGCGTCATGGGTTGAAACCTGTGAGTCTTGCAACCCCCCAAAGCTGCAAAGATACATCAGGTAAGGAGATGTAATTTTGCCCCTTTTTGTACTTGGAAATAGTAAGCCTAAGTTCATGCATTTCTAAAGCTGTGACTTCCAAATGACAGCAGACGGGCAATCTTCAGCTGTTAAAAGACTTCCAGTGTGACTTTGCTTATGTTTTGTATCTCCAGATATGATTGTCCTGGACAGTCAGTCTTCTCTAGGAATCAGACTTGCATTAAAAACGCTGGTGGAAGACACTGAGCGACAGCAGAAGGTGATGCAGGGACTTATGGAGGCGAATCGATGTCTTAGGTAAGACACAGTGGAAGGAACTTACCTGCTAATGCAGAGTAAAAGTAGTATCAGTGTACATCTCCTGCCCGGTGGAGATTTTGTCTCAACAGAGGCTTAAGACCTTTTTCCTGAGGTTGTTGTCCAATTTGCAGCAATGTTGTCCCAATTCCTTTCGAGCTCTTCCATTATTTCATGTGCTGCTTCTTCTCATACCAGCACATTTCCCATACCTGCTGCCACAGGGTACTATCAAACCTCATCATGTAATGTCAGGCATGTGCTTCCTGCACTGTCTTTAGTGAAATGAGTTTAATTTAAAATTAAGGATTTATTTCTTTTTTCAGAGATGTGGTGCGACTGGAACAAAGTCGGGCATCTCGGCAAGAGCAACGGGCTAATGATTTGGAAAATATAGTGAAAAACATTAAGGCCAAAATTTGTCAGCTAGAAGATGAAACAATAGCTAAAGCATGCCAGCAACAGAATCGAGTCAAAGAACTGCAAAAAGACCAACAGGCTTCACAGGTAATTCAGATACTTCTGCCTGATAATTCAAACTTTTGACTTATGAAGGATCTAAAAATATTTACATTGATCTAAAGAAACATGAGTCTTGGGTCAAGACCTAATAGGGTTAGTACACTGTTTATAGCTAAGTTTTTTCAAACTATGCAGAATTTTCTGGAAATAATTTAGAAAATTATCTGTATCACTCTTCCACTGTCCTTTCAGCATGGCTAAAACCCAAGTGCTCATCCTTCTTGGGATCAAGTGTGTACCTGGGCTTGCACATTACAGTCAGATTTTGGGTCAGAACAGTTCAATTATGCTCCCATTGCCCGTTCACAGGTGAAATACCAACAGCAGCAGGAAAAGCTGCAAGAACAGGAAGAGGTTATTGCTCACTTGCAGAAGGAGCTGAGCAGAGTTGGGAGAGAGGAGCGGCAGCGAGTTGCCACTCAAAACAAAGTGTTTTGTCAATTTTGCAAAAGAGCTCCCAAGTCTCTCCTGGATCAGAGGTAAGGGATTCTCTTTTACTGCTGAACCACTTGTAGCATTAAATGAAGAAACAGTTTTTAAAGTAATGCTTCTTGATATTTATATGTGAAAAAAAAAAAAAGCACTGGATACCTTAGGAGTACAAAAAGAAATATGAATTCTTGTAAAGGTACATCAGTGCAGTGATATTTTTCTTTTGTGAAATTGTAAGCCAGATAAATCCATGGCAGAAATTAAAAAATTGCCACCCACTGCCCACACTAGATGTCAGCAAAGGGAAGGGAATGATTCACTCTACTCTGTAGCTGCAGTGTCTGCTAGGATGATCTCATCCTGGGATTTTGACATTTAAAAATGTAAATTAAAAACAAAAAAAAAACCAAGAAACCCCACCTTTTAGTCCCCCCCAAAAAAAGAGCCCTTCCAGTTTTGGGGAAGTGGTCTTTGCAACTGCTGACTGCAGGCTTGCTGTAAATTTCCAGGTACTTTATGGTAAGTTCCTGAAGTATGACAAGGCTCTGTCTTTTGCCAGTAGGACTTTCATAGCTCTGCTACAATCAGATATTTGCCAATTCCTAGGCCTCAGGTAGCCATTGCTTTGTTGTGCTGATATCACCTGGCTTTCTTGGCCTGGCCAGCAGTGTTTACCTGGGAAGTTTTTAGAAGGGATTGTGTGTGCTTGGCTTTTTGCTTGAGCCCTCACTGTACGAGAGGAGGGACCACTGAATTTGGTTCCCTGTCCTCTCTCATCTGTCTCTCCCAAACAGGCAATTTCAGAGTGCTCGAGACTGTGTTTTGACTGTGCCTCTCTGTTAATCTTGCTGGGTAACCACAGGCATAAGATGAGGAGGCTGGTGGGCAAATTGAGCTGTTTTCTCCTCTTAAATATTTTGCTACTTCTAAACTGGTACAGATTCAATGCATCTACTTTTCTGTTTTGGCAAAGTATGACCATGTTCTTCTGGTATGAGAGCAACCTCACTGTTTGGAGCAGCCATTTCCAAAGTGCACTGCAGCTGTACAAGCTGACCTTTTCCTCTGGGTTGGTTACAGTGTGAGTTTTTTGAGAATATCTGAAATTCAAATTTAACATTTTCCTTTCTTCAGGTACCTTTGTCTAATTGATTATTATGAATCTCAGATTAGTCAGATTAAAAAGGAGTGGAGGTAGGTTTCATTGAATGCCTTATGGTTCTACTGTTCAAAATTTTCTTAGCCCTTTTGTTCTTTAATCTTATAGGGGTAAATAGGGGTTCTCCAGATATCACTAGCATGTAATAAACAGCAAAGGGTTGTAATGGGCCTGGAAATTTGGATTTTTCCAGAGAATAATTTGCAGTCAGGCTAAGCAGCTTCTCAGTCAGAAGACCAGGACAGTTAGGAAGTTTGGGGTATTCAGATATTTGAGCTATAATTATGCTTTTGGTTTGTTTTTTTTTTCCCTTTTCTCCTTTGCCATGGTTCACAGACCTGCAGAAGCACTGCATTAGCTGTGCTCAGCTGATTGATCTCACAAAACTAAATGTTTTCAGCTCTATCCTAGTGCCTGCATGGCACAAAGCAACAAACAGATACCAGAGACATTCCTATATCTTGAGATTACTGAGAAAACTGAAATGGGATTTGCTTGTACTGGAGTTTCTCTTGTGGACAAGTACTCTTAATTAGCATATGAAACAGCTTTCCCAGAAATTAGAGCCTGGATCTTAGGGCAGAATTTCTATTCTATTTACATTGTAGTCTATGGAAATGCTATTATCATACATAACTGCTAACTAAACCAACTTAAATTTTCAAGCTAATTGAATTGCAGTAAACTGAACCAATTTATTTTTCCCAATAGGCAATATCAAAAAGATGAAGACCAGGTGCAGACAGTAGTAAAAAACAAGGAAGAGTTCTTAAATCTAGATGCTACTCCTAATTACAAAGCACTACTCACGGTATGGAACTGCCAAGAATAAGTCAGTGCAGATCTCTCAGTGGTAACCCTCCAAGAGCCACATACATTAACATGTTTGATTTCTGTCCCTTGTTCTTGTCATGTCTTCTGAACTTGTAACCTCCCTGGGCAGAGTTCCCTGTCCTTGTGTAAAGATTCAGCAAATTGTTGTGAGTGTGCTGAGGATTGCATAGACCTCAGTCACAGTTCTCCACCTGGGGTCTGATGCACCAGGCTCTTGGTCTCAATCATCTGATTCCTCATCTGTGCCGTCTTGCTGTACAGGCAATTGGGAACCCTTCTTAACATGCATATACTTTAAATTGTTCAAGCTTGTTGATTATTAAATGAGTGCAGTAAAAGAAATAACCCAATCTATATTGCAGTCTTTCCAGAAGCAACTTACTGAAACAAAAGCCAAGAACGAACAGCTTTTGCTTGAAAACATAAATCTCAGGAAAGATTTGGAAATAAGGTGAGAAAGGATAAGTATCATCCTTTGTAAGGCCATTTCAGTAGACTTTGCTTTACAAAGTACCAGCAATTGTAAAAGTGAAGTGTGAAGATATGGCAGCAACAGCCACCTCTCCTCACTACACTGTTAATAACAGCTGCTAATGGTTAGTTTGCTCTTTATTGCTGTTGTCATGTAGAAATGTAGCAGAATTTCATTTCCAGAATGATGTTTTGGCACTGGCAAAGCTTTTTTACTTTTGCACTTGGATGAATTTTATAGATACCTTCCAATGCAAGACATATGACTTGGTACTTTTTCTAACAGGCCAACTGCACAGGAATTAAAATTTTACAAGCACCAACTGAAGAAACTACAGAAAGCTTTAAAGAAAACTATCCAGTAAGTATATTTTTTCAGGGACTTTCATGAATCCTCTGGCCTTCTGAAGGCAAAGTTACTCTGCAACTCATAATGTAGAGAGTAGCTTATAAGGCATGTGCCTTATCAGCACTCTTTGGAGCCTGGTTATGGGCAGCAAGTGCTGCTGGACCTCTAAAGCCCTCTGTATTTCTGAAATGATGGCAGAGTCTCCAAATGGGGGCACAGCAGTGTGGTTTTTTTAAATTTCATTCTGTCTATCTGGATTTGATGGGAGTTCTTTTGCAGGCAATATGTACAGGGCCATCTGTAGTGTGTGCTGCTTCCATGAGCTGTAAAGGAAGCTACTGGTTTCATGATGGATTATGACTGTGAAAGTGTGAGTTGGCAAAATGTTGCAGCTACTGACGTTATATCCATATTATTCTTAGAAATTGACTGTTTTTTTCTAAAATATTGCTAAGAAAATACATGGAAGATATTAAAGATCCAGTACTAACAAAGTGCTTTTATCTGTAATTTCACTTAGTCATTTGTTCATGTGTATACTGGATGCTAAATATTTTACAGCCTGAAAAGGACATAACTTAAACTTTAAAATAAATATACATGTTCTGTATATTTAAATGGTCTTTTCTCTCATGCAGTGGGTATGATTAAGATGAAGAAGAGTAGTCAGCTTTGTATAATAAGCCAGGAAAGATGTTCCAGCAGAAGTGGATAACGACTCAGCTTGGAACTTGAACCTTTTGAGTAAAATTCTGGATTTTAAGTTTTCAGCCATAGCAGAACTCTGGCAACAGAAAAACTGGTGGTGTCCCTTCTAAATCAGCAAGCAATCTGGCATAGCCTCAGCCTGGAGACTTGAGATAAATTAATCATATTTGCATTAGGCATTGTGTTGTCAGTCTATGATGCTTGGGTGTGGTGGAATTCTCTTGGCCACCCTCATAACGGGGATATCTGACTTTGTAGGTGTGAGTATGTGCTACACACCTGGTTCTCCCATCAAGTCAAAAGGTAGCATCTCCTGCTAAGGCTGCTTGTGTGACCCAGTGTGTATTTTGTGCAGATCTTCAGGGAGCAGGACTGGAGAAAGAAGAGAAGAAAAGAAAGACTCTGGGAGAGTTTCAGGAGTAAATCAGCTGCAGGCAGCTTGTCAGCAATACTTGCAGGTACCCAAATTGTATCTGTTCTGCATGTTTCCAGCACTGTTACAATAAAACATTATACATGTTTACCTGTGTCAGCTAGAGTGGGCTGGTTTGAGGCTGAGAATGCCTATCGAGTTCTATAGGCAAGATGAGTCATGTTCTGGTTTTGGCAGTTTGTGTAGGCTGGTTCTTAGTTGTTCTGTCTCAGTTTAAACTACCTGAAAACATAGCAATGAAGCAGACACTAGGCTGGTAAATACGATTTAGCTGAAGTCTGTTCAGGACAGGGGATTTGCTCAAAATCTTGGGCAAGACATCTTTAGGTTAAAGTTTTTATATATATTATATATTCGAAGCGTCATGCTAGATGGC
>JACBWW010000014.1:4385571-4416159 GCA_020086605.1 Lanius collurio | reverse complement strand
ATATATAGTTTTAAATATGCCTGAGGAGATAGCAGCTTTTATTTTCCTTTTAATTAAAAAGCCCAAATATAATAAAACTCAGCAGAATGTAACCTGTGAAAATAACAATGCCTGGAGTGGATAAATGTTAAATAGCCTTCAAAGGGAAGTATATACTTGCATTACTTTTACATATCTTCTAGCTAGTATATGTTTAAATCTTTGAATCTATTGCATGTTGAATGCATGTGTAAAATTCATCAATAGTGATATTGGAGCTAATTATGACTTATTTTTAGGAAATCATGACTGTGATAGAGAGGGATTTTATGAGAAAACGTCATACATATTTGAGCAATAACATTTGTTATTTGCTGTTGAAGGTTTTGTCCCGTATTGATTCTATTTTGCGAAGCCCAAGAGCTCCTCCGTTAATATTTCAGCCCAGTAAAGGGCCAGTACAAAATCACATTAAAGACAATGGACAGGAATGTGGATTTGAGCACCTTCCACTCACCATAGAAATGTGGGCAGATCAACTCATGGCCCTAAAGGTAACAATACATTGTTGTACTCTGCTTCTTGGTCTTTCTTTCCTCTGCTCTCCACTCCTCCATCCTTTGCTCTGTGTAGTTGTAGGGGTTCTTGTGTGTAGCTTTTATTATTGCTTGGTGTTAAATTTTAAAAATAATTCTGCTGTCCACATGAAATATCTACCAGAGATACTTCTCTGTGTAAATCTTTTATTTAACTGGCTGAGTCCTTAGGAAAACACTTAAGCTTTAGAGTCCGTTTCACACATTAATGATAGTGCATTCTCTTTCTTCCTCTTGTCTGGCCAGAATAGTGACTTTTTGATACAAATACAAGTGAAGTAATTTTGTTTAAAGTCAAACTCTTTGTGACCAATTTCACAAATACAAAGACACAAAACTTTGTGTATTTCACTGAAACTGTAATACATAGCAGATACAGTATTTTTTACTGTAACTTTTTTTTTTTAATCAAAGAATTTCATCAAGAAACTGTACTTAAATTCCATGAAAACTAAAACCTTACCCTCTCCAGTGCTGGAATGTTACTGCATATGAGAAACAGAAAAATGTCTATTCCTGTAATAAAAACAGTTTTAAGCAGTTTCTAAAATAAGTTGGCTCCCCTCCCTTCTTTTAAAAGGCTTTGCATAGGTCCTTGAGAAAACTGTCTCTGGAACTGCTGCCTTGGAATACTGCAGATCCACAGGATAAGAGAGAATCCATACGAGTTGAAGACCTTCAGCTGATAGTAGATGCAATTTTGGAAGAAATAGAAAATAAGGAAAAGGTAATTTTTACCAGGGGTTTCTAATCACAAGTTACTGTGGAATTCTTAAATGCATTCTTCACACAGTGATTAGATTGGTGCATTTGAAAGCCTTGCAGCATTTAAGAAATATTTGTTTAACGACATTCAATAGTCAAAGATTGTTTTAACATAATGGATAAATTCAGCTTGGGGAAGACTGCTTTAATCAAAGGCACTTCACCAGCGGTGGATTTGCATTGCCCTGTAGTCTCAGGAACTATTCTGGTCTGTCTCTCAGGGTTGAGAATACATAAATGCTTCTCTGAGCAACAGAGAAGAAAGCTTTCAATAGAGTATTTTGAGTTTGTTGGGTGTTTGTGCCTGAAAACTATTGAAACTATGCCTTCAGATTTAAGAAAATATTTGAAAGGCTGAGATTTAATAAGGGAAGTTACCCCTGTTTTTCAGTCTCTAAACAGACTCTGGTTTTAAGAATGTTTCACAGCTAAAAGCACCCTTGCCTTGTTAAGCAGCACCACTGATGAGTTCTTTGTGCTTGCTCCAGAACAGGCAGACACTGTCCGTGACAACCCTGTCTGCCATAGTCTCTCACTTCCAGAAGTTGTTTGATGTGAGTTCTCTGAATGGTGTTTATCCACGGATGAATGAGGTTTACATAAAGCTGGGGGAAATGACCAATGCCATGAGGAATCTCCATGAGCTCCTGGAACTAGGTAAAGAATTACCATCTGCTACTTGTTCACACCATCCCAAAGAAAGGAGACAAGTGAAAAGCTGACCTCTTCATAGAAAACAATGTTGAGAGGTTGAGAAATGAATTAACTAGGTGTTTTCTTCACTGGGAAGTTCAAATAGCAAATCCCCATTATTTGTAAGCCTTTAGCAGTTGCTGAGGAATAACAGGGGAGGCAGAAGAAGGGAATAACAGAGGAAATAGAATTTTTCTTTTTTCCACAAAGCTTTGTTTTCAGTGAACTGACTTCATAATTGTCTTTCATTCTCCACTTCAAAGATAACAAGTTTAAGGAAGAAGATAACTCAGCCTCACATATAGATTTCTACTCAGTAATTCATTCAAGTGTAATTGGGTCCAGTCTCAGAAAGTTACATCTTATGCTGCTAAACTTTAAAACCAAAAGAAGTTGTTGAATGTCAAAAATTGTCAGTACTCAGAGGAGTAGCTGGTTATTTCCCTTCTGGTGGGAACTTCTGGAGAGCAGCAGCTGCTGCTGCTCCTGGGTTAAAAGGCTGGGCTGGGCTGTAGGATGTCCAGCCCCAGAGCAAGGCTCCTGGGCTGCTGAGCCTCATTCAAGGAGAGAAGCTGCCTGCAGCCAGCATAGGAGATGAGGAAACCTCATCTCCCTGTCACTGCAGCTCAGAGGATGCTTTGTCCAAGCCTAATTCTTCTGCAATTGAGGGAGGAAAGAACAAGGAGGCTGCTACCTTCAGTCACAGCACTCCAGACAGGTTAAAATTCAATACAAAACAAGTTCTGGGTATTAAGAAAACGTTTGCTAAGCAGGTTCCTTATTGGTCTAGCCTTATAGCTTGGCTGCTGTGTCACAAGAACCTAATGAATAACCCCTTCTCCATTTATATAATTTCAGTTAGCTGATTTCCGCTGACATTGTAGGATGCACTTTAGTAGCCTCTCTGCTGTGAACACATAGCTCTGCCAAAATTGTTTTAGCCACTAAAAGATTAGTGAGATTCCTCCTTCCTAGCTAACATTTGTTTATTTCTGACCACGGGCACTTTGTTTTCTGGGAATGATGGAATGTGTATGTGTAGATGTATGAAAACCAAATGAAATGTGTGCACTTGCAAGAATTCAACTGTGTCTAAAATACTTCCCTGTTATTACTGTTACAAGAATCATGAGGTGTTTGTTTTTCCACAGACAGTTCAGCTCCACCTACTGTGGTAGTGGATACTGTTGGGAAACTGTGTGACATCATTAATAAGAACGTGACTGAGCAGGTACAGCAGCTTCTGGGCACCCAAGACATCCACAGGTACCTGGGGCTGTTCCTCTACTTACCATTCTCCAAACATCAAATGTAGCAACTGAGAACTGGCAAAAACTGATGCTGAAAGAAATTTCATTGTTGTTCCAAAGTCAGTGAGCTATGACAGCACAGGTTTTAGTTACTTCTGTCCTTCTTGAAACAAATGTTGAATCCTTTCAAAAGGCTAAAGCTGACAGAGGGAAGAATTGAGGCCAGAAGGTTCCAAACCACTCTCTGGTTTGCATGGATAATGTGATCAAACAAGCCTTAATGGGATACGTCTTTCATCAGGAGACAAATCCTGCACGTGGGTGGGGAGGAGAAAGTGATGCAAGTTTCAGCTGTACTACTGAAGTGTACTAGTTGCTAAGGCAGGGTTTGCCTCAGGCTGCCTAAAAATACTTTAGAAACTGGACAAATCCTGTTGTATGTTCAACAGATGACAGCCACAATGAGGTGGTAGCAGACTCTAAGAGCTTGCATTCAGCATGTGCTTTACAGACAGACTAAAAAGGGAGCAGGCAGCAAGTCTGACACATGCTGAGTTAACAATACTCACTCCCTCTGCTTTTCTGCACTCATTTCTCAGTTTTAACTGGAGAACAGCTGCTTATAAAGCACTTCTTGCTCCACCTCTAAGGCAGTTATACCAGCCACCCCCCGGCAGTATATTTATCATACACAGACATGTTCCAGGCCCCAGACTATCTGGTGCCATGTGAGGGGGAAAGGAAGGATGTGTATACAGCATTAGTAGTGCAGTCAGAGATCCTCGTGACAGCTCCCTTGGTGGCTGCAGGGTTCAGAACTGGAGAACAGAACATTGGTGTCCATGGTTTTATATACTAAGTAGCAGTGTTTTTACAAAGTAATGACACAGAACAACCAAACAACCAAGGGGATGAACTTGCCATGTCCTTGCACCTCTTACCTGTCAGTCTCACTTTCCATTCCAGTATCATCAATAAACTTGAAGAACATGAGTGCTTCTTTCCACCCTTTCAAGCTCTCATTCAGGATTTGCTGTGTCTTCTAGGTGAGTAACATTTGCAACAGTAATTACCTTCATGCCAATGCTTCCTCATAAAACTCTAAACAGTTAACAAGTGTTTTGTTTACTCCTACTGTGCTAAAACACGAGGAGGATGTGAGGGAAGGTGCTACCTTTTGCCTCACCCTCTTCTTCTATGTTTCCTCAGGAAGTGACCAAAACACTTTATTTTCATTGAACATGGGATTGCATTTACTTAATCATATTACTCATAAGTCAAATTGATTTTTTTCCTGAAGCATTAAAAGGTCTGAGAGGAGTTTATTTAATTCACTGGTAGTTTAAGTTAGAATTTTGATCAAACTCAAAGGTATTCTGGGTACATAAGCCTTACCCTCTTGCTTTCTGTTCTGTTGCAGAGATCAGTAACGTGGATGATATTTTACCTGCAGTGCAAAACCTGAAATGGGGAGCTGGTTATCGGTGACTCTGCTCTTCCTGAGCAAGATTTCTTTTACCTGTGAATGTACCTGTTGATGCACAGACATTGCAGCTACCTCCAACCACTGTTATCCTAAGCAACAATTCCAGATTTTTTAACATAAATAAAAGTTGTTGCTTTTTTTTTTTCTTTTTAGTTTTTCTTAATTCTTGGTAATTTTAAGAAAATTTTTAACTGCTATCAACTGGTCTACTCAATCCCAGAGAGAGAACCAATATCCTCTGTATCAATCCAGGAAAATGAACCCAGCACAACAACAGGCAAACTAACCACTGACCACTCTGAATGTTGCTGACACAGTAAGTTATGAGGTAAAGATACCATAGTCATCACACTTACACAAATTCTCAGTCTTGGATTGCTGGAGACCCCCTTTTAAAATATTGTTCACATTTCCAGATCAGTTGGGATGGAAACACATTGTTACTCAGTGAGTATTCTCTCTGATTATGGACTGAGGCAGACTGGATTAATGTAATCTAGGCCAAAAGTACTTGAAATTTGCTTCAGGTGATGGTTTGAAGTTACTGTGGTTGTATTTCAAAAATCAGTTTTAGAAAGGAATAGATCAAGTCTTTTGTGCAAGACAATTAGATGTTTATTGTACAGAAACAAGTACGCCAAGCTTCTAAAAATATTTTGCCTCAATATTAATAGAGCTTGGTTTACAAAACTTTGCTGTTCCTCAGACAGAATCTGGGTTTACGAGATTTTGAAATGTACTGTAACAAAGGACAGAACCTGTTAAGGCGTCACAAACTAAAACCATCATGACATCATGGTAAATGAATCTCCCTGCTTTTGGAAGCTCATTATTTACATACCTGCAGCCACAGTCTGCTAAGGTACGTCTGAACAGTGGAATACCAACTTCTTTGTTTCTCAAAAAATAATTGCTATTAGTGTTAAAAGAGTTTCTCTTTTAACAGGTTCTGTAGCCCTACAGCTGAAGAATGCTGTTTCAAAATGTATTCTTTTAAAAGTATAACACTTCCATGTTATAACAACATGAACAAGCTCCTAGGGCCATCAGACTGCCAAGCAAAGTAATCACTCTTGGCTGACAGTCTAAAATGTCCCCAGGTACAACCCTTCTTTAAGAGAGGATTCACACTTAGATGTCCTTTGAGGGGGGATTTGCCAGAAATGGCAAAAATAAAGGACTTATTCTTTAAGGACAAATTATTCCCTATGTGGGGGAAAATATGTATAACTTCAGTGAGAACTAATCCCCTAATAGGATTGTTAAATTTGCATGTCCTGAGCTGGAGCCTGCTTCACACTTGCAATGACTGTGCAAAACACCTTAATTACAAGAGATATGTACATTCATACAAAGTTGAAAAATTAGTAACTTATGTACATGAGAAGAAATCAGATTTTCTTGCGTCTGCCCCTTGTCAGCTCATACCTGCAAGACAGACAAAATAAATTAACTAATTACAGTAGTTGAACACTTTCCTTAAAGCTTTAACTGGCACGGTAGAGAGAACTTGGGCTGCTGTATCGCTTGTGCTTCACAGGCAGCACAGCAAAGCAGGCTCCAGAGATGGCCTCAAACTTCAGCGCTTCACCAGGAACTTTGGGTGCGTCCTTTTTCCCTCTTCCCATAATTGCCCTGAGACACACACACAAGCTGGCCAGGGAAATGTGGTTTTCCTGTTGGAATATTGGCTCACTGCCTGTGTGGATGGCAAGCTCTTGGACTACCCATACTGCATTCCTTGGGCTCCACTGAAGGAGAAAGAAGGAAGAACTCCTGCCATTAACTAAAGACATAGAAGTGAAAAATACACCCAAGCCTGGTTCTCTGTTCTGCCACAGACCAATGAACATACAAACCTCAGAACCACAATGAACATACAGGCAAAACTGCAAGTGGCTTATTATAATAGTTTCTATAAATGCTTTGTAATTAAAGTTTTATCATAAATATATATTGCTGATCAGAGTATTTATTTAAGATCTTTATCCAAGTTAAAATTTGTTGCAAGGTTACTTTAGTAAACAATATTATTTTACTTATGTGCCGCTGTGGCTTTTATGACAAAATATGCTGAAGACTGTAATTGACACAGGCATCTCATTAAAGCTGTCTCACTGGGCAGGCACTGCACAGCCAATGGATTTACACACAACTCAGATAGAACTACCAGATTAGCTCAAGTTAGTCCTGCCTTTGCAGGTCAAATACTCTTCTTGCTCACCCAAACACAGCCCAGTTACCAGCACTCCCACAGCAGTCAGGCAAGCTCCCAGCAAAGCACTGGGCAGGGTTTGGAAGTATGGAGATGAGTACTTACCATTGTGCAAAACCTTTTATTAAGTCCTCCTGGGACAAGTCGATGCGCACCTTTAAAAAGCAAATTTTATTTGTTTGTAGGTTATTCAGCATATAAATTGATTAGCTAAGCTACCACTTCTCCCAAGTCAGACCCACTTTTTCCAGCTGTAGGACTGCAACTCAGGCTTGAGGAAAAAAGAAGCTTCCCACATTCCCAGGATGGAGCAGGAATGAACCAGCTCAGTTTCCCAGTAGCACTACTTGGAAATTTATGTCACTGAAGAAGCAATTGCAGTTTACTTTTCACAGCATCAGTTATTCACAGAAAGCTTAAAGCACTGTTGGCAAATTGTGGGGTTTAGTCCCACGCCTTTCTCGGCTCCGTGTTTGCGCTCTTGGAGCCGCTCCCCACATGGGCAGCAGCAGGGCCCAGGAACCAGGGCTTACTTCAGGAGCACCCTCCTGAAATGACACCACACAGCTCCCACATGGGTACAGCCTCATTTCAGGTGAAATTCTGGCAGAAAAAACTTGTTTCCAGGTTGCCAGTCCTATTACTGAGAATCAGTTACTGGAGCCACATTTCAGGAATAGCCCAGAGTGTTCAGCTCTGTTATATCTGCAGTGCAGATTCTTTAAACTTACTTTCCCCAGCTCCTTCCTCTCCTGTGAAATGAAGGGCCTGCTGTTTTTCACTGCAATGTCCAGTGACCTTTTCTTGACGTTTTCCAAAGATTCAAAAAATTCAAACCTAGAGTTTAAAAAGAACAGACTTAAGGCAAAAACTAAAATCCCATGAGCTATATTCAGTGGCCAGGACTGAATATAGTGACAGAGTACAGCATCAGTGGCTAGGACTTTAACAGAGAAGGAACACACAGAAAAGGCAATTCTAGAGTTAGGTTTCATTCACATTGCAGGAAGCCTCTTCCAGGCCTCATGAAAGATGACAACACTGTGTTCAGACTGTCCACTGTGCCACGGGAAGGAGGAAAACATGCATCCATGATGAAATGCCATTTAACATCACTTTCAGCCTCCATGGAAAATCAGTGTGTTTTCCATTACTCAAGAGGAAATAGTAATGAGCCAATCCCTCCAAGTTCACAGAGCAGCCTTGCACCACACCAAGAACAGGCAAAGGCTGAAACCTGTGGCAATTAAATTCTTAATGGCTCTGACTCAAGCCTCTGGCACACATGGCTAATGTCAAGTGAGTTTTGTCCAAGCTAAATCACTCCAGTTCTGCCCACCTGAATAGCTTTTCCTCAAGTCAGAGCTGTGAAACAGGTAATGTGTTTTAGAGCTAAGCATTATCCTTAATTGAGGATGTACAGGATACGTCAGTACTGAGGATGAGGAAAACAAGGTGCTGTTCCCAGCTGCTGGGATGGCACTAAATCAGTGGAGTTATTTGAGAATAGACATAATCAGAATCCTCAACTTTGGTGTTTGGAGTGTTAAGAGGAAAAAAAAAAATTTTAAATCTTTTCTCCATTTCTGACTTACACAGAAAGGACACAACATGGGAAAAATATAAGCCACCCAGGATCACCCACTATTCACGTATTTTCACGTGTACCTTCCTCTAATTACAGGATTAAAACCACTTCTCAAAAGAGCTCTACTTCTAAGGGTTACTGTGTTTGGGTTTACGCAAAATATGTTCCATTTCAGTGGCAGAGCTGTGGCACTGTCAGCAAACAGGTGGGAGCCTTGATGACAACATCTACCTGTGTGCCCAAAGGGTGGTCCTGTCTCAAAAGGCTCTGTACTTCTGCCTTGGACCTTTGGAAAGATGTCAGAATAAGCTTCAGGCAAAGCAGTGTGAACAGAGCAGTAGGCTCTAGGAGGTACCTGAATGGGCAGATTGCCTCTGCCATGACAGGGAGTTAAACATGGGTAGGAGAATATCAGTTTGCAAAGAAGCAAATGCAGCCTGGGGGCAGGGAAGGGGCAGGGAAGAAGATGTACCCTTCTTCAGGGGGACTGACAACACCACAGGCAAAGCAAGGCCAGCCCCAAGGACTTGTTAAACACAGTCAAAATGGCACTTGTTTCAGAAAACCTGCAAATGTTCACAAGAGAGTCCTGAGGAGCTACAGCAGCACACCTTAGGAAGCCCTGTCATTATGCAGAGATCATAACTATCCCAGCCATAATCATAATTAACATTTGCTTACTTCTCATCATATTGAGGGTTCAGAGTCTTTTTCTTAACAGATGTCTTCTTCCTGCTTGTCCATCTTCTGTCTGGAAGCAGGTATATACGAACATATGGATCCACTCCACGACTGGAAGAGGGTACCAAGTTTCTGTTAAAAGAAATACAGATGAGCAAGGTAGGTTCTCCCACTGTGTGTTTTAATACCTTGGCTCTCTTGGAATCAGACAAACTCTTCACAGGCCAAAACCATTCATCTCAGGAGTTGGAATATAAGCAAATAAAAGTTTAAGGATGTTTAGTTAAAATTTTCACTCCTGAGCGTGTGGTCATTTACCGGGGTTCCTAAATTAACACTTACATATTCAGTCATAGGTATCAATCCTTGTCATGGTCCTTATCCCAACATCCAAGACACACACCAATTGTCAGTGCTGTTCAGAGGGAATTTTGGGTGGACAACAGTTGAAGTATCTCTACTGCAGTGAGCACAACTCACTGGGCTCTCTCCTTGACCTGCTGCTAGCACTGACCAGAGCTGGGCACAGAGAGGCTGCACAGATAGAAGCCAGCCAGTGCTAGGGCAGCTCCTGCTGCACATGGCTCTGCTCCAGCTTTGCTGGGTGACTGACACAGTTCAGAGAGCTCTCCCCTCTCTGAGCCACCACAAGCATTACCTGCAGCCATTGACCAGCACGACGAGGCTCTGCCGAATGGAAGCGTAACGCACGGTCAGCTGGATCTCCCCCAGAGGCATCTCAGTCCCGCTGCAAGACATTGCACAGTCAAGACTTTTAAATACAGACCACACACAGACTAAAACCAACTTGCAGGACACCATCCTTCCTGGCATCCTAAGGTTTGCTATCTGGGAAGTAGCTGGACCACAGAGGTTCCATAGAAGCTCCATCCCTACCTTCTCTACAGGTACCCAATTTCAGTCCCACAACACAAACTTCCAAAATTGGCCCTACATGGCCCACTGTAGATGGAGCAGCAAAGTACAGGTTAGCACGTTACATGTTCCCTCAGGAATGTCTGTGTATGCAAAATGAGGCCTTTTTCATATTTCATTCTGTGTGTTATTAATGTGGTTTAAAATCCAAAAATTGCTTAAAAATGGTTTAAAAACAGTTTATAAATTAAGCCCTGTTCAGAGCTAGAGAATTCACTAGTCACCAATTCACCAAATGGCAGCTGGAGCTGAGTTTGATGTTCAGATTTGTAACAACTCTGATGGTCTCTTAAGTGAGGTGAATCTTTGTAACTTCAGTTCATTAAAGATTCCACAAGCTCCATCCTGTACTGCAGGAGGGATAAATCCTTCTCTCCATCCTGCCTGACAGAGCAGCCTCACACTGAGCACTGTGGGAAGGACACATAAACATACCTATCCACAAAAACTTTGTTCACAGCATTATCAGTCTTAAAATGTGTTGGATAAATACATTCAGAGCTTTAAGCAGCCAGAGGTGCCTATCAGGAATTTAAGTTATTACAGAAGTGAGACGTTCAGACTTCCAATATCCTGTTGCTAAATGAGTGTTGAGAAACTCTTCAATAATATAAAGCCAACATATGCAGCACTCTTAGGAGAGCCATAGAATGAATGCTTTCCCTTCACACCTGCTCTGACAGTACCCTGTAATTTACTTTGCTGTTGACTAGAATACTTAGGTCAATTCTTTGTAGGTGACTTGAGACCCAAGACCCCAAATGACTTAGCAGTCTTGAATTCACCTCTATGCAACAGTAACACCAAAACTTTCCCAAGAAAAGAACAATTCACCTAGAAGAACACCTACTTATGAATGTCCAGATTGCTGCTACTTAATTCAAAGCAGGAAGAAGGCAGGGACCCCAGTGAAGTGACACTGGGTGCCAGCCTCATTTCCTGCAGGACGGGCAGTGTGGGCATGGCCACGGCTCCACTGGGCAACGTTGATGGCAGGCCATGCTCTGCATTTTGCTTGCCCTCTGCTTCATCAAGGCCAGACACAGTTTCACTTGGTACAGGGACTGCTGAACTGTCTTTAATGTCCAGGTCTTCTCCACTGTCCTTTTTTGGCAGAGACTCAAGTGCTGCACAGTCTTTGCTCATAGGAAGTACTTTTGAGACTTGTGGTGGAGAGGCAAACTTCTCCTGGTTTCCAGCCTTCTCCACGACACGCACGGGACCTGGCTTCGAGGCATTGACACCAGCCTTGACTCTTTGTGGATCAGGTTCCTCAACATTCAGTGCCTAAAAATCACAAGGGAAGACAGTGAGTGCTGCTCCCATAGCACTGGGGTGAATGCCAGCAATACCACCCAGGAGGAAATTTCATCACAAAACTGCAACAGCAGGAATCTGCCATTAGAGATGAAAGGGGCCTCTGGGATTAAGTGTGGTGTTCTATCCTCTCCTACTGTGTTTGTACTCAGCAGTATCTAAGCACTGATCCAGAGCACGGTGAGGAAACAGTACCTAAGCATCAATGCCTCTGCCTGTTCAGGAGTTAATTTCCACAGCTTAGATTTTCTCAGTCTAATGCTTTATTGTCATGAGAAGATCTTCAGCCATGGCACTGCACTAAGTTTTAAGAAGCCTCAGGGATCTCTCCCAACTCCACCATACACTCCTAATTGCACTTAAATACCTTGTCACACTTCCACTCTCTACTCAACTGTGAAGCAAAGCTGCCTTTCATCTCTTTTGCCTGGTTACAACTGGATGCTTCTGCAGGGGAATCTGAGTGAATATGGGAAAGAACAACTTACCCGCAGCACAAGTTTCATCTTAATGAAGCTGTCTGAACTGGAATGGTCCAGCTGGAATCTCTGATCCAGAGTCATGTTTGGGTCCTTAAGTAAGTGGGAGAGACATACCACTGAAGTTCCCAGGGCACTATCCCGCTCCTTGTCTTTTATCTGGAGGATGGAAGGAAACAAAAGTTTTTATTAGCTGGAAACTGGGAAGCATACCACTGGGAACAGCAAGGCAAGAAGGGATTTCAGATGGAAACCAAAATGAGCTTATTTACTTCTGTATGGTTACATACAAATGGGTGATGCCATTATTTCAGGAGTGTAGCAAGTTAGTACATTTGGAAAAAAAATCCCATCTCTACCTATGCAGAGAAAGAACTGCTTTAGCAGAAAAAAAAAAAAAAGCCCTGAGATTTACTTGATTTTCCTTACTTGATTTGGGGGCAATATCCTAAGCAGCTGAGATGGCAAGTGGTATAAACCTTTACACATGTTTTAGGTAATAGTTTGTTTAGCCTATTTAACCTCAATACTCCTTCCAAGCTCAATTCCTTTCTATATCCGAGTGACCAGCCACAGAACTGGCTGTGACTGCAATCCTGCTAAAGGGAGAGGGCTGCTTAATGAGCCAGAACACAGAGGTGAAAAGGTAGGGCTCTGGTTGAGAATCATGAAGTCTGCAATTTCTGACAGCAAAATATTGATGTCTTTACTACACACAGACTTGTATAAAATGTCCTTTGTACTTTGCAGCCAGAAACATCCCACACTTTGAACTCAGATACTGCAGGTAACATGATCCTAGAACAAAGGTAGATACAAAAAAAGGTAGATACCACCACCACCACCTAATACAGAACTGCCTCTGCAACAACAGGCTTCTTCCACCTTTTAGTAGGAAGAACCCATTATGTGACAATCCCACACAGAAACAAACAGCACTGAGCTCCATGGAAGATGTTTCTTCCTACAGATGTGCAGTTGGTCTTCAAAGGAAAGGCTTTTCTCTCACCTCAATGTGGAGTGACTGGGAATGAGCACTGTGGACAAAGAAGGTGAAAGCCTGGCCCCACGTGGGATCTTTGCTGAAATTGCAGGTCTGCAACAAGAACATACACTAGCTTAGTGTCTGAGAAGCAAAGAATCTATGACACTGATCACCAGAGAGGCCCACAGTAACCCTCAGTGATGCTACACCCCAGCTGTATGGAGTCGGTGGAATTCCAAATCAGAAGCATATGGAAGTAAAGTCTCTGGCAAAACCTGAACAAGTTCTCTGGGGTGTGGAAATGCCAAAGAACAAGTCTGGTGAGCTGCAGTTGGCCCCACCAGTGCTGCCTGGACCAACTGCCTGCCTCACCTGCAGCAAGGCACCACTCCCTTCCTCCCACTTTCCCACCCAGGGAGAGCCAGAGTGCTGCTTCCAGCCTGCAGCACCCTGAGCCAGCTCCCAAAGCCACAGCAAGCTGTCAGGGAAGGGCTGGAAAGCTGGAGGGGCAGTTTCAGGGGTGTAGAACTCATGGGAAGAGTAGGAGGGCACAGCTTCAGCACCATCCACTTCAAAGATGAAAGAGCAATGAGAGCACCCACGAGGACTGTGGCTGCTCTGTAAACCAGCTGTCACTGCCAGGCCATGAGCACCAGCAGCAAGTGGAAAGGAGCAGGGAAAGCCTGGAAGCCTGACCTAGCTTAGGAGAGGCAGGTGATGTGGTAGGGGGAAAGGGAAAGCCACAAAAGGTAAAAATGCAAGCAGAACCCAATTTCTGGGTGGAGCAGGTGGAAGGAACAAAGGAAAATAGGTGCCAGTCCTGTATGCTCATGCAATAGGATTCATTCCTATTTATTGGGTGTCCAAAAGAACAAAGGGCTGCCCTCATCCACATCCAGCTGCAGGACAGTGAACACGGCAGCTGCTGGGAGGGCAGAGCTCAGCTGTTGCTCATACTCATGAGGCAAAGGTAATTTATAAATAATGAAAAATTAACTGAAAGTGAAGCAGAGGAGATGCAGATCCATCTTGCCTGGGTTCAAACAAAAACCAAAATAAAACAGTAAAACTGTGATATACAGGAGCCAGGAAAGACTCTGACGAAGGAATAAAGGCCAGATTGATGCAAATGACACCCTGCTCTGAGAAACCATGAGACTTACAGAACTAGACTGTCTGGGCCAGCATGAACTCTTGGACACAGGCACAGAACTACACATGTGTACAGCAGCTGATCAGACACTCTCTAACCACTGCAACTCAGTGACACAGTGGTTCCACTCCCAGGCTCTGCAGCTATCACTACAACTACAGCTCTTCACATCAGCTTCACAAGAAGTCCTTCTCCTCCTAGGGGCTCCTTGGAGACAGTCACCTATAAGATGGAAAGTATCTAATGAAAGCAGAAGAATTAAACAGCCTCACCTTACTCTTCTGAGTCTTGTTCCCAACTGTGAGCAGGACGAAGGAGGAAGGTTCTCGTTCCATCTTCTGTCATTTAATACAAGGAAGAAAGAAAAAGGCAGAAAAAAATCATTGAGAAATTTATAGTTTACAGGAAGCAATATCAAACCATTACTCTTACTTGAAGTAAGTTGCAGGAAAGCTGACTATATTTTCCAGATGTGGGACATCTCAGGAGTGCAGCATACAGGAAAGCCTCCAGTCATAACACAGCACAGTCCTCCACCATCAAGAGTACACATTTAAGCCAAAGTTTTATATATTTAGGTTTCAATAGGTGAGCAGTAAAAAAATTTGTCAGAAGCTGGGAGGAAACAGAGAGGAGAGCTGAAGGCTCAGTGGGAAATCTTTATCATTCCTGACTGAACCAGGACTCTCAGAATTGGTTTCCAAGGCTCAGCATTGCCCTAAAGCAGCTGGAAGTGAATCTTTGATATCAAGTAACAATTCCTGTCCAGAAGCAACAATACTGGACCTCTTGCATCTCTTTGCACTAATGCTATAGAAGTTAAGGGTGAGGTTCTGGTCTTGGCCCAACACTACATACAAAATTCACACAATGAGGTCCAGAACTAAGGATCATTGAATGTGATGTGTGCCACAGTGCTGGCAACTCATCTAAATTGTAAAGAAGGTATTTAAGAGAGGAGCTTCTTGGAGAGATTTTCTCCATAGCTCAGAGCTGTACTTGAATGTAGCCTGTTCAAGATAAAAGGGAGATCAACATTCTTCTCTATACCTGCCATTTACATCACAGTAGCAAAATACAGCATGTGGGGAAAAAAGTAAACAGAAGCTATGAGAGAGATGGTATGAATGACAGAGAGGCTTCTGAATCTTTCTAAAACCAAGGAGGGGAGGAATCTGTTGGTCAGGTCTCCAGTGAACAGGAAAGTTACTACAAATGAGCATATTCCTCCCACCTCAATGTGAAGCTGGAACAGCTCAGCAAGGGAGGAAAGAGCAGCAGCAGCAAGGACATTATGACTTAGTCTGATGTCTCGAGGCTCTCTTTTGCATAAGAAAGAAAGACAACCACACACAGAATCAAACATTTCTGTCTTGCACTCCTACTTTGGCCTCCTACACTTTCACTGGGGTGGGCTTTCAGTCACTACTTTGAACCCTGTGTCACTTAGATTTTGACAGTGGAGGGATTATTTCTTTTTAACCACCACTAGTTTCAATTCCCATGATACCACATAATCCAGAACATAATTTGCAAGCATGGGAGAAGAATATGAACTTTACCTTGAGGTACTTGTTATTTTTGATCTTCTTTGCTCCACATTCACCATTTGAGTACTCAAAGTGGTTTTTCTGAATTAGTAAAAGAGAATTTAAAACAATGAATTTGCAGTCTTTAAAAAAAAAGGAGATTAGGAGTGAAGGCTGCTGCACAGGGTTTGTACTTACAGGAAGGTTGAAGGCACTGTCCAAGTAGACAATCAGAATTGCTGTAGACAGACCTTTCTTATCCTGCAAAGGCAAGGGAAGATAAAACAAACTAAAACACAAAGTACTCATATCACACCAAGGACAACGTAAAACATAATAAAATTTCAAGGGCAGCTTCTGAAGGCTAAACAGCTCTCTGCCTTTCTCCTAAAACTTGCAATTTAGAGGAGCACAAGCCAACACAGCATGACAGTTCTGAGACCAGTAAGATGTGTAACTCTTTGCAATTCATTGCCTTTAATGTTTGTCAATCTCTCAGTGCAGAACTGGTTGGGTTCCCCTGTGCATCCAGACACCTAAAAACATGCTCAGCCACATACATCAACATGAATCCAGTGACAGCAGAACAAAGCCTGGAAACAATTTTATTCACTTCAGTAGAACTCAAATGGTTTCACTTGGTTATGAAGAAAGAGCCTCTTTGGGAGATGGGCTTTATCCAAGCAATTAACAACCAACACACTGTTTGGAAACATGGCCCTACCAAGCACCAGTGCTGGGTATTTGCCCATGACTAGTACAGATTATTTCAGAGGTCCAGGGTCCTACACAAATCCTAGATGAAGAGGGAGGAGAAAAATATCAAAGGAAAGAACCCTGAGAAGCCACTTTGCAGTTAGCAAACAAAGGTTTGCTAATTCAAGCAAAAAGGGCTGCCAGATTTGAGTTACTCCTGAATTACCAAGAGACCTGGGGCAAGCAAATGCCTCTCCTCTGCAGAAGCAGCAGGGAGGGAATCACATCAAAACTTTGCCAGATAAAAATAAACTCCTGTGAGTTTGCCTGGGGCTTCTAATTTTGCACACTCCTTTGTTGATGACTGGACAGGGATCAGAGCACCTGAATGCTTTAAGAAAATATACTCACCTCATGTAGCTTTTCTTGGTGATTTACTAGTGAAAGCCACTCCAGTTTTAAATGCAAGTGTCCACTTGTCGTCTTACTTAAGGGAAACCACTAAATGGAGACAACAAAGAGCAATTTGAGAATGGAGAGGCAGAGCAGTTTTTATATGTGTGTTGCAGACTCTGACACACACAACAGACAACATGAATTTTACTCTGAGCACCTTAGCTTGCATTTTTGACATTTACATTGTAGTACATCCATCTGCTTAGGTACAAGGCAGAAGAAAATTAAAATAAGACACCCATAAACAGGCAAAGCATGTGGATATTTCCAACCAGCAGCAGTGCAAGACAGGCACTCTGGCATTGTTTGTAGAGTGCTGAATTGCAGAATGAAGCACAGTAAGATCAGGTCATTTCTTCCCTCAGCAAACAGGCTGCTTCACCAAACTTTATCTGCAGCTTTGCACAAAACATTTGGTTCATATGGGACAGAGGGTATCAACACAAAATACCCCACTGCTGGCTCAGCCTAACCTCAGGGCTCTCTGGGGTTACCAGCCAGGTCAGAAGAATTATTGCAATGGCTACTTTGGTGTTATCTTTTTGTGAAAATACCACAGTGCAAGTGTGCAAGGAAGCTTTAGCATAAAGGAACACCAAAGTAGCAAAGGGGCAGCACAAATGAGTGCATGTAGGCATACACCACCAAGCACATTTAGAAATAAGCTATGCTCTTTACCTCATCAACAGTTCTGTCATTCATTACATCCACTAGGCCTATCACCAAGCTGAAAGGTAAAAAGCAAACATTTCAATGTATATTGAGGTATACAGCATAAATCACCAAAAAAGCCCACTCTCAAGTCTGTTCCAAATAACAACTTCTCCACGTGACCTGTGTACCTGTGTGCAGGAACACACACTCCTGAAGTCACCCCCTCGAAATACTTCCAAAACTAAAATAAACTTGAAGTAAATCTCAAGTCTTGTAGTAACTATCACTTCTAATGGTTCCCTACAGGAGTGTAACCTTGTTCAACCTTAATTGCACTAGGAACTAATTACTTGGTATCAATATCTGTCCAAGGGAATCACTTCCAACAGTATTAAATTTCCAGTATGAATAAATCAGATGTCCCATAGCAGAGGTGACTGGACCCTGATCAAAGCTTCTACTAATTTACCTGCCCAAAAAGTCATCTTTATCTGGATCTTCATCGTACAAATCCACTTCTAAGTCCTGGCCAGGCACTTCATGAACAACAAACTGGAGGAGAGAGAGGTATTGATTAAAAATAAAAAGCATTCACATATGCCTGTTCAGGCTCAGGCTGTGGATAAGAACAGGACACTTGACAGCTGTCTAACACATTAAGGACTTTCCCTGTTCTTTCGCAGTTAATTGCACAACAAATACAATTGATTATAGGTGAAAATATTTCACATTCAGTTTGCTTGGTTTTGAGCTACAAGTCAAACCCCCAAACTGGTATCCCTAATAAGCAGAGAAGACCAATGCTAGAGCAGCCTACAGCTGCACAGACTGATGCACCGATTGATATTTAAAGCAGTGCTTTGCACCGCCTCCAAAAACTCACACATGTAAATCAGATCAACCTGAATGACAATGTAAGTGCGAAGCTGATGAAGGGACAGAAATGCCTCAAGCAAGAAACAAGGAAGTCCACCTGCCCCAGTGCAGTCAGCTAAGAGAAGGTCCTGCAAGCACAGGGGTGTGTATGGCTGTGTATCCTACAGATGGAAAGATAAAATGGGTCAGTACCTCAAATGTCTCATTCCAAATGGGATTAAGATCTCGGGAGACTGTCTTGCTTCGATACTGCACAGTGCCAACGCGGAGGAGAGCGTAAGGGTCAGACTTCCCCCTGATGGCACCAAGGAAATTGTCTTTCTGGACAAGGTTTTCAGCTTCTAACAGATGAACCCTTATTACTCCCTGGATAAAATAAGATACAGAATTGGTCATGAAAATGTAATCTTTGGATAATTATAATATGCTGCCTCCTAAAACTCTTTATTTCAGGAAGCAAGGGTAGTCACCATGACAGTTCTGCAAAGACGTGTAGTTTGATGGAGTACATTTCCAATGACAGCTGTAATAAAACACTTTTTCCACCATTTAGCTAGAGGGGGAAAAAAAGCCCCCTTAAAGAGATGCACAATTCAATCTAGATAACAGGAAATAATATTCAATTTATTTTTAAATCAGAAACATACATATGCATACAGTATTACAGCCACAGTCAAATCAAGTGTAAAGATCAACTCCCACTGACTGAAGGAGGAACTAAGCACTCCTTGGCAGGTTCTTATTTTATTGCACAGGAGCCATTCCACTTCAATTTAGTGATGCAAGTTTGCAACAGAGAGCATGTCTTTGTCACTCATTTATATTTATCCTCATTAGGTGTTAGGTATGTGATGCATAAAGGAAATTGAAGACTTGGACATGCTGAGTATTTAGGAGATTTGTTTGTTGGGATTTTTACCCATTTTTTCTTCTGTAAAAAAGAGATGTCACCCTCAAAGCTCCCTGTTTACACCCCTTCACAGCATTAGTAAAAATATTAAATAGCCTGACACTCATTGCTTATGTATTTATCCTCTCATTTGCATGTACCACAGATCTGCAGTTACATACTAAAGGTTTAATTGGTAAATGTGCTCAGAGTACAGACTCCTTATGCCATGTAGAGAGAGTAGGAATCCCCAATGTCTGTGTCTCCCCCTCCCAAATGATGAACTATCCAACACTGCTTTTATATTTCAAAAATATTACCTACAGAAAGCCCACAATTCAGGGTGAAAGAGCTGATGCAGCATCCAAAGACACAAACCTTGGAGGCATCCACACGGTGGCAACTGCACACTCAGGTAGATAAACACTATGTCACTGAAAAAACAACTCACCTGGGGGACAGGGAACCTCAAATGGGCAATGTTCATATTCTTTTTCAGAGGCACTGTGATCCTGTTTGGTAGAACCAGCCGTGCAGCAATGAAGTCTTGAATTAGTGAGTCTGACATTACACTGCAGGTGGGGGGAAAAGGCAACCTCAATCTCTACAATCAGTGGCAACTCAGAATGAAAAAATGAGGGATAAGGAAAGAAATGGGCATTGCAAAGTAAATGATACCGTCTTCCCTCAAAGTATCTTCAAGCATTAGAACAGGCTATCCAGGGAAATGGTTGGGTCACCATCCCTGGAAGTATTTAAAAGACTTGTAAAGGTGCTTAGGCACGTAGTTTAGTGATGGGCTTGGCAGTGTTAGGTTAATGGCTGGACTTGATGATCTATAAATGTCTTTTCCAAAAATTATGATTCTATGAAAGAGCTGCAGAGTGGCTATTTAACTTCAGTTTTGTGATGCAAATTTGCAATATGGAGCATCCCTGTTGCAGGGTGTGAATTTGGCTGTAGCAGGTTGTAAAGATGAATGGGAGCTTAGGCTGGGTGAACACACCCAAACAGGTCAAACTCAGGTGCCTTCTGGGTTTCCTTTGGAACAACACCAGAGATGGACAAGGGGAGAAGGGAATCAGGGAGTTTCAGCATTTCACAGGGGACTCAGGGCCTGGAGGTAGTTTGTTTCTAGACTTGGGCACACACTGCTGCCTACTCTTGGCCACATGCTGAGACCTTTTTGGAAATTGAAGGAGAAGCCAGACTCATCAAAAAAAAAAAGAAAGCCAAGCTCATTTTTCATAGGAGATTTTGCACTAAGAAGGAAAATTTCATTTGAAGTAACTGGAGATCACACTGGCTGAATTGAGGGCACTATCTTGGAGTTCAGGGAACTTTCCAGTCTAATTACAATTTGCACATTTTTAGCTTTTCAGTTCAAATCTTTTTTTTACAATTGCTCCTTTTTTATGGCAGGTACAAGAAGTACATGGCCATCACAGATGTCCAGTACTCCCAGGTGATTAATCATAGGATTTCAACACACCACTACAACCTGGCATGAACAAAAGACAATATTAAGAGGAAAACCCAAAAAATATCTGAAAGACTCATCCTCTTAATAGATGTAGTGCTTATAAGGGTGAGACTGTGTAACAAAGTTGTCCCAATTCACAGAGGCTGGATTAACAGATAAAGAACATAAGGAAACTCTTCTATGCCAAATGTTAAACCAGGAACCTTGGTCAGGCTCTTGGCTTTTCAGTAAAAAAACCCCACAGGAATGTCACAGAATTGTACCCTCTCTCAGGGAACACTCAACTAAACACAGCTTTTATGTGAGGACAGACGACTGCATGCAGTTTCTTTGCTATCTTAAGTGAGCCAAATTCATTTGACAGGGAGGGCTCTTGTTCAACCTGTACTTCAGCCTGTACTTCACTGTCAGGCATGTTTTGCTCCCAGCTTTCACTGCACTGCTGAGGAACAAGCAAAGGTTTCTGTGTGCAAATCCCTGTGGGAGAACCAGGGAGTAAAAATTTAGGACAGCAAATTTGCACTAAATTATATGAGAGGCTGTAGGCTGGAACACCTACATGCCTTCTCCCTGCAAAGGATTAGGGAAATCAAGTCAGAAAAGAACAGATTAATTCCTCTGATAAAAACTGAAGCTCTCAGGCCAAACTTCGGGGCAAAAGGCCACTCAGGTCTCAAATTAAGAGAAAAAGCTTCCTCTCACTCAACATCAAAAGCCTTCAGAGGATCTTTAATGCATAAACTGGCACCTAAAGTAGCCAGATACTCCTATGAGCCTGCAAACCATGAGCTGCAGGGGAGCAGAGAGGAACAGAAGTGTCTGCACTTGCACTGAAAGGGAGAAAAACAATGGCTGAGTTACCCAATGTATTTTTTGCTCATGTAACAAAATTTTCACTTTACACTAAGGAACAAGGACAAAGTGAATCCCCAATCTGGTGAAACCGTTTGAAACTTACAGTTCTGAAACCCACTAAGATTTTCATCCTTGCTGTGCGAGTTTTGTATATGTAATACTAACCCAAGAGGCACTGGAGAAGAGCTACACCTAAAAGGTGAGCAGATTACATAGAAAGAAAAGAACTTTACTCCTTATAAATCTGGTGCAGTTCTCTTTATCATGGATTGTACTTGAGTTTGTCAGAGGGACTACAACTCTGTGATATCTTGCCTTTTTTCACTTTACTGTAAATAAAAATAAGCAGACTACTAGCCTAAACCTACTTCATCTACCTTTGCAAATAACTGGCACATGGGAAACACAAGGGCTTGTTTTTTAGTTTCTAAGTCACTTTCATTTCAGGGATTTACTACTTCCATCCTAAATGAAATGAAGCGATTTAAACAGTTTGGACAGAATGTAAAAAGAACCCTCCTCAGGTTTTGCCACAGCCAGATATGATGGGATGAACATCAACCACCACCTTGCACACTGTGCTCTCAACAACAGCGTTGATAGTTACTGAAGAACCACATACCAACTTCCACAGGCTTTTCAAAGGAGCATAAAGTAAAGCAAAGTAGACACTCACTTAATCCCTGGGACATCCAGGAGGTTGCTCATGCCTGCCCAGTTGATTTCCAGATGCTACAACAAGATCAGGGAGAAACATTATACAGGTCTATTAAAATTTATTTCAAAATAAATGCAGAATTTAAAAGGGAAATGCTTCTAGAACAAAGTCAGCTGTTTAAAGAAAGGAAAACCACCAATTGACTGCATCTGTACATTAGAACCAACAGCTGGTATCAATTCCCTTATCTATTTTTTCTGCCAGCTGAATTGAGGGTATCACTGGAACTTAACCTGCAAGCAAAAGGAAAGACAGCATTCAGCCCTCAGCAATGGCCAGTGGCAGATGCCCTGGGGTCATGAAGGAAATTCAACAACAGCTAGTGAGACTTCGAAGTTGTGTTCCCATCCTTTCACTTAGGGGTTGGCCTATGCCCTGAGGCAGTGGGATTTATAAATACTACTGATTTTAGGAGTCTGTATTCCTATTGGTACAATAAACAAAAAGAGGTTCGAAAAGAGCTTTTTTTTTCATGTTGCTACATCAAAACACAAGAACACCTCATTCAAGATCAAAAATGCATGACTTTCATGAACTCAAGCAGAGCATAAACCACAAGCAAAGCCGTGTGCCATAAAACAACTGGTTCTTACACAACCAGAAGGTTTCTCATATTTTATTAAACCACAACTCAGTACAAGGCACGCAACCTTAAGCAGGCAAGCTTTCAAAAGGCAACCATGACTGAATGGTCTCCAAGACAACTGCATTTAAAATCTATGACTGGGAAGATCCACCAGCCAGAAACCTTGAAGCAAAGGCCTCATAAACGGGTCTTGTGCTGCCACCATAAGAAAGTCCTCCCATTCGTAGAGTGAAGTAAATAAGTATTTAGGCACTACTACAAAAGCATAGTGAATTAACTCACATCCTCCTGGAGTTCAAGAGGATCACTGAACAATCACAACTTCATTATTTAAGAACCTGAACTGTGAGGCATTCACAGTTGTGCAGTTTGGGTTACCAGTGATGGCACAGCTCGTGTCACTCACCAAAGACCTGTCCAAGCACTAAGAATCAAGAAGGCTGCAGGGAGCAGCTCACTCCTGACTCACCGGTTTCTGCATAAAAAACAAGGTCACTGCTCCAACAAAAGGTGCATCGGTTAGGAGAGGTTCCAGGATCACCCGCAATGTCCCATACAACTGCAAACAGAGCAGGAAAGCCAAGTGTTAAGGCACTCTCACAATGCAGCTTCAAAATTGTGAGCTTTTCAGTGATGGAGATAATGTTAGAAATTCTACTTGAACTATTTTTATTTAGAATTTAATAACAATAAACATTTTCCCCCAAACCATTGCTCTTGATGTCAGGCAATGCTTTCTGTTTGTGGAGTCTCTCTGCAATCCTGCCAGACAATGGAGCCACTTGTCTACTAGGTTTCAACATTCTAAGAAGAGATTGTTGGTTTAATCTACACCAGTTTATAAACATCCTGGTTCTTCTGAAGTTCTCTACCAACACTTTGAGCTCCCCTGAACTCTGGTGGCAGATGCTGGCCCACACATACTCAATGCTCCAGCCCCAACCCTTTTTAAGAGTCACACTACGAAGCTCAAAAGTGGTATTTAAGTGCTTTCCATGGAAGGTATCATTTCCCCAGCCAAGAACAAGGAGATAAAACCAATCATTCCAAGCCTGATAGTTGCTGGTTTCCCACTTAAGTGTCATGACCTCCCCATTGGGAGGTGCTACCTTCTGCCCCACATAGCCTTGAACAGACAACATTAGCACTGCACGCACCTGTACACCTTTCACGCCAAGATTAAATTTCGAAATGTCCATGTGAATCTCACAGTCCCCTATGTAACTGAAAGAAAATTCTCACATTATTCCACAGTTTGCAATAGTCCCATGAGAAATCTGGGGCTGTACAGAGTATAAATGAAATCAGTTTAAGGATTGACAACATGATCCCACAGGCAGAGATGGATTTTCAAGTGACTGAAAAGGAGAAGTTGAACAAAGGTCAGATTTTTCACAAGAGCAACCTTGCAGTCAGCTGGGATATTGATGTACCTGTAAAATATCAAAGCAACATCTGTATTTCCAGGTTAGTTTTCCATTCTTTAGACTGGTGGTTGGCTGAAGCAAGCTTGCTCCAAGAAGGGGATCAAGATGCTCATTTAAGATTCAAGGTCAGAGCAACTGCCCTCTTGCTCCCTTCTCTGTCAAAAGCCTGATCCCACCCCACAACGTGGTGATCCAGCTCCCAAGCTGGTGCAGAGCCATCCTGCCATTACTTATGGGGTTCCTACCTTGCCCACAGCCGAAGAGCCCATAGATTACCCTTGCCCACAACCCAAAAACCCACTTGAAGGACAAACTTATCACTAAAAATAACCTGGTTTCTTTAAGGCTGAATTCAAAGACAACAACTTAGATCAGATTTTGGTCAGTTGCCATGGAGAACATCAGGCTTTAAATAATACAAATGCTGAATGCAGTACTTTGGCAACTTGGAAAGCACCTTAGACTTTTATTAAAGTACAAACATCACCTTATGCAAAAACCAACAGCCACTCCTAAGGGAGCAGAACCTCGAAGATCTGTTGATGCCTCTGGCAGAAAACAACTGAAGGGAGCTACCAAGTTGCCTTTCAGCCCTCTGAGAAACAGCTCTGGCTGCAGACACAGGAACACCCTGCAGGTAAGGCAGGGTGTTAAGGCACTGCAGCAGTGAATGTGCTGTGCTTGCTGCCTGCATGCATAACTTCACTCCATCATCACAGGAAAAGGACAGGAGTTCTTCTCTGACCACATGTGTATAGGTAAATAGTGCTGCAGTTGCCACAAATTCACACTGTAATTTGCATATGGACAGCAGCCCTCCCCTCCCAAAAAAGTGCTAAAAATGTGCAACCCTGTGAATTTGTCTCCATTTTTGCAAGCAAAGTTATTTGTATATTTGTTTACAGATAGTCACCTAACAGAATTTTAAGAGCTCACAACACACAGATTAAAGGCTTTAATGTTAGAGCATTCTAATTTCTTATTTCCAACCTCATAAACCATGCCAAAATTAACACAATCTTTCTTAAAAGCTAGCGACATAATTAAACTTATTTTATGTTTGTTAACTTCTACAATTTTGACATTATCTTCCAGCTCATTACACTGGGTGCTAATAGAGCATTGTTACAATAAAATTCTAAATGAGAAGCCAAAATGAGTTCCTCAATTTGTAGTAATTAATCCAAGAGGATTTAATTTGGCTTTTGCAAGTGTCTAGAACAAGTAAGAGCTGTGATGTTTCAATTTACAGCCTTTCTACCTTTCCATGCAGTCAAAAATTCTTCCCATTCAGTCCTAAATATCTCTTTTCTCCAGTAACACTTCAATACATGCAATCATGTTTTAGAATTTAGATGTCAGAAAAGTCTTATCAGAGCCTGAGCCTTTAATTATCCATAAGTCTGCCTCATACAGGCAACACCCCCCTGCCAGGGTGCTTGGTAGGAAGGATACACTCTCTGTTCATTAGTTTCATTCCTCTCAGCAGAGGAGCAGTCCCATCTGCTCCTCTGCTCAGCATAACCTTGCTGTGCTCTCTGCTGTCCTGCCCCAGCGCACACCAGAGCCAAACTCAAGCCTTGACACTTAAAAAGCCCTAAGCCTCTCCACCCTACACAGGACTGTGCTTTACCCACCTGTGAAGAGTGGAAGAATCACCTGTTTCTCTCCTACATCACCTGTTGCACAAGGTGATGCAGATATGCCTGTGCTGTGAATGAGAACCTTCTTCAAGTGTAAATATCTGTATCTCTTCTGTACTTGGGTGGAAAAGCTGGGCCCAGTGTTTATGATACAAAGGCCACCCACTGGCTGAAGGCAGGGCTGCTACAAGAGCTGACAGGTGTAACTAACCTGGATGCCTGCACATTCATTGGAAAAAGACCAGGCAATTTCCCCCCTGTAAAGTAACTGCCCATGGGCCCCATCTTCTCATGGCCCCCATGCTGAAAGCCCCCTTTGGCCCAACCTTCTCAAGTGCTTTGTAACACAGACTAGGCTTAGTCTGCCTTTGGATTTGGGAGATGGACACGCAGAATTACACAAATTAGAGAGATAAGAAAATGTAACCAGGTAACACAGGGTATGAGAAAAGCCAGGCCAACACTGCCTTTACCCTCTCCCTGTCCAGTCAGGCTCCTGGGAGCAGGCATTCCTTTTTGCTCAAGACTGATGAGTTTCCAAAATGTTTTTGGTTTCTTCTAAGATCCTACAAATTTACAAAGCCCAAACTCCACTAAAGCTCAAAGTATTGTTGCACATTTCTTTTAATTTCTTTCATCAGAGACTGTCTTTCCAGCTTTGAAAACTTAACAGGGAGTCAGAGATTCTCTTCTAAGTGTATATTGCAATCAATGAATTTTTACACATGCCAATTATTACACTATTCTTCTATGACATCTCATGTACGGTAAATGCCGCAGAAGATCATGCAAAAGAAAATTCAGAACATTTCCAATGAAAAATGCTTATGAATACTAAATCACATTAATGAAATAGGAAGAAACTGGATTGCAAGGTGTTTTTCAAGGAGGTAATAGTGCCTTCAAATACTTGGAAACTCTGATGATTATAACCTGTGATTACATGGTTATGCAGCAGCTCAGGCAGGTGCAAAATCAGTGGAAAGGAAAGCAGCTGTAGGAAATCAAGGGGCTGCACTTGGACAATTCCCATTTTGAAAAATGGAGTATATGGTCTGCTTGCATGGGATAGTCAGGACTGTAACAGAACAGTGCTCTACATAACCCTGCCCAACACTCCAATGCTACAGGCATGGAAGCTGTTGTTAACAGATTTAATTAAAGCAGCTTCTGAAATTCTTTTGGTAACTTCATGCAGTACCAGATCTTCTGCATCCCTGACTCTTCTGATAACTATACCCCATACAAATAAGGGACCTCTAAGTACTATTTTTCACACTTCCCAAGCAAAGGATACAATTTTAACACACAGGAAAGGAAGCTCCTCTTCTCATGACAGCAAACTGAACCACAGCATTCAGTGCTGCATCATATTGGTGAGATCAGGAGCACAGGTGAAACAAAGCCCTTGATGGACCACATGTCCATGAGTGGCTAATAAAACTACACAAATGGTTCCAAACAGACCATAAAGGAAGGGTAAGAAGAAAAGGTTTTTTCTACTCCTACCCTCTTCCTGTATTTTCTCCATGTCAAATCAAAGACTCTGGGCTTCAGGTATTAGTTGCCTCGTTGATAAAGCCAAAGGAAAAAAAAAAATCTTTCCTCCTGTATTCTTGTGAGACTGAAAGCAAGAAGCATTTACAGAGCAAGCCAAGATTTCTGGATGGAAGGTATTGCTTAACACAACAGGTAACTCAGCACTGGAGCAGGGCACTGCTGCTGCCAAGGCAGGATTGTAGAACATTGGGATAACAGCACCCTGCATGAAGTGGCTGCTCAGCCTTCCCTGCTTCAGCTGCCCTGGTCACCAGGTGGTGACCCAGCCAAATGATCACACTCAGGTGGTTCATTGAGGAGGGAACCCCCACAAAACTACAGCTAGCAAGCAGCAAGGCAAAGAAGTCATGTTTGTAACACGCAGACATGTTAATCTTTTCATGTCCACTGCAACACAGCTCTGCTTCTCTGAAGATCAGTCACTGTGGTGCCAGCATTGCACAGTGCACCCCACAGGCACCCACACCACACCACTCTCTTCTCCAGTGCTGTGATGCCAGCACACAGCCCTGTAAACAGATCAGTCATTTAAACCTCACCAGCACAGTGACCAAGAGGTAGAGCAAAGGGCAGCCTCACACTGGGACAACTCAACTCCGACTCCGCTAAGTAGTGGAAAAAGCTGTTCTATTGGTCATCTAGAAAGAGGCAGGTAAATAATACCATTGCTCATAGATTTGCCTCCTTCTGTTCCTGAAAGCAACACACAATCCCCTGCAGACACTGCAGGATGCACAACACAGCTTACTTCCAGAAACTGATGTTAACATACGAACACAAGTGAAGCTGAGGCCTTAAACGCAACCCTGGAGAAGAGACCCCCACCAGAGAGGTGAGACAGACTGCACCCTCCTGTGTGAATACAGAAACTACTGGGGTTATCAGATGACATCATTTTGGGTTATCATCAGCATGAGGAACACAAGTGCTTGGCCAGTTTGCAGATGTTGATGGGTCTGCCAGAGGGACAGGAATGCAGAGGTGGAGGAATTTAGTGAAAAGAAGTATGTGGGAGAAGCAGTTTAGCAGAGAACAGCAGCACCCTTCTGCAAGGCTTAAAAGGGCATCAGATCTCTCAATCTCAACATGGAAAGCACAAATTATTTGCCAAAGGCCCTAACACTGACCTAGCAATTACAAAGAGTACTCTGCCAACAGCACTGAAACACCTGCCTGAAAATCATGCATGTGAATTTACAAGGAGCAACAGTGCTCTGCCAGGGTTGGGGATGCTGCCATGCCATTGCCACATGAAGCAGCAGGCACAGTTCTGAGGAGCTCTGTGCTGTTGCCAAGACAGTCCGTAATTTCACAGTTTTTTCCTGGCACTACCATGAAAAGCCATTTAAATTAGGCAGCTCAGTCACCCACTAAACTTACAGAGATACAGCAGCAAGTGGTAATTCCCCCAGCAATTTCAGTCTCCAGGGCTAAACCAGGAGAGTTTAGCTCTGCAATGACTCTGATGTTAAGAAAACATACAAGCTCATTCAAAACAGCCTGGGAGGTATTAAATGTTTTATCTAATTTCGTTGTTGTTGTTGTCAACAGAGCTAGAGGCAGTTTTCTGCTCAGAGAACAGCTGTAATCAAAAAAGCAAATGTGTTGGATGGCACATGGAACAAATGGTGACTAAAACTAGAGGATAAATCTAGAGGGAGGAATTAAAAAATAAATAGTGCAAGTAGTTCTGGAAGAACTGGAGAGGTTGGACTTATGAGAAACAATAGTGGGCAAGACAGAGTGAGCACCTCCATACCTGAGAGCTTTCCTGAGAACAGGAAACACAGTTCAAAAGCTTGAGTTCTCACTGCCATGAATGGCAAAGCCAGGGGACACATTCTTATAGCCACAGCAGCCATGATGGGCCAGAGCAGGTAACACCTAGACCTGTGCAGGTTATTTCCGGTAGAGAGGCTGATGCACATTTCACTTCTGTAAGTATTGAGGACATCCACTTGGGAGACAGATTACCTCATATCATTCTAGGCTCATCTTAGAGCCTTGGACCATGTCCAATCCAGCATGACACATACACAGGAGGTAAATTAAGAATCATCAACATAATCAATGATGCAACATTACCATATCTGTAGGTCTAGGGTAACTTGTCTTCTATCAATTTCTTTGGTGTAGGCTTTTATTCCATTGATTCTAGGGCACTGAAATAGAGACAAACAAGACACAACATAGTCAACATCTATCAGGATAAGCACAAGTGAAGAGTCCTACTCACTTTGATCAATTTGAGTACAGAAGCATTCATTAAATACTTTGAAAAATTGCATGTATAGTAAGAGTATACCATGGTAGTTTTTTTTCCTTTAAAGAAGGAACAGCTTCGTCAGTCCTTCAACACAGGGATGGTCACAAGCAACCCATCCTGCAAGCCTTAGGGCACACTGAAAACTCCTGCCATGAGGGTATAACAGAAACAAATGTGGATATGGCCTTTTTTTTCTATCTCCAGCCCCAGGATAGTGACAGCAAGTGGGAAGATGTGTGAGGAGGGAACACGGGTATCAAAAAGCTGAACATCTGATGCCTTTTGCATCTGAACTTTTCAGAAAAGAGTGAAGTACAAGTGTTTCAAAAGATTCCCACTACCTTCTCGCCAAAGTGGATCTTGGTAAAGGTGCATGTTTTCAGATGTACACTCTTTGCTCTGATTTTTGGTTCAAGAACTTCTTTAAATGCTTTTTCCATGATTGTTCCGAAGTATGGCCAAGCCTGCACAAGGACCTAAAGAATGGCAAAAGCAGGAACACACTGAAGATTCTTTGAGTAAGATACCTTTTGCGAGAAACAGACACACCCATTACAGAACCCTGGATATTAATATCTGTCCTTTTTAAAACACCAAGTCAATTTTGTGCGCTTAAGTCATCCTTATGGAAGGATCCATCTCAGTCTGAGGAGAAATAGAATTTGTTTCAGGAACTGAAAGGTGAGTCTACTGACTGGTAGACTAACCACAGGAGCCAACAAAGCCCAGGGTTAAATTTCTAAAGCACAATAGTTCCTAATTACCCTAAAGTGTCACAAAGTTCCCTGGAGTTAGGTTTATTTAGAGAGGATTGAGGTAAGCTTTTA
>JACBWW010000014.1:4336062-4375576 GCA_020086605.1 Lanius collurio | reverse complement strand
AGGATAAATCATTATAAAACACGCTTAAGGAAATACTTCAGTACACAGCGAGCAGTAAACCTCTAGAACCTGCAGGAGCCTGCAAGGCACGTGGTATCAACAGGTTCAAAAATGGATTTAGGTACATTCTCAAGGAAAAGGCCCACAAATGTACTCCCTAACATCATGGACATAACAGCTGTGGAGGCTGGGGGGAAAGGACTGCAGAAGGTGCTTGGGTTCATGCCCTCCCCCTAAACAGCAATGCCACTGGGAGCAAGTGGACCAGTGGGCTGACCCCAGAGGACATTTGTAAAGCTGTGAAGTCCAGAGACTGACAGACACTGAAGTACTATACCTGCACTCTTGATAACATACATTAAAAAACACACAGAGGCTGCATAATTTGCACAATTACATGTGTCAGGAGATAAGTCTACATGCACAAACACACCTGGGTTTGTCCTGTGACCAAAGACTGAGGCTGACTTGTATGTCATTTCAGCCATGGAGTGAAACTTGACAAGGACAGACTCAGTCCCAACTTTCAGAAAAACAGAAGCTTCTGAGAAAAAGTGGCCTTTTTTGGTGATTTGAAGACTTAGAAGGGTGCTTTTGCTACTAGGAGAATCTATAAAAGATAGATTCACTGTTTTCCTCCTTCACATTATTACTCTTGCTGAGTTTGAGATATTATCTCAAACTCAGAGAGCCACACAGTTTACAAGCATCAACATTGTCAGTTTACTGAGCAGGAAAAATAGTGGGGCTGCAGTGAAATCTATACTGGCTAATTTCATAAACTCATAAATCACATTTTTGATTTATTGTTCTTCACTCAGCTGACCACAACAACCTATGCTGAGGTTTAAGGACAATAAAAGCACTCCCTCTGTACAAATGACCAGAGCACTTCCAGTCCTGCAGCACAGCCCACAGCTGCTCTTTAGAGAAGGAGATGCTTCCATTGAAGCAGACCTCCCAAGTTCCTTCCTCCACTGTCCCCTAAGACCCTGAGCTTGGAAACAGCCACACTTTCTCAGGGACTGCTTGCTCCTTTACAATCAACTCTTTACCTTGTGAAGAGAAAGTATCTTTCTGTAATTAAAGGGGTTTTAGGAACTTTAAACAATTACACAAATAATATAAAATGTCACTAAACTTCAGCCTATCCTACTTAAAAATATAAAAGATGAACAAAAGAAAAAGAGTAGAGGTGAAAAATTATCACATCAGGTTACACAGACAGGTGTTCTCAACCAAATACTGTGCTGATGAGACCAAGACAAAATCAATAGCATTTGAGACCACTGTTAACTCTGTTTATCATAGATAGTAGTTACCCTTTAAAAAATAACCTTTAAAATAGTAATTGGTTTTTCTGATTTTCTGAAGTGCCACAGAAAATACTGAATCATCAATCAAGAAGACAACTTAAGACTTATCAATTTCCTCCTGGGGAAAGTATGACCTTGACTGCAGCAGGCTGCTTCCAAACACCAAACGTCTGAGCCCCTTGAAGCCAACCTTATTTCCAGTTACAGGGGAATTCCACAATCTGTTTCCCCTAATATTCACAGGACAGTCACTAAGGTAAAGACCCAAGGCTATTGTTCTGGCCTGTGACAATCTTCTCTCCTTATTTAACTTGATTAGGCATCACCACTATGCTTATTAACACTATGATAAAAGTATATCTCGTAGCTGATTATGACACTGAGATTTTACAGAAACTGCAGAGATTTGAAAATGTATTAGCACTAAATTTGCTGTCTCTCAAGCTGGCCATGGTAACTAAGGCAACCCATTTTAAAGGTGGGGAGTTATGAAAAACTGCCAACGCTTTTTAACTACAGAGAACATGCAAAGGAATTAACCTGAAGAATCAACCGAAGTGCATACCAACAAGCTATCAAAGGATTCACTGAAGATGACTTTCTAACTTAACTTTCTTGTGGCTTCAGGGTTTGTGACCACTGTGTAATTCCCTCTTTAATGTTAGCAAATGTTAGAGGTGCAGTATATCTTTTTTCTGTGCCTCCACAGTACATAAATATAAAACACTTATGTAAGGCTAAAACCTTACTCCCTGTTTAACAGAATGACTTCTGTATCAAGAATGGATTAAAGCTCTTGCCTCTTTTGGCACTCCTAGTCACTTGACAAAGCATTATTGTTTAGCTTCCTCTGGTTTCATACTCTCCATCCTGTTCACCCCATCAAGCAAAGCTGAATCCAGACCCTGCCTATCACAGGGCAAAAGCCTTGTATCTACTCCAGCTGTCTGTACTCAACCAAATCTGGAGTGCATTTCTCCAGGGAAAGTTGTGGCTCCTTCATTCTGTCTGGTTCTGTCCAGAAGTTAAATATGAATAGGGCAACTCAAAAGAGTCTAGGTTACATTGTTCAGCCAGGGATATTATTCTGGCTGGATATTTGTAATTTGGTCATGAAAATAATTATGTGTGTATGTCCTGTTTTGGGAATCATCCCTTTGGCATAAAAAAAACCAGTCTAAGACTAACTGGTATTATCTATAAATCTGGTCTTGACTAGTAAAGCAAATGGATCTCTTCTTCTCTGAAAAATAATCATATGCAGAAGGCTGCAAGTCCAGGCCTTCATGGGGAATATGTGCAAAGCCAGTCTGGGAGTACATGAGCCTTGCTTTAGGGCTCTGCTCCACTGTGCTCACTCCCCATACTGTGCCTCCTCGTGTCTGCCTGGCTGGTGGCTCCTCACTGCTTCTGTACAGTGGGCAGCAGAGAGACACTGAAGAGCTGGGACTTTTAGCAAGATAACAAAACCAGTAACAGCAATTTATTTCACACATCCACTTGCTCTTTTACTGTAGAGTCCTTAGTGTGAGGGCAGTGCAGGAGGATGCAGAGTGTCCACCACAGCAGGTAAGCATGTGGTGTGGCCCACTGCCCCTTGCCCAGCCTTGCCTCTCCTGCCAGCAAATCCCACACTGCTCTCACACTGGACAGCAGGGTTAGCAAAACACTGAGAAAAGCTGTGCCTTGTCTACACACAAATTATGTAACTGCAGAGGTGAGGCACAAGAACATGAAAGAATACAGGCACAAGATATGATGGCATCAGAGAAGAGGAAAAAAGAAACTTTTCTTACAGTGAGGACACCATTATCCAGTGCTGCTGGAGGCGGCCTGTGAGTTGGAGCTGTCACTTCCCTGGCGCTGGGTACCACTCAGATTTTCACACAAGGCACAATGAACACACCTTGGTGTCATCTTGGAGCCAGCACTGGGCATGGGCCGCTGGTGCCACCTGCTGAACATTGTAACATTTATAATCCGGATTGAGGAAAAATAAATTTCCATCAGAAAAGACAAATCTTGCTGAAATTAGACTATATTTTACACATAACGTAATCAGCAGAGAGCTGCAATGAACCAGAGGAACTTCAGTTTATTTTTTAAAGTCTTTGCTGAGTACAACTTCTATTATTGTACTATACATTTCAATCTCAGAAACAAAGCCTGTTAAATCTGTTTGGTTTAAATTTTGCCATTGTTGTAACATGAATTTATTTAATTTTTTTTGTTTGAACAATTGTTTTGGCAACAGAATTTGTGAGCATAAGATACAATGACTTTAGTCTAAAATTAACACAACACATTTATTGGAGGATAAAATATTTCATAGATTTTATTATCTCAGATAGTGAATGGTAAGCAAGAAAACCCTAGGAAAAAAATTGTGTTCCCATTCTTTTACATCCTTCTTGATTCTGGGTGAAAGCTGGCTGGTACAGGCTATGGACAGTTATTATGATATTAAAATTGCCTTTCAAGTGCATGATGAATTTCCAGAACAATGTTATAAATTATCTACAGTTTAGTCTCTAATCTGTACAATTTACATCTTGCTGTGTTTCAAGTACTTAAAGGTCTTGACTGAGCTCACAGTAATATCTTAAAGGAATTTGAGTGCTCAGTCTTCATGAAACACATTGAAAGTGTCAAGCAGTGGAGAAAGATACTATATGAATTACAGAACTGCTGTCCCAGCTGGCACCTCCTCATCAATGGTGAAACCAGGAAGGAGGAACTTCCTTGGTTACGTTTCTTGGACGTCTGTATCTTCTTCAGCTGGCACCTTCCATTTGAAGGGTCACAAAACAAAGGAGTTTCTTGATAAACTGGACCTTATGGTTCTTGAAAGGAGGTTGTGGCAAAGTGGGCATTTGTCTCTTAGAATAAGTCACAGGATGAGAGGAAAGGGCAAGTTGTGCCAGAGGAGCTTCAAATGGTACTTTAGGACAAATTTCTTCACTTGAAAGGGTTGTCAAGCACTGGAACAGGCTGCCCAGAGAAGTGGCTGAGTCACCATCCCTGGAGGAGTTTAAAAGATGTGTAGATGTGGCAGTTCAGGACATGGCTGCTGGTGGGCTCAGCAACACTGGGCTACTGATTGGACTTGATGGTCCTAGAGGACTTTTCCAATCTAAATGATTCTATGATTCTGTGCTTTACCTAATAACACCACCCCTCTTCCGCTAGTGTTCTTTACACTCAGGCTTTGAGGAAGTAATGGATACATTATCTGCTACTTTCTCTCCCCACACTAAAAGGACACATGTAAAACCTGACATTTCTGCTCCTCTCTGTCCTCTGCAGGATTCGGACATAACAGCACCTTTAAAGTGCATTGAAAGTTCATACTTGCCAGAGGACTCTCCATGTCTGTGGTCTGTGCTTGACACAGCAAGGGACACAGGTCACATTCAGACCTACAGAGTAACAACGGGGGCAGTGCACATGCAACTGTGAGGAATGCTGTTCCCAGTTTTGCCTGCTCAACATCCCTTCATCATAATGGATCCTGACACAGGAACACCTGCCTGCCATCTCCCACTTGGAGTGCGGACTGCCAAGGACAGCACAGGCACAGTTTGCAATGGCACACCAGGCTGGCACAGGGCTGGGAATCCACTCAAAAGCCTCTTTCCTTGAGCCAGCTTACTGCAGAAGAGCAATGACAGCATCTTGCCTCTCTGTGAGGCTGCACCTCCCAGCTCCTGCTGAGTTTCTGCTTAGTGAGTTTAGCCTTTTCTTTGAGGATAGGGAAATACACACAGCCTGACTATGGACCTTCCTCTGAAGATCTCTACCACCTGTTTTCAGGGTGAGGTTTCAGCACAGAGCTGGTGCTCTAAAAATGAAGACCTAAATTTGGGTAAGTGCTGCCTTCAAAGTTCCAGAAAGGTCAGTGGAAAGCCTGTTCACAGCAGGACCACTGCTGAATTCAGTAGTGTCTGAAACCTCTTTGAGCAGGCTGAATTGCTCTGTGCCAGAACTTTGCACTTGAATACATGCACTGAGTGAATTTTCAGATTACTTTTCTTAGTTTATCATGAGCATTTGCAGCACACAAGCAAGCTCAAGACATGGAGAATTGCATAGTACTGTGGAAGTAGGTTACTAAGCCAGAACTAGCTTCCTTCACCCAATGCTTCTTCCTTTACAGCAGTGTGTACACTAGAACAGAATGAGGTTAGGCAAAAAAATTAACTTCTTTGACTGGGGAAAGATGTGATGATATTAGGTGAGGTTTATAAAGTCAAAGGGACTGAGAAAACCTTGAAGGAAGAAGACAACTTGGGAATGAGATAATGCTTCTGCTTACAGACAAAATCCCCATCAGCAGGACCCTGAGATTACAGTAAATTCAGTGGATTCAAAGCCAACTGTAGTCATTTCACTGCACCCCTGTGACACAGACAACTGGTGCCCATGGGCTACAGCTGAACTTTTACTACTGTCCATCCAAAGGGGATGACAGGTGACATCTCAGCTTGACCATTAAACCCTGACACGTGCAAGCTGAGAGTGTGGCTTCAGCTGACTGTACCAAACTGCACTGTGTAGTCACAAAGTCCTCCACAGCACTGGGCACAATAAAATAATATCTTGGACCTCTTTTTATAGAGTTTTTCCCTCTGCATCTGCTCCAGCTCATTGTCAGCAAGTACCAGCCCACACAGAGATCAGACACCAGCAAAAGCAATATTCATCCAAAGGTTATTTTAAAAATCTTGGAAAGTTTGGAAAACTTCCCAAAAATTCCTTCTTTCTGCGAAAATCCTGGTCCACATCCCAGATCCTAACTCTTCAGCAGTGAGCATGCTGAACTATAAGGCCTCCAGGGTCTTGTACAGCTCTTCCTACAATCTGTTAGTGTCCTCTGCTGGCCAGAACTGAGATCCTGGCATCTGTTTAAGTGTCAGTGCCTCTGAATCCAGCTAAGATTTACATAGATATTTTATTAGTGACAGCAGCAGAGCCAACATCACCAGCACTGTATTAATCATCAGCAGAAAATCCTCACTGGAGATCACTGTTCCACTATAGCTGCTTGTTTTTGACTTGAAATATTTATGGCAAAAAATACCTTGGTGGGTGCTAATCAGAATCACTGAAGACAAACTTTGGATGCCTTTGGATTTGAAACTGAGCCATCTGTAAAACCTTCAGCTTTTTGTGGTGTTGAAGGAATAGCCCAAAAGAAGACAGACTGGGACTGTGCATGGCTGGGAGTAATCTACTTTTCCAAGAACAGCATCTTTATGGTAAAGGTGTGAACAGAAGTGCTCTCAGAGATATGGAAAATATAATTCTGGTTACTCAGCACTTCAGCTGAGAGAACTTGCCAGAAAAAATAAAAATGCAGAAAATGTATGTCTGCTGTTTTCTGAACATCAGAAAAATCGGGCTGATTTGCTGGTGTTCTCCCTTAGTGAAAACTCAGCTTTTCCAGCCTCTATTTTACTGTTCTAGAGAGTATAAATATTCTGCAGCTAGAAGAATATAAAGTTATCATTATAAATAGGCATTTTCCTCTTTGTTTCTCTGTGGGAGTTTGGTGGTCTTTCACTGAAGGATTTATCTTTGAGAGGTATTATAGCTCCAGGTTCTCTCACTTACCTTCCAATCAGTTTCCATTCTCTTATGGGCTTGTTTCCAGTAGTTGCCTATGGAAAAGCTTGTTGATAAAGAAAAGAGAAGGGTTAATTATTTTGTTAAATAATAATGATAATAAAAACCTCTCCTCTTCTGCTCCAAGAGAATTCCTACGAAATTTGGGTTTCATATATTATAAATAAAACCCAATAAAGCCATGATTGATTTCAAACTGGAAACACAATAGTAGCATGATTCCTTCTCTTTGTCCAAGTGGTTTTTTTGCATCTTTTCTTCTTCCTGGAAATGATCCTATAGCTGAAAAACCTTTTCTTCCTAATTCCTGCATTTGTTTCTAATGTGTTTATTACCACAAAATCATTTGTTCAGAGGAGCAAAGCAAAGGCCCACTAGACTTAATTATCACCTTCAAAATTGTTCAGCTTTTCCACTAGTACTGTATGATTTTAGTTTTTTCAATAGTTTTTTTCTTACAGAGAATTCAAGTCAAACCAAAGTGCAGATAATGCATCCACTGGAGGGCAGGCCTGAATCTGGCAGAACGTGCTGAAAAGGCCTAGAAGGAAAGATACCAGAGTTACATTTTGCTGAATGAAAGCTGTCATGAGTCAATCAGGACAGTGAAGAACTAAGATATGGTCTTTTTTTCTGAATGGATTAATGACTATAAATTTATAGCCTATAAAACAAAGGCTCCAGTAAAAGTCCATGTCTAAAAAGAAGGGCCCTAAATGAAGCCTCTGACAGTGACTAAAATGAAAATAAACCTGACATGACAATTATTAGTTGAAGTCAGCAAATCCCAACAGGACTGCTCCACGTGGTGCTGATCAGACACCAACTTCAATCAGTGCAGCTGAACTCCAGGCCTGAACTTGGCTCACAGGCTCCCTGTGTTCCCACCAAAGCACCAGCCTCCAGCAGGACTTGTGATCTGAGCTCTCTGGGGTGAAAGGTGCCTCCTGGGAGCTCCTTTCCATGCCGTGCATGCAACCCGGAGGCACAGGGGATGTGCCTACAGGCCCCACCCGATGCTCACAGCCAGACCAGCCCCTGCGCTTGCTCAGGAATGAACTGCTCTGGGTGGGCACCTCATGCCCACTCTCTGCACTTGCAATCTGTGCACTCTTCCCTGCCAGGTCCCTTTCCACCACGGAGGTGGCTCTGCCTCAGAGTTATTTACACGTGACTGCACAAAGTACTTCATGCAGTACTTGTTTCTAGCCAGGACTGAGTTTGGTTCAGCAATTTGAGATGTTAAACTTTTGACACTCCAGTTACCATTTTTGAGTGTCATCAAAATCATAACAAAAGGAGTTTATTTCATGTGGCAGCTGAAGATCCCATATTTAATGATGCCTGACTTTATGAACCCTCGGTTTTCTTTCAGACAAACTGAAAACTCAGTTTTCTTTTTGCAGTTTTCATGGGAGCATATTAAATTAACTTCCTCCTTTCATCAGTGACTCACTCCTGGAAAGGCTATTTCACAATTAGTATCTCCATTCCGAAGGAAACAAGCTGTTCCCTCTTACATTACTCAAGTAGCTGCAAAAAAACTAAAATACATTAAGTTAAAAGATTTCAAAATGCATTAGAAACATAGCTCAGAGACAGACAGCTGTATTTCAAGTAGTTTTCTGATGTAATTGCTGCCCTTTAATGAAATCAATCAAGCCTAATATTAAAATCGACCAGAAATTCTCAGGGCCTGGCTGGAGACACTTTACAACCCATGGAGTCTGTTAGTTCATAGACCTCTTGTAGTATTTAATAGTGGTCACAAAAAATATTTACAGCCTTTTAAAACCAGAATCAGGATATAAATAGAACAACTCCAATCTGAGATTGCTAACAGCCAGTGAGACATCTGTTCAAGTCGACAGCTGCAGATTTTACATATATTTCCTGTAATGTGAATTAAAGTCTGGAGATGTGAATAAGGTGATGATACAGGTGCTTTCATTAGTAGTGGCTATGGATGTGTTTAGAGATGAGCTGCTGCTGCTAATTTAATCAAAGAAAACTTTGATTAAAAAAAATTAAGAATTCCTCAAACAAACAGTTAAAACCCCCAAAAAACCAGTTGGAAGTATGTTATCATGAAGGCATGGGTCTGAGAAACAGTCTGGCTTTCCACACAGAAGAAAACCAGAAGTATAATCATCTTTTTAAACAAAGATAAAAGAGAGAGATTTTACAAAAATACAAATTATCTTCCTGGCAGTGTGTAGTATAACACAAGAAAATGCAAAACTGGCACGTTACATGTCAGTCACAGGAGGAATGCATTTGAAAAAGACTCTCCTGGGGAATATTTGTAAAAGGCAGCACTCTTTAAAGTATTCAGGGGTGCAAGTGTTACAAGTGACCAGGAATCTTTCTAGCTGAAGGACAGTCCAAGAAGCTTTTTGAGATCTGACTACCATGAGTGAAACCAAAGGACCAGTAATTCCAATATTACATTGAGTGATAAAATTAAAATATTGTTAGGGTCTTCTCTAATGAAACTCCAAGATTGTCCTATGGTTGGTAGGAATTTAGTCAAGTATATTATCTGTAAATAGGCCTTCCAAGAGTGTTCCATGCCAAGGAGGTGTAACTCTTTGTATTGTCAGACTTGTGTGAGGTATTTATGGACACTGTTTCTGTTACTCATTGCAAGCGCAACAAATACTCAAAAGGGAACAAGATAAGAGGTAGACAAATGTAGAAATTACTAAAACAACAAGAGTCTAGATATATGCAAGACTTTCCAGGGCTAAGCTATGTATAAATGACTTTAAACTGATCTGAGTTGTGCCTGCAGATTAAACAAATAACAGCTGACGTAAATAGTGATTTTTGTCTCTATGTCATTGTGTCTGGATTTCTTTACTTTCAGAGGCCTGAAATCAGATTGCAAACATCACCTCCTCCCATTTGCATACTTTAACAGAGACAGACTTGTATATATTCCCTTGTCTTAAGGATAAGAGACTGTCACAACCCCTTGCATGGTCAATGTGTTCAGTCTCATCCAGTAACTTCTGCATAAAGCCAAAAAATCCAATGATCAGGCACCTTTTTCCATCACAGATGTCCCCTTCTGGTTTTCTTTATGAACCTTTTATGAGACTTGGATTGTTCTGATCTGATGAAGAGACCCCTTTAGAAAAATATTTTTCAGTTGGGCCACTCTCATGGTCTGTTTTCAGTTTATCCTCTTGGGAAGCACTTTCTTCCACTACCTATCCCCCCTAACTTGAATACTTGTTTTAATCTAATACACAACTCCATCTCGGCAGGGATATTCAATTGTACATCAAACCCTGCAACAGACATTCACTTAAATAATAATAATGATAAGCACAGCAGTAATTTATTACTTCTTTCCTGAGAGTACAAGAATAGTTTCATTTCTCCTGTGTGAGATGTCAGCTGTACATAGAGAGGGGAATTTTGTAATCTTTCAGGGTACTTACAAAGTTCTGCCACCATATTTTCCTAAAAAGGAGATTTTCACTGTGATGTGCTGTATTTGCAGGGTTGGAAAAGCAGACAGGATAGTTGTGCTTTTCTACTGTCTCCTCCTCAATGTTTTTCCACAGCTTTTTGGTTATTTTTAGAGTGATTAGTATAAATTAGTAATGTTGCTCTGTCCCTTTGGGAGTCTAGAACACTCCAGAGCAATAAGTGCAAACAACCTGTGAGGTCTGAGAGGCTGAAAGGAGGACTGTCCCCAATCAGCAAGCTGCTGTAATGTCTGAGATAAAAGATTCCTTTGTTTGCATTCTGGCACAGCTCTTACACTCAGATCTATGAAGATACTTGGGAGCTTCATTGCCAGGGGCATCAGAAGGAGATAAGTACTTGGATTCTTTGCCATCTGCTCCCTCCCTGATTTGAAGCAGCATATGATGCCATCATAAACACACAAGACTTAACAAAGAATATTTAGCAGCATTTAAAAGCAGAATAAAGGCTTTCCAAGGAAAGCAGGCTATTGTCAGGCCCCTCCTGTGTAATTTCAGCCAAGCAGCATGAAGTGGTCTCTCAGGAACCAAGTTCCAATCTATCACCTTAAACATACGACTGTGTCAATGGTAAATGTTTAATGCAGTGAGAAACATCCAAGTCTGAAAGGGCTAATGCTAATGGCACTGATACCAGTGACACGGTGCTTTTTGTTTTCAGCCAAGGCACATCAGAACCAAAACTCAGAACTTTTGAAGACACTTATACGTGGCTTTTGCAAAGCTAACTTTCCTTTTTATCTGTCTATTGGTATAAACAGTCTTCTAAATAATACATCAGGATAATGAACCCAATAATGACTACAAATAGCCACAATTATCAAGATATGACCAGGAGCTTGTGACCAACACAGTGTTTGAGTCTCCACAGGAAATGGCAGAAAAGTAGTCTTAATATTAATAGAGCTCCTGCTGTTTACAGTTTAATTCTTATAGAGGTGTTCTGCTGACTTTGCCTTGAGGGCTGCTACTCCCTTACTGCACCCTCTTTGGACCAGCAAGCACCAAGGATGACAGCCAGTATTCTCAAACAACACTGACAAACAGAATCTATATAGGTGAACACAGTGATTCTTCAGAGGCTTATTTATTCCCATTGATGCGATACGCGGAATAAATAAATAGACTCCACAACTCGATATAGTTATGAAGTGGGTATGTATGTCAGCGCCCGGCACAAGTGAGATAGCTCTCCAAAAACTTGTGCCCCGAGCCTCAGTCTGACCCACATCTTTATTCACAAAGGTGTTCCATATGCAATACATTACACAACTTTCTATGCATATTCAACTCTTGGCCCCGCCTGTCCTCGCCTCTCATGCTAAATAGGTCTCCGCCCTTCTGGGCAGGCGTGGTTTGCTGTGGTGGTCGCGCGGGGGTCTCTCGGTGGTCTCTGAGGCTGAAGATTGTGGGTCTTCCTCTCGTTGAACTCTTGAACTTTTCTCCTCTGGGTATGCGCTGTTGGTCCTTTGGTGCTTATCTGTAGTCTTGGTAAGCTTGGGACAGAGGAGCTCTCTTATCTGGGTTCTCTGCATTCCTTGGTCTTCTCTGGCATTGTCTTTTATGCCAGAAGCTTTAGGGATTTGCATTTTCTTATGCCCTTTGTACCATTGCAGAGGTTTTACAAGTAAAAGGTTAAAATTCAACACATAATTTTACAAACTAAAATTTAAATGTTTTAATTTATTTTGTTAATTCAGGTGAACTCCAAAAATCTCTATTTCACCATAAAAATGGGATCTGATCCTAAACCAGTCCTTGGCTAAAGTTTCATCTTTATTGATACTAAAGGAGAAATACCAGTTTTAGGACATCAGCAGTAACAGTGTCTGGTGTTGTTACAAATAACTGGTTTGCAGACGATTAAGCAATTTATCTTTTAATATAAATTAAATCAAGGTTCTAGCTTTCACAATTTCAGAAAAGGCTTTAAAATATACTGGGAGCAGAACCTGCAGCTCATAAACCATAAGTAAAAGAGAAAGAAGTACAGATTGGTTAAAAAGAATTCTGACATCCTGGATATCTGTCCTGAGCTTTAAATGTCTGTATTTGGCATTACTGAGCACATTGGCTAAGATCTGCACAGCAGTTTTGCCTTTTGACATTCATTCCTAGTGCTGAAATCATGTGAACCTCTTCATGCCTCACTTCCTAAATGTGAACTACAAACAACATACTGAAAATCTGTGTGCTCTCAAGAGGGCCGGATCAGTTTGCATCAGCTGAAGCTTTCATGGTGATACCCAGGGATGCTCTTTCAGATCTCCTCTTTTTTCCTGCTGGTTAGTCAAGTAATCAGGATCACCCATTATGTATGTCATTATTCAATGTTAACTTTCAATTCTGAAGGACCAGAGTTGCATTCCAAAGGTCTGCAGGAGTCTTCAAGCATGTCTCTTCTTAGGTGGAAGGTCTGACTGCAGCACAAAAAAAGCTGTCCATTTTAGTTTTAACCAAGGTTGATTTAAATGCCAGCACCAGGAGCCTTCTTGGATGATGAACACTGCCCAGTCTGCACTGAAGCCTTTTTTACTACCAGGATTGGAACAGTTCTATTAGCTTGGATTACTCCTCTCAGCAAGTGTGTGAATATCAGTACCATGAATAGAAGCCCACAGCCTCTATATTACCCACTTTCAATAAGGCAAGAATGTGACTATACTAATTTGAGTGACAGTAAAATGATGGATGATGCACTGGGAATAGCACTGAAATTGCCCTGGTTCCATAAACCAGTACTTCCAGTGGTGCAGATTAAAAGGGAAGGCTGCAAACAGGAAAACCTTGCTGGATTAGGACCTCAACACTACAGGGCAGGTTTGAAAGACAGCTCATCAGTAGGATCTTCAGTGTTTTCCAGGAAGGATCCACAGAGGAAGGGTTCATCCAGCTGGACAGGTGCTGGCAGAAGGGATAAATGAGTGACCAAGGTGGGTTTTGCTGTCATAGCAGACACAGCTGCTTTGTTCTCGTTCACCTGTTCTACAGTGTTACTAAACAGCTACTGCAAATTATGCTGTGTTCTCGCAGGGGATGGGAATACTCCTCACATTGACATGGAGAGGTTATTAGCAGGAAGAACCAAGCTTCAGAAATCCAAGATTCTCTGGTCTGTATTCCTACACAAGGAATCAGAAGCTTTTCAGTCACTAGTTCTGGTGGTGGACATAGTTCATCAACACTTCACAGCATCCTGAGCTTTCCTGTACCAATATGGAAACCAACTCTCTGTGACTGCTGACAGTACCTGCACAGGGACATCTGTGCCTGCTGTGTCACCAGAAGTAGGAAGGAGGTTGAAATGTGATGCTGCCTGCAGGGAAAGGTACTTCAGAGGCAGGGAAGAAAAAAAGAATTGTTTGAAAGCAATTCTCTCTTGGTACTTGATGTCCATTTTCAGGGTAACACACAGAGAACTAATCATGCAAATCCAAACTCAAGGGAAATAAGCCTTGGTTTCTTCATCTGGTGCTCTGAAACTCAGCCAGTAACACATACAGCCAAAATCCCTGAGGTGACACAGTGCATTGTTGTTTTGTAGGCAGTGCAGATTGGATTACTGGAGACTCCATACTGTGAAATTATTATAAACCAGTAATTAGTTGATGATGGTGATAATTTGGTTCAGAATTCTGAAGCCAGATAAAATGAACTGATTAAAAACAATGCACTGTGAACTTGGTCTCTGGTGCAATTAAAAACTCATAGAACTGACTGAAGTATTTAGAAACATAAGGAAAAACTGTAACAATTTTAAAATGTGCTCATGTAACAACAGAATTGGATCCTGAACTGGAAATTTTATTTCTTTAAAGGCAGAAGTACATGCTATTGCTCTTCACCTTGGAGAGCTCTCACTCACTTAAACACAGTTTAACCTTTGGATGGTGAAATATGAACGTGCTGGAACTAAACAGTGCTTGGCACAAGTGAGAAGCTCATCAGAAGATGTTTTCTGATGTACCAGTGCTTTGGAAAAATACTTCCTGCAGGTGTTCTGAAATCACCTGGAGAATTTCAGGAGCTGCTTGATTTAATTTTCAAGTCCCTGCTGTGGTCATACAGACATAATTTCATAGGTCACTCACAACTAATTACCTTCTGCAGGTGTTAAGTGGTAAAGATAGCCCTGTCAGATGTGTCCGGCTTCTCTTTTGGCCAAATTCAGCTTTCCTGGAGGATACAGAGGAACACAGCCAATGATGGCTCAGTACAGCAACATTTATGGGAGGCTTCCAACCAATTCCAGCTTTGGAGAAATGACACATTATTTGAGATATCCATAAAAATGAAGAATCACAAGACAATTTTGACCAAGTCCTTCAGTCTGTGGGAGTGGTATGAATGGGACTGCATTCCTGGGAATGACATGAGGTCCTTCTGAGCAATTCAAGAGACTCTGCTACTGACCATATCCCAAACCACAAGGCCCAGAGAAGCATTGTGTGACTGTAGCACTGACCTGATGGTTCTCCAGGCCCTACATCAAAGCAGCTACCACTGACCACCCTCTGGCAGCAGGCAGAGCTGGAGGACGCCAAAGAGGTTGTTCAGGCTGGAAGAGCTGATTCCATACCGGACCAAACAGTTGCAGACACTGGTCACTGCTTAGAATTCCTCTCTGAAGACTTTTTACATTTCAGAGAAAAAAACCCCAAAACAACCAAAATATTTTGAGAAGGCTGTCTTATGAAGCTGCATCTGCTTGAAGAAAAGGACTTATTCCAAGCAACAAGTGCTGGTAGCCAGTACACACACAGACTGACAGCAGGAGAAGCAAAAAATAGGGGAGGAAAAAACAATTTTTAAACCAATTGTGCCTTAAAATAATTTCTATGCAAAACCTAGGTACATCAGCAACAGCTGCAGTTTTCAAAGCCCTCATATGAACTGTCTGGTGTCTCTAACGGAACCATAAGAATTATGCACACACAGATTGCAGAGCAGCACTTCACAATTATATCTGCAAAGAAATTTACCCACACTTGTATATAGAGAAGTCCTTATTCTCTACCTTTATCCAGCTTCCTAAGGAAATTACACCATTTGCGTATCACCCAATAAATTATAAACCTGCTGGCTATTTCCAACTAAACTGAAAGACCAGGAGAGGGCTCAGCAAGAGCTAAAATTCTTCATGGTTAAATAGCTGGAGAGAGGCATTTGAGGTGTTTCCATAAAGCAAAGGATGCAGTATGAGCACAGACAGAATAAAACCTGTGCAGGAAAAAGACCAGATGACAAAAAAAACTTCAACTGGATCTTGGAATAACCAAACCTTGCATTACAAATTCAAAGGTAACAAGGTTTCTTTAGTTCATGCAATATTCTCATGAGCTGAAAATATAATTTTACTAATTTCTTTACATCAGACACACACTGCTGTTTTCCTCCCAGCCTTCTTATAAAATATAATTAATTTACATTTTAAAGACCTTGATGGGTTTTCTCTCATCATGGAACAGTAAGTGAGATTAATAACCCTGCTACTGAGTACTTAAGATCATGGATCATTTCCACAGTAACATTTTCTTAATTTTTAAAACACACCTTTTATTTGATTTAGAGATTAGAGCTAATTTCTGTAATAAGAGGGAGAAAAGCTAAAGAGTGAGTCAGTGTTTATTAACCTTGCTAATAGGACATACTTTTTCAGACAAAATGGATATATCTTAATTAGTAAAACAGTTGTACTGTCATTTAGCCAATTAATCCTTTTTAAACAAGGGAAGCAGTAGCAATTTTACTTGCAGTGAATGGAAATAAACTTGTCTGGACATTCTGCACATCAATTTACACATTCTGACCTTCCCACCTGCACAAGTAAAAATGCAGCCCTTAACCAAATAAAGGCACATTTTCCATTACACGACTCCTTTTTCTTCCAATTAATTTCTGTAACATCTCAGTCCTTTTCATCAAACACTGAACACAGAACTGTGGAAAGCCACTAACTGCAGGTTATAATTCTTAAGGTTTATGTCCCATTTCTGAAAGTGCTCAGTAGTCAACCAGGGGTTGATTTAAGAGTCTCACGAAAACCTAAGACTTCAGATTATTTAGCCAAATTTCATGTTCTTAGACACAGTGGGATTGGTTCTGATGGCTCATCACCTGTGTATCCTGGAGGGATATAATGCACAGAACGACCATCAATCCCTTGAATTTTAGGAAGATTTTAGTGCAAGGTAATAGCATTTTCTTACCTTCTCTGCACACAGAAACTTGCCCCCTAAAAGCTTTAAAAAACAGAAAGGAGGACCACATCTACAGAAAGGGGGTTCATTTCCTTGGAGGCTGGTGTCTACTGCTGGAGAATGGAGAAGCACGATTAATTTCCATTGGAATGACCAGGAAACTGTTCTAGAGAAGGGAGGGAAAATGATACTGATATAAGAAAAAGAGATTAACTTTGTTTAATCACTATTGTTTCTGCATACTTTTTCCATCTTTACTAGATTAGACATTTAGCTGATAGATAACAGTTCCAAAAAATTATCTAAGCTTAATTTACCTAAACTGTGAATTATGAACTGTGAATGGTTTCAATGTAAACTGTAAAAATGTTTTTGTCATGGTCAAGAAACATGCTCAACTCTTAGCTCATCTCTTAAAAGATCAACTGCTTTCCTCAGGACTTGCAGAAGAAAAAAAGCAATGTGTACAAATTCAAGCAGTTGTTTGTAGTTAGAGAAATCTGCAGATATCCAGACCTGCATTCTGAATAATCCCTTGTCAATTAGACATTTAGCAGAAACTTAACAGCTTTTTATTTCTTTGAAGCTAGCAGAGCAGAGATAGTTTGTAGCCAGTATAATACAGGCTATTCTGCAGCTTTTTCACCCTACTTTCCCATTTTCTATCTCCCTGGGCTTTTTACAGCTTGTCTACAGTGTTCACTCTCTGAAATAAGCTTCTTTTCTTAGGGGTTTTAAGTATGCCCGGAAAGAAGTATGGATCCTAGGAATGTAGTGTGTATTGCTGCGATTTCCATGCTTCTTAGTACAGAAGATTTGTGCTTTTCAGCACAAACAGCCTGGAACATCCTTTAAAACAAGCAATCAATTCACTATGAATAAAACTAATTTTGTCTGAAGTCTGACAAGAAACTAGAAGGTACCTCAGCTGCAAGATGATATGATGAGAAATCTCCTTTCCTAGTGAACACAGTCTGACCATTACAGATTTCTCATGAAGCTCTGCAGTTCATTCACTCAACCCATGGACCCTTTTGCCGAGATCTGTGCACTGAATTGAATCCCTGAACAGCTAATGAGACTTGTTTGGACATTGTCTTTGTGGACAGTAATGGTGTTCAAGTCTTCCTTTTCCTTAAAAGTATTAAATGTATGGTTTATGGTCAAGTCGAGATTTAGCAAATTACCTGCAAAAATTCAAGGACAGGTCATAACTAAAAAAACAAAATCAAAAGAATTTTGTCATGAGGTTTTTTCACATTTTATTTCAAAACAGTGGGCTGTAAATTATTACCAAACTATTTACATGGTAGTACTGAGGTTTTCTGGTCCTTCACACCACAACAAAATAAGCAGGTGCAAGGTTGAGGTTTCCGACTGGAGTAATTAGGTGTTTTGGGTAGTGGGCACAGTGAGAGTATTTGACAGAGCTGGCATTACTGGTAGGTGGCATTACTGGTGGTTCTCTTCTTTTTGTGTAAAAAGTTGCTGACCTCAGTGAACAAAAGTAAATGTAGCTGGGACAGAGAAGGCCTCATATGTTAACAGGATAAGCAGGGCCCAGCCATGCACTTTGTAAAATTACTCTTATCCCAGAATAAGGCTTTTATTAAGTGCTTTCAGCTTCAATGTCTCCAGATGTTTTCGAACTTTCTCTCCAAGCTCATTGTTTTGGGGTTGAAAATGTCCACCTGGACCGTTGCATGTGTCTCTGCAAGAAATTTAAAGCATCATTTGTATTTATAATAACCAGGGAAACTACACAGGAATGCTGACAAAATCCAAAGAGGCACTCACGATTTCTTTTTTCATAATGAACAGAGGATATTCCACTACTTATGCAGAACTAGAAAAGTAGTAAAACTGCAGAAAGAGCACTTAACTGTTGGCTTGGCCAGTTAGGAAACTTAAGAAACCATCTGATAGGTAAACACAAACTGACTGAGTTTTACATTTTATCCCTGTAAGAACACACACTGTCATTGCCAGAATGAGAGTAGCCACATGAAAACCTGGTCTTAAGGTTAAAAGTGCTGAAACTTCTATAGAGGAGCAATATGTTCTCTGTCATCCAGTGAAATACCAACCCCTCAGTAACAACAAAGAACCTTTCAGTGACAACATAAAGGATTGTGATTTCATTGTTTGCTAATAAATTTTTGTTCCCGCATTAGAAACCCAAAATAATAGGGAATGTTTTCAACAAGTAAATATCAATATCCAGAGTTGTCTAATATTGTAAACTATTTTAATTTTTTTTTTCTGAAACAGATATCTAAGATTTAAAAAAGAAAGAAACTTATACAGTTATAAAACCACTCACCCAGGAAAAGCACCATCCTGCACTGTATTGCTGTGGAGGAAGAAGGTCCCTCTAGTTACACAAGCTGACCCAAATGACCATGTTCTGACAAGCAGTGTCATAAAATGTAAAAACCAGCACTGAGTGTGACACATCTACATTTTTACAGCAAACTCTTTTCAATCAGTGCTGTAGTATTCACAAGACAGCAATCAGTGTTTTGTCAGAGACCTCACAAAACTATTTTAAAGTTTAATGGCTGACATCTGAATGGGATTTCAATGCCAATCAAATTATTCCCCTCTAAAAGTAAAGCAGACACACAAATCTCTTGACAGCTCTGAAAGTTTCAGATTATCTTGCACATCCTGGTATCTAAGCCACATCATGACCACTCTAAAGAGGGGACAACTGTTGGACAGAGATGAATTTACTTGCTGCAAGTCCCACAAGGACTGTGAAAACAGAAGGTTAGAACTCAGCATTTTCACCTGTGCTGCTCTGCAGTCACTCAACACCCACACTGTGGGGACTGTGAAGCTTGGACAGGGCAAACGTGAAACACTCCTAGGAAAAGCTGGAGAAAAAAAGCACCATGCCAGGGGAAATTCTAAGGACCCTTTCCTCTGCCATCTTTAATAAATACCTAACCAAAAAGGTCACTGAAAAGCAAAAGTCACTGGTCCAAGAATGTTGAATATCTCTGAGAAAGCAAGCAAACTGCCTCAAGTGTTAGATCATACTGATATAATCAAAGTCAGAGAGATCCAGACCAATGTGCCATGTTCACAGCTGCTTTCTGAAGTAAAATCCAGAGACTCAATTTGCAGTGCAGATTTGCTCAAAGTACTAGATCTGCATCCCACTTGTGATAAGAGTCCCTAGAGCATCTCAGTATGACTTTCTATGCAATTCTGAAAAGGCTGCTTTGTTGCATATAGGTAAAACCCTATAAAATGAAGGCCTTGTTGCCTTTGTAAAATCATGGCCTACTCCTGTTACTCTGGCTAAGTAGAAAAGGATTCTGGGTAATGACTCTGCTGGAAGAGAGGTGGTTACATAACTGTAGAAAACAAGTTATATAACCATCATGTGTTTACATCATGGTTTATGGTGGTTGGTTAAATTATGTTTGTTGTATTTTAAAAGTATGCAGCTGATAAAAGCCTGATTGCTTTAAAAGGCCTGGTTTTTGCAATAAATGAGCTCTCTTTTGCACCTGCCTGAGGAATCTTTGTTGCTTCTTATCACAATGCTTGACTTCAGATTCCTTTCTATTCCTTTCTCCTAATTTCAAATTATACCTACCTTGCTTTTTTTGCTGATTCTTCTTCATCTTCTTCTGAGAGTGCCTCCCCAGGCTGTGGAAATTCAGCTCTCACCATCTCTGGAGTGAGAATCATGTTGAACTCAGCTTCCTCTGTCTCACTAAAAATTAGTAAGATGATGAATAGTTTGTCTTTGTTCTTTTGAAAGTACTTTTTTTAGCCAACAATAAAAAAGTATGCTTTATGCAAGAGGGACTTTGTGTCTCTGAGGATCTCCTGGGACAGGTTTTGACACAACCATACAAGTGGTTTAGACACAGTCAATCACATCATATACAGAATAGAGGAGAAACTTACTGGTCAATTATGTTCTCCTTGTCTCTCTCAGGTAAGTCAGACAGCACTGGTGGTACATCTCTTGGAAGCATATCTAAACTGTAAGGATCCCTGTGATGGAAATGGTACTAGTTTAATGTGACAGCAGGCCCTGGGGTAGTGGCCATGAGAGAAGAGAGAGAGGAGCAGCAGGCAGGAATGATGCTCCAAGAAGAATGAATTTATTAATTCCCACTATATCACAAGCTAATTGGTCAAAGGCACACCACCCCCTTGGGGTCATTGGCTAAAATCCTAAAACATTCCTTATCAAAATATTTTTCTATTGAACTATAAACAAAGCTTTACAAGGTCACAGGTGTTAAAACTTACTAACAGCTTCTGTGAGAGAGATAAGCCTCCCACAGGACTAGAAAAATAGCAAGGATTTTTCATGCTAGCAACATTTTTGTGTCCACAGTTTAATGCATTAATACTAATGGTATTTTCATATTTTGAAGCTCCACAGCAGTTGCAGTTACAATGAAGATGATGTACTTCATCTTCATTGATGTGAGCCTGAGAGATGTCAGCTACCACTGGGTGCAAGTGTCTGTAAGTTAAAGGTTTTACAGACAGAGTTTGCACCTCCTTGGGTCTTCTAGAACTGAGTCAACAAGTTTTCAGGAGAGATTTTATCAAAATCCCAGACTGGAATTCTCCTCCCTAGGCTAGGCATTTCTTCTAATGATATTGTTCTTAATCTACCCTTCTAGGAGTCCAGTAGGAGTTTTTTCTGCTGGTTTTGGATTTCTGAGCAGCAATTAATTTCATCTGTAGGGCCACTTTCATTTGTGGGACTAGTGACTGATCAATATACTTACAGGCAGCAGAAATTAGTGCAGGGTAGAGGCATTGTATATTCAAATTCTTTCTTACCTAGGTACTGTATTTGTCAATGTGGGAATGTTAGAAAAAGTGGAATACTCCAATGGTGAGAATTTTCTCCATTCCATTACTCCACAAATCACTTCCTGAAATGACAAGTGCTACAACAGTCAGACCACTAATACACAATGCAGTGGGGAGAGATGTTTGCAGGACAGAGCATCTTGTCTGAGAATTGAATTTGAGGAGCTGAATATTTCAGATCCTTCCATCACTGTAAGGACGTGAAAATACAACACTGAACATATGAAAAGAGCAAAAAATCACTCAGGCATAAATAAGAGACATCGATAAAGCCTAACTAGAACTAGTTATTCTGAGACATGTAACATTTAGACACATGCATAATTTATATTTGAAAATACCTTCTATCTAGAATGACTCCACCTTCCATTTTGATTCCTTAGAGCAAGTTCTCAGCAAGAACATACCCAAGGCAGGTACTCATACAATAAATGCAAAAGGCCATACCTTGTGATCCAGAAATTTCTTTTGTGTGACTGGAATACTGGATCCCTTGGGGCATTCCTTGGTAAAGGTATATTTTGGATGAGGACAAAGATGATATTCAATATTTGATTCACAATAGGCCAAAGGAAGTAAAAATGGAACTAATCCTGGAGAGGGGTTCTAAAAACAATGAAGAGATAATTTTAATACATTGTTCTGAGCACCATAACAAATCTAATTAGTGAAAATTCAGTTCTTACAATTAAGGTAGTCTCCCCAAATGAACAGCTTTGTCTCACTGTGACTGCTCTGTCTGGTGTGATCCTTCATTTTCTGTCTCTTCCCCTCATCCTACAATCTTGTCTGATTTATTCATGATCCCTACTGTCTAAAATATAGCAATTTAGCTGTTGTCTCTAAGTCTGGAAGAAAAAAACTATTGCCTAATTACTCTGAAATCCATTGCTGACTCTCTGAACAGTTCAGAATCCAAGAAGGGAAACTGGGCTCGCTGTGCTGGAAGCTAGTAAACATTTTGCCATCACTTTCCCTGCACTAGCATCTGTTTCTGGATAAAACCCAGTGCTGGGTAGTGTGGATCAAGCTGTGCCTGGCTTTCACACTGATATGACAGAGGGATGAAAGAGATGCACAGAGGATCTCATCAGCAAGTCCACTGGAGTCCTGGCTGCGTGCAGGGAGGACAAGTCCACATCACAGGTATTATGCCAAGACCACCAGACTAGCACAGTGGGCTCTGGCCCCTTGCAGCAAAGAAGTGCTGGGAGCCAGAGCCACCCAAGCCAGGCCCAGTGCCATGCTGGCTGGGAGATCTGCCTGTGCCCATGTACAGTGCTGCTCTGAGCCCTACAGCTGTCTCTGCCTGCTCAGTGGCACCTTGGGGACCTCTGGGCTGTGCTGCACTGTGTGGGAAATACCTCCTGCAGCTGGTGGCAAGCAGCACAATGACTGCAGTAACAGAAAACCCTCCCATACAAGTGGTGGTGACTTCCTGAATCGCCGTGTCTAATAACTTGGAAATGTGGTTTGGGATGCTCTGAGAACTCTTAGAAACTGTAAAGCAGCAGGATGCAATGAGAGTAGAGTTTGACTTGACTTTTCTCTGTTCACTCAAGGATTAGGCAGAACTGCAGTCCCTCATCTGAACAGCAGGGAAAGACTGCACCTGTCCTACCTACCTGGGCAAGACTGTGAGGTTGCAGAAGGACTGAGATGCCAGGATCATGGCTTTTCCTCTAACATCCACATAGAGAAACATGGAGAAGCAGGGAGGGGTTCCATGGTGTTCCCAGAAATCCTGTGATCACTGATCACTTGTAGAGACTGAAAGGGTCTCCAGTTCTCTGCTTTCACTGCAATTTTGTTTTATTATCCCTCTCCTAAACTGAAATGGTGCCCCTCTCAGTGGGATTGAGCTCTGGGACTCCTATCCACCAGAACTTGCACCATGAAGGATTACTCGCACTCTGGATAGTTGTATAAATAATCTGAGTAAGAAAACTGTCCACAAATTCCACATCAGGATTCTGATGAAACAAGCATACTTCTGCTCTATTCTTAGGTTCCTCATGGAAGTCATCTCATACTTACAAAAATGCGAAGTGGGTTGCTCTCTGTTGGGTGGACTAAAGCTTGGGGAGGAACCAGGTTTAAGAGGCTGATATCCCCTTCTGCTGCTTCTTTGTGAAAATCTGTCCTCTGAGAGAGCTGCTTCTCAGGAGAAGGAACTACTTGAATCAATTCATCCTTGAAAAACAGACATCAAAGGTTTTCAGAGTGTAGTGAGTCTTTCAGTATAAAATGTTGATGTAAAATTAATCAAATAATTGTAGAAATGTAGCATTAGGAGTGACTTTGTTACCTGGGCTCCCTGCCTCAGTGGTCGAGAAAGTTTTACAGGTATGTAATTTGTAGCTGCATAGTGTGTACAAAATGGCTGATACTTCATAATGTTGCAGTGCTGAGGAACCTAATTCAAATAAAAAAGATGTGCTGCAGGAAATGACAATAATCACTTTCTGTTAACTCATAAATGGAATGTAATGTTTGGCTTTATCATGGACACATCACATCTCCATGGTAAAAGACACTAGGAACACTACTGCAGAACACAGTATATAGCTAAAACTCTGAGAAGCCATACTTCACCAGGACTTTGATGTTTGAGATCCAATAATTTCAGCTGAGGTGATTCACGTGTCTGGACTATTGCTGGCTGAAAGCTGGTTACTTATAGGAACTGTTGAGATTTGGTTTTAATAAAAGCATGCTAATCATACAGCCATATTAAGGCAACATTTTTACTGGGCTGCACAGAGGCCACTGAATCAGGCTGAAAACACTTAACTGGACAGGTAAGGGAAACATGAGGAAGCTGCACTGACTCACCTTCAAGTCGTACAAAGGAAGAATGTGTCTGACTTTCACGTCTAGAGATTCAATAGGAACTAGGCCAAGAGCATCAGGTGCCTGAAACAGAAGAATATTTAAATCCAGTAATATGGTCAGCATTTTGTTTTGTACTGGCAGCAATCCATGAGTACAGCTAATTGAAAACATATGGAAATAATTATACAAATATTTATTGTACATAGTTTGATATTTCTTCTGTTCTTTCTTGGACTTCGGCGTTTCTTTTTTTTTATCTTCTTTCTTCTGAATGATGGGTGTTAATCAGCTCTGAACATTAATGTATTGCTCACAATTTTAGGATACAATTAGGAGAATGAAAAGGTTTTTTTACTGTTTTCAACAGAACCCTCAGTAAATCTGAAGTCCTGAATTAATTTGTCAGAACCCCAAAACACCAGCCACACTGTGAAATTTTAATAAAGGGACTACCAGCCCTGGGGCTAATGTCTTCAACAAAATTCTATCTAGACTGCTGACTAACATTTCAGTTACTGTACCTACCAAATAACTGTGTAGTTCACGGGAACCGTAAAAGGGGAATTCAAAAGGCAATATACGATCTTCAGATATCCTGGAAGAAAAGCCCGTATGTTCTTCACTCTTTTCTGGTTTGCTGAAACTCCTGCTTTCTGTCATGATTGGAAAGCAAATATTAAGATTTTGTAATATATCTTAATGCACTGTTTCAGAAATGGAATCAAGTAATAAAATGTATTTAACCTTTTCCTAAACCAGGATGTCTAGTAATTTTAATATAAAAGTAAGTTAATACTTCCTAAAGACTTTAAATGTCTCATCTACAAGATATGAGCACAGTACCTCGAACAGCAGACAGATTTAATTTCCCCTTTCCTAAAAAAACATTACAACCCACTCCTTTCAGCACAGTTCTCAGCAAGGCTGAGAGAAGTCAGAGGCCTTTCTTATACTAAATGTCTTTATACCTCCTATTTGCAGCATTCCTGCATGTTCTGCATCCTGGGAATTTAAAGTGCCTATCTGCAGAAGCAGGAAAAGGCCTGAGACAGAACAGTGTTATGGGGAATGATGAGGTATAAATGGGTTGTGAGCTGTAAAACCTGCAGAGGCCCCTGGCAGCACACAGGAGCACACTGGGGCACAGAAAGGCTTGTGTGCACCGGACCCTGGGGGCAGGAGGTGTCCCACGGCAGAGCCCTACGGAGAGGAGCCTGCCGGGAGCGGACGGACGAGTGAACAGCGAGTGACCATCCCAAAAGGCCACTGAGAAAGTGCTGCTGGTGTGGAACACGGGACAGGGCACACAGTGAAGATTGCCATGGAAGGAAATACTGTGCCTTGGAAAAGAGTATGAAACCAGCTCATTCCTTTGAATAAACGATTCAGATTCCCTGCCAGTCTGGGTCCGTGATTCAATCTCCGACAAGTGTGTCTCAGGAGCTGTCAAATTATGTGTCTACAATGGACTGGGAAATAAGTGATCCAAATTCTCTGTCTCACATATACCCAACTGTGACTCCCATCCAAAGCCAGTTTTCTTCTATGATCTTAAATAACAAGTCACTTTTCCAGACCAGCACTTCCATTTCAGTGTGGAAAAAAAAGTGATTGATTAAAAGTACTTCTATGAGAAAACAACGATGAAAAAAACTCAACCCAGTACTGCCCACCTGGCAATGTGTTTCATGGTTCCTACTGTCTCACTTCACTGAGTTCAGACTTCATCACATTCAGGTGTCTTTCCCCTTCCATCCCCCCTGCAATAAGCTTCTCTCATCCTGTGTCTTGCCTCTTGGGCTCCCCCTGATCTGTTCATCTTCATTTCTCATACCCATATGCCCTTTCATTGTTCCTCAGGCCTGTATATATAATTACAGAATGGTTTGGGTTAGAAGGGACCTTTAAAGGTCACCTAGTCCAACCCTTCTGCCAGGGGCAGGGACATCTATCACTGCATCAGGTTGCCTGAAGTCACATCCAACCTCGCTTTGAACAGTTCCAATGATGTATCCACAGCTTCTGCCCTGTTATTATGTAGATAAGCTGCACGGTTCCTAAGAATAGTCAATCACATTTTTAAAATCTGGTAAATACTGTGTGTGAAACACATGTATTTTGACTACAATTTCCACCTTTTAGCAGGGCCTGTAGCCATAGGACAAGGGGTAATGGTTTTGAACTAAAAGAAGGTAGTTTCAGACTAGATATAAAGACGAAATTTTTTTGCAACAAGAATGGTAAAACACTGGAACAAGTTGCCCAAGGAGGTAGGGAATGCCTCATCCCTGAAAACATTCAAGGACAGGTTGGACAAGGCTCTGAGCAACCTTTTCTAGGTGAAGATCTAGGTCTCTGCTCATTGCAGGAAGGTTGGACTGGATGGCCTTTGAAAGACCAGCCAATCCAAATCACTCTGATTCTACTTTGTCACACTTCTGTTCTGGAAGACTCCTTTGCAAGGACTCTGTCTTTAAGTTTATATGTGATGAACCTGACACACTGCAGCAGAACCTGAATTATCATAGCCCATGGCCAAAATGTCAACTTGTTCTAATCCTTACCAGATGGAGACCCCTCCTCCAGACCTCCAGCCTCCCTGCTCAGTCCACGGAACAGAAGCAATAAGCGATTTAGACGAATCTGAACCAAAATCTGAGAGAATGATTTTTAAATTTAGGTTGAACACTCTAAGATTTACAGGCATAGAAATACAGTGTGTGTGTTACACCTGTATTTATTCTCCAGAGCTCACTCAGACATCTCTATTTAAGAATTTTTAATATAGTTTTCTGTTCAGGAGAAAATGAGAAGGAAAGATGTAGAAAGGATCTCAATTACATGCCAGATACAATAAATACAGTTAAAACCTTAATTTAGTCTTACACATTAATCAGACTTTTTTTTGGCTAGGTCCTAATCCTTAATCTGTGTTTACTAGCATATACAGATTAAACAGAGGGTGAACGTTCAGTTAACCAGGGCCATATGAATATTTGTGGTTCTGAGAATCAGGAGAGTAAACAGCAACCTGCACTGCGTTTCGCCCAAACCCCCCAGGGCAAAAATTAAGAATAGTAGGTTTTAATACCACATGAGGCCATTTAGTTACCTCCTTATTTGTGCAATACAGAAAAGAGCATTTAATTTCAAGATCTCAATATTGTGAATAGATTGAAGAATATCCAACTGGACACTAGAAGAGCAGGACATTTCCATCTTGATACTACATTAAGATTTACTGGGGAAAGAGCAGTGGACATGCAAGATAATATTTAAACCAAAAGAATTAAGTGATTTTACTGATTAGTCTTTTTCTTCCAGGTCTGTACCTCCCTTATTTGAATTTATACCTGTTGTTTCCCATGTTTCCATCATGCATCATTGCAAAGATCCTCCATCATCAGTAACCTCAGAGGAGTCTGAAGGTGCAGCTCTCTCCCTCTACTTTCCCTCTCCAGATTAAGTGTCTCCTTACAGACTAAATACTCTAAGCCCTTGGTGGCTCTACTCACCTAAATAAACTCACTCCAGTTTATTAAAGTCTTTCTTATACTGGTGGCCTAAAACTGGGTGCAGTATTTAATATGCAGTATTTCATTTTCAAATCTTCTTTTTTTGTACAAAAGTATTTTTTAGTTTAAAAAAAAATCTGAATTTATCTGCATTTGTTTAGTATCAATTCTAATATGAAAGACCAGCTGAATACAAAACTTACTTCAGATCCTTATTTCTTGGTGAGGTAGAGGCATATTTACCAAACTACCAAGTCCCTAGCTAGCTGTGAACACTCCTTATGTGCTGGTTGCACGTTCTTTTGTGCTTTTTCCCAGGTGTCATGCCATCACACTGTATTCTGGTTGTTTACCTTGTATGCTGCTTGTTGGAATTTCCTGAACATCCTCTTTCTGATATCCCAAGGGTCATTATGGAGCAAGTCGAATGTGGGATGGGCACTTGGTTGCTGCACAGTGCGTTTTTAAGAAAGGAAACAGAAAAGAAAAATGACAACCCTTTTTACAACTAGATAAGGCAGAACTTTTCTCCATCCCAAGCCATTCCTTGGCCTGAATCCATATGTTATTTCTAAATAATGAAATTAAGTCCAGTGAAAATATTTGCAGCACTGGCATTTAACCAGAAGCCTTCACTGCAGGGCTTAATGGGAGGTAATCACCAAGTATTAGCAGATGTAGCATGGGGAATGCAGAGAAGAAGGTGGCATGGTCTGCATCCACACAAATGACCAACACAGATGACAACTTAAGTGCACCCTATGGGCAGCTGGACAGCAGACAGAATGGACAGGGGCTCTACCAAATGCACACTTCATCTTGCACAGACATGAAGCTGGAATAGCTGTAAGGACTCAAACCAGGCGCTCAGCAAAACCAGTATCCCTTCTCCAATAAGGGCACATACCCAAGGAAGGGTGAAAGACACCACAGAGAAGAGCAAAAAAAAAAAATCTAAGTACCAGAAAGATTCCTGTCAATCTAACCTGCAGACAGAGGCTGCAAACCTTGGGATATGCTTAACCTTACAATGAGGTATGACAAAGCTTTTCCTGAGAGATCTTTCAGAAACAAGCAATAGAAATCTCAGGCTAGGCCTGCAGATTTCCCCTTGACTCTCATACTAGATCAGAGCATTAGAGATGAGTTGTGTATGTATCATGGTGCTTGCCCTAGCTAAAAGTAAAATGGGAAATAAGGCACTGACATAGAAGTAGGAATATCAGGAGGAAAAGTATTCAATATCAAACATCTATGGCTGTTTGTTAGCTTGGGAGGTGATAATACAGCATGCATATAGCAGGCTATAAAAACATATGAACAAACCTGGTCAACATGCCGGGTAACACGTCTGAAGGAAACTTCTATTTCATCCCTTTGGAACTCCTGTTCCATGACAGGTTCTCCTCTTTGGATCTAATTTGAAGAAGAAGCACATTAGCACAAAGCATCCAGTGAATTCTTTCCTCCATTACAATTAGCGAAACTCACAATGTAACAGTATGGAGGTGTTTCACAAAACACAGACCTCATTCCCTTCTAGGGAGTGATTATTGCAACACTTAAGCAAGTCAAACAAAGTAAAAAAATGTCTTTTCAGGTCTGAGTTTCAATCAAGTCTCTGTCCTAATGCAACATGGTTTGCTTTGCATAGCCAGAATCAGCAGGTAAAGACATAGATGCTTCTAAACAAAGTTAACATACTTCTAATCAGTGATACACCAATCTCACAATTTAGATCCCTTTTTTACTAATTTCCTTCTTTTTAGTATTAAATATAATGTTTTATATTGCCTAATTCAGTGTATAAATTAAGCCTTTACCCTATGTATAAATAATTTCACTCCCACAAACAGTTGGAAGTCAGTGGGATGTCAGGAGCTACTTGAATACCCAGGAGGCAGGATAAAAGGGACAGGCTCCACCTGTCCCTGAGGGTGGTGCCACACAAAAAAAAATATTTCCTGCCACCAAGTATTGCTTACTGCTGTTGTCACCTCTGTGGAAGAAGACTCGCAGTGTGCAGTGACTGGAAGAAACCAAAGAGAGAGCAGGTGAAGATGCAGAAGTACAACCTGATGAATTATCTCCCCATGGCTCTGTGTGGGAGTACTGACTGGATCTAGCTCTTTGAATGTGAGCCATTCAGAACAACAGCTCCACAGAAGTACAAATAGAAGTTTGGAGGGGGTCTTGGTGCTGACAGGATTGTGCTGGAATGTGGCACTCTGATGAGACTAGGTGGCTTGGGTGCAAATCTGCTAGGTTGGGCAAATATTGTTACATTTCTGGTGATACCTTACCTTTCTCTCTGTCTACCTTAAAGATAAAACTACCCCTGAAACAGTGATGCACAGGCACAATAAAGGTGTGACTGCAGCAAAAAGCACAACTAGCACAGGTTTGCATTGATTAACAAAGAAAAACTGAAAATGCAGAGAGCTTGATACAATTCACTAGTGCACAATCTGAAAGTATAAGTTTGATTTTAAATTTATAGAAAAAACCATCAAAGATTAACCTTGTATTGCTCTTCTTCCCTTTGTCGGCTTTCAATAATCTGTTTTTTAAACTCCACAGAGATTGGATCACTTCCCTTATGAACTTGCCTGCATTTACAGTAGAGACAAGAAAAATGCTTTACTTAATGGACTATTTGCTTTATTCAAAGGCTAACAGACCTACTCTCCTCTTCCTGAGGTGCCTAGGTGTCCATGACATTCAGTGCATGAGATGATTTGCAGATTTCAAATGAAACCACGATGTGCTTACAGACCCAACTACATTCTGCTTTGCACCATCTGAGGTACAACAGACTCACAAAATAAGTAAGGTTGGACAAACCTCTAAAATCATTAAGTCCAGCCATTAACCTAAAACTGCCTAACACTCCACTAAACTATGTCCACATCTATCAGCACTACAACTATATGTTGTTTGAATGCCTTCAAGGGTAATTCTGCTCTCAATTCATTATTCATTTTAGCCTGAATATATTAACAACCATGACAAAATCTTCCTTTGCCCTTAAGGGCACAAGATGAGATGCCTGAGAACAAAGCTAGGCAAACAAGATTTTCAGCAGGTTTCTTTTTGAATGGAACCACAAGGCAATCAAAGATCTCATTGGGTACTACTATGGATTGCTACTGAGTCTGCTCTTAGCAGGAGAGAAAAAAAATTATATAAAACTACAGTAGCTTAGGCTTAAAACAAACATATTGGGACATGAAATGGCAGCATTCTGCACTAGTGGATATTGCATACATCATTCATAGAAGCCTTGGTTAAGCAAATCCCAGTCTTGTTAAACCGTGGTTAATTAACATGGTTGATTATCATGGTTAACTAACATGGTTAACTAACACTTACCACTTTAGATGATTTGCTTCCTCTTCCTGAACATTTTGTTTGACTTTCAATTGAAATACAGCGTCCTTCATCTGTCTGGTTTTTATCCCTTCTTTGCCTTGGGACAGGGCTGCAGGAACATCAGAAAGCCATATCACACCTCAGTCTAGACTAAGTTTTTAATTGTGAAATCCTTCCATTAAGATAACTGTACCCATTAATACATAAAGCTAAGGTGAGATTTCTCACAGAAACTACAGTTACATCACCTCAGCAATTCTGGAGCCAAGTTCCCCATCAGACCTACAAATAATGCTAAGACCAAGTTTATGCTGCTTAATTACCTTCTTTTATGTCCTTCATCTTCAATTTGCCTGGTTCCTGAATCAAAACAGTAGCTACAGCATACGGATTTGACAAGTCTGTGGGGAATCTGAGATTCTGGTATTCAATTTCCTATAAGATATAAATTAATAGGAAGAAATAGAAACATGGAAGATTTCCAGCCCAGAAAAGTACTAGTAATTATTATCTTTTCTCACCTTTAGTTTTGGAACAGGCTTCGACTGTAGTTGGCTGAACCGGTCTCTTCTCCACACCATGGATTTTCCAGACACAGCTTTTTTCTCTGGATGATGTTGCTGTTCATCAAAATGTTCCTTTCTAGATGTCAGAAGGACACATATTCCTTCCATAAGTACTCTCTAAATGGCAATCAGTCCAATTTTTTCACAAAAAAATTAAGTACAGCCTAAAAGGCTCAAACCCCCCTGCATCTTGCAAGGCCTCAACCATAAGGATAACGAGTGGGAACAACAGAAGCTGAGGATGCTCAACATTTCTTTAAGGATATGTAACTTCTCATATTTATTTTGTTTCTTTCCCTTCATATAGATTAAGGATGTTCTGAGCAAAGAGTGTAAAAAAGCAGGTACATGTATCAGTAGAATTATATCAGTGTACTGTAAGTCTCCAAAGATTCCAATGCTTAAAATGATCGCAGCAAAATGGAATGAAATCCTATTACATGAGTATGTTTTAGAACTGGGCAAAAATACTCAAAGATCAGTCAGCCACACATACATCAGAGCCAGGTGTGGTATGGATGTTCCTGTGAATACACACACATAGGGTTTTGAGTGAAACTCTAAAATCCGTAACTGCATTGCCATTTGTGCTGTTCCATACTCAAATGGGGAATACTTCACAGTTACTTTGACTTTTCCATTGCCTGGAATGATTCCTGTGATTAGAGGAGAAAAACAGTAAGAGTCCATATAACATGAACCCACTTAAGTATGCTGGAATTGACTCTGGACTACTTTTTTTAAAAAAACTTAATGTTTGAGAGGATGGCAGGAGGCATGGAAAATATTTCAGGTTTCAAAGTGTCTTTCAAAAACTATGTTCGTTGCCAGGTAATAGAAGATATTTTACAATAGCTGAGAGATTTAACAGTAGGGCTATAATATTTCATACTGCTGTAAAAATGACTGCCTGTTTATATGTAGAAATTCTTCACTTGCATCTGCTAGACTTAAGTCTTTGGCACTTTCATGGACAAAGCTCTATAAACATATTCCTCTGTGCTTTTCCAAGCTAGGGGACTCATCTGGATTTGATGCATTACCTTTCTCTGCTTGACCTTATTTCCTTACTACCTATTCCATTATTTTCTCACTTTAACCACCATTCATATCCCTAAACATTAAGGGCCTTTCCCAACCTAAGTGATTCTATGATTAGTCTGAGCACAATGGCTTTAAGAAGGAGCTGAAAGTTTTTAGTGCTTTAAAGATGGCCTTCAGCCATATTTTCAGGCTACCAAAATTTCTGACTTAAGTTTTACTGGGATAACCCTTTTTTCAGAGATATTCTTCTGGGAAGACAAAGGCCACACAGACTGTTTGGAACATCTCATATTTTGTCAGAGCTGGCATTTTGTCATAGCTGGACATTGCCTAAAGAAACTTACAGGCAAGTTGGCTATTTGCCATGAGGCTGCAAATGACTGGCTGTATTCACCTGCAAAAACTTTGCCAGAGGCAAAGGTTTTTTCTGTACAGTACTGAATAGACTGTCACAAGTAACCATACCTCATAAATACAGATTTAACATTTAGAATTTTAAAGAAGTCAGTCTACCAAATGTTGGCTGGACAGTGAAGGCTCTGTGAGGCTGAATAATATCAATGTGGAATTCAAAATCTATGGGACAGCTGCACTTCAACGGGATAACATACTCCTTACTGAAAAGAGATAAAAGAAAAATTAAATTAATCAAACTACAGTTGTTCATCAATTACAAGTTGGGAAATTGTATTATACACACCATGCACTAAATTACCTGCATTCAGAGGAATGGGTTACTTATTATTGTGAAATCCCTAATTCCTCACTGTTCCAAAATAGCAAAATATTTCAGATCTTTCATTCCCCATGAAATAAGAGCTAAATCTTTATTTGAATGTTGGACATGACTTTCTCCTACACATACATTATTTAATCACAGAAAAATTTTAAAAATCTACTTTTTGGAAGTTATTTATGTCCATCCTCAAGTTCTTACAGACTTAGTATCTAGCAAGTACAAACAATGCAAACTGGAGCATCAAGTACAGAACCAGAAATCAGCCTTTTCCCATGGCCCTCCTTGCGAAAGATGAGAAAAGAAAGTATTGAAAACTCCAACACATCAGAATGACTGGACTTTAACCGTTGTAGAAATAATGATGCTGGGACCTAACTTTTATAATAGTCCTTTATGTCTCATGCACGTTGTGTGAGGACTATTAGCACACATCTTTTCAACCTGTCTTGCCTTTGTATGCAACTATTTTCACAGACCAAACTGAAACATGAAAGCTTTGGTGCACCACCATTCATCACCTTGCAAATCAAGATCCATTTACACAGGCTTATTTCTGTTTTTCATCAACTGTCTGACTGAAATCCTACCCTGCTGATCAGCAAAGAATGCATGTTACTCACAGTGTTCCTCTGGAAAGCACACTTTAAAATGCCTAAAGAAATAAACAATTATAGCCAAGTTCTTTTTTCTCTGCCTCTCTATGGCCTGTTCACAGAGAAGATGCAATGGCAGACTGGGCAGGCAATTTGTTTTAGGGTACAGTGCAGCTTGAACAGTAACCAAAGTGCCTCAAAAGCAAGCCAAATATACCACCTGTTGCCTGATGGACCTTTTGTACTTAAGAGGAATGGTGGGTGGTAGAATACAGATTTTATCCTACATTTATGGAAGTAAAAGGCAGTTTTTCCATTAACTTCATGGGCTATGGACTGAGCCCAGATTCCCTTGGGTTCTGTAAAATACCAACTACCTCAGAGAGCTTTCCTTTTCAGAAAGTTTTTAATAGTTTAATGCTAAAAAGTACTGGTAAAAATTAAGGTTTGAAACCACAAGTTTTCTCTTCAGGAATTCTTCCAAATTTCCTCAGGAGTATCTTCAAGCATCCCTGCTGTGTTGAAAATAATTCTCATTATTTAAAATTATATTTTGTTTTCTTTCTAATATCTTCTCTGTATTCTGAGAATGTGAAAATTCTGTACATTTCAGTACTAAAAGGAAGCAAATAACAGAATCACATCATGCCTAGAGGCTCCCAGAAAACCAGGAGTTATGTCCAGTCCTGTGAGGAAGCCCCAACGTTACAATTCACTAAAGTTTAACAGACTAAAGGGGATTAGAAAAACAAACAAACAAACAAACAAAAACATGCAAATGTTATTCTGCACTGCTGGGCTCACTTACAGTGCAGAATTTTGCATGTTTCTTATATGTGCTTTGCCTACTCATATTTCTGTGCTTCAGTAAAATTCATGAGTTAATTTCAACTCACAGACTAAGACAAAACCACCTGCTAAGACTTTCTCTTCCTAGAATTCACTCAAATCTTTACCGTCACAAAAATCGCCATAATTTCAACTAATATAGCCAATATACAGCAGAACCAGACCCTAAAAAACAGAACCTGCCTTCTCCTTTTCCCTTCCCAGTTCCTATTAGCTATTACTGATTACTTCATGAGAACAGTCAGTATAACATCCATGCAATAGACAAAATAAGATGAAGTCTAGGTCATGAAATACTTTTAAATACAAGAAGCAAAAAAACCCAGCTCCATCTCCACATATGATTAGCTTGCACAGCATTTACTTAACAGCGAATGTGCACCTGAAACAGTTCATATACAGAATTATTTTTCAGTCCAGATGGTATCTGAATTTCTTAAGGCTTTCAAGACATCAAGTTGTACAAATAGAGGAAAATGAAATTTTTCAGTTTTTGGGAATGTCTCACAAAATGTGGATAAATGTCTGTCCTTAACTCACCTCTGACCAACCGATACATCAGACAGATTTATAAATGATGGAAATTCTACAACATTCATAGCAGGGTAAGCATGCATGGGAACAACTAAGGTATCATCTCCCTGCAAACAAACAAACAAAAGGGTGCAAATATTAATCTGTTACAATTAGTAAAGCACAGAATCATAGAATGTTAAGGCTTGGAAGGGACCTTAAAGATCATCCAGTTCCAAACCCCACTGCCATGGGCAGGGACACCTTCCACTAGACCAAGGCTGACCAAGGCCTTATCCAAGCTGGCCTGGAACACTGCCAGGGTTGAGGCACCCACAATTTCCCCATGGCAACTGTTCCAGTGTCTCACCACCCTCACACTAAAGAACTTATTTCTAATATCTAACCTAAACTTCCTATATTTCGATTGGTACCCATTATCCCTTGTCCTATCACTTCATTCCTCATGGCTGTCCCTTTACCAGGAGCCCCTTCCCTAGAGCCCCTTTCTTGAAGGTTGCTATGAGGTCTCCATGCAATTTTCTCTTCCTCAGGCTCAACAGTCCCAGCTTTCTCAGTCTGTTACAGAAGTAAAAAGTTTCTCTAGTATTTGGCCAGTAAGACTTTGTGCACAGAACATCTTCAGGACTACCACTGTGTTGTACCTCAGAATGTTACTATTCTACCTGCTTTCAGTATCCATCTTTCCATATGTTATGCAAATCTCTAGAGCTCCTCTGAGCCTGCTCAGCTAAGACATTACATCAGTGTGGCACAAAGACTGATATACTGGCAAAGAATAGCATAATAAATTATATAATCTTACCTACAGCTCTGGGATGTTTATACAGAAAAAAATTTTAGTGCTTTAAGCTAAATACTCCAGTCAATACTTACGGGGAATAAATCCATGTGTCTCTAAAAGATTAAGTTTTATCATTATCATCATGCTCTAATAGTTGTTTCATCCCACTACAACTCTATTTTGCAATGAATCCTCACCTCACAGTGAATTCGGATGCAGTCATAGTAATACCGCCACTCATCAGGGGAAAAATCAACAGTAACCACAAGGGACAAACCAGGGACAAGACGGTGCTGGAAAATTACCCAAAACAAGAGAGAAGGTGTGTAAGAGCTGCTTATATGACACAAAACCTGTGCTGCATGCAAAGAACAGCGTGAAGACTTCCTGACACTTACTGTTTTGTTGTATTTGATCTGAAAATACATTGTCTGGGGTGGTATTATGTGAAGGTTTACTGCATTGGTAGAAATATTTATCAGCTTCTGTAGAACAAAAGAACATAAAAACCACAAAACACTTTACAATATAAGAGGTCAATTAAGAATGCCAATGGTACTTTTTCTAAAGCCTTCCATAGAAAAGAAGTAATCATTTTTACTTTAGTAGAAATAATACTAAATATGCTCTGAATTCAAAAGAAAATTATGCAAAACTTACATCCCGTGTTTTTATTCTTTGGAAGCAAATCGCAATTCTTAACCAAGGAATAACAGTCAGTCTTGCTAGAAAGATGCTACTATTGAATCAAATTCTGATGCTGTTTTACTTATGTGCAAAAGGAACAAATAATGAAACAATTTATTGACCACTTTTAGGAACATCTGAAACAACAGGAATTGCATAATACCCTATGGTTCTGTCTTGGTTTACTAGCAACACACCTTTGGATGGTGGCAGTTCAGTCTATAAAGCCTCCCACATTTGTTTACTTCCATTATATTTGGAGAACCTAGGCCACCATAACCACCAGTCTGTCTTAACACACTTAAAACATGAATTAAAAAGGCAAAGCAGAGAGTAGAAAAGGAAATACCCAAACCATTCACAAGGAAAGATAATCAAACCTAAGCATAGAATTTCCTTTCTCAGAATAAATTGTTCTTGGCAAAAGACCAGAGGTGCTTTCAAAACTTTCCCACCATTGAACATGTTTGCAGACACAGTGACAGTCCAAGGACATTTTGAAAAAACAAGTCTCCTGTGGAGCTAAAGCCTGAATCCTTCACTCATGATGTGCAAACCAGATATCACTAACACTGGTGCAGACATGGGAAACAGAGAGTATAAAGGAAGATGATGCTCATAGCCTGGTACTCGTCTCTTTTGTTACCACTAAGTGCTGCTTTTTAGAGCACTCCACAGAACAAAGGCCTCATTACCACAAGCAGTCAACTCAGATTCTGTTGTCCTTTTATGAGCCCTGAGGGGATCCCCGGTCCAAAACTTACCAGCGTCTGTTGGTGATGTTTTCCAACTTCATACCCTCCATAGTGTAACACAGCAGGCTCAGCCTGTACAAACCTGCTCCTCTGAAGTTCTGAATAAATCTCTATGTATCAAAAAACAGAGAGAAAAACAGACCAGAAACACACACGATGAGTGGTACTTACATTGATGTAGTCTAGTTATGCTATCCTGACGTATTATTGAAAAATAATATATTATTTCCCCCTTTAAGTAGGCATGAATTCATAAATGGAAAGTTATGGCAGCATCCACAATCCCAGCAGATCCATGATCCTGCCACCAGTTCATCTCTTGGCATCATGGCTTCAACAAGCCACCCCAAAACTTTAGGGTCAGTCAGGATCAGCACAGGCACCATTTACTTCCTGACTACCTCTCCCATTATTTGGGCTCGCAGGAAGCTGCAATTTAAGCAACAGGATGGGAGTTTTCTCAGTGAATTGCAAAAAAAATAACAGCCAAGCATCTCCCAGAATTGCCACAAGGTTGGGAACAGTCAGAGAGCAGGAACTTACTTGATTCCAGCAGGTGATGGGGAACAGCTTCTCTTTTTTCAGGTTCCTCCACGAGGTGGCTCAGGACACTGGGTACTTTCTTCATGGACCCCCTAGAGACAGTAACGTCTGTGGAGGCCGACTGAACCAGGTCCATGTTAGGACAGAAACAGGATCTCAATGGCACTAAAATTCCTCAGTGCCTGGGGTCAAACGAAAACAATATAATGATCAAAATGTCTTCTCTTGCACTGAAAACATCTGCTGCCTAAAACCGCCTTAAAACATTTAGGAGAGGGAGCTACTTTTTTTTCCCTGCTGAAGTAGATTACTCTGTGTGCTAAGTACAAGGAGAGAATGATTCCAGGAAACCTTGCTCCCACTGCAAGGCCTAGCACTTTGGGCATCTGTTCTAAGGCTTGTTGGGGACATCTGCCTTTCAGGTCTGTGCAAAGCATCTCTCTCTTCCTTCATGTCCCCTAGCAGAGAGGAAGAGAGGAGGTTCTGTTAATTCCACCATCTGAACTCTTTCTGCAGAGATGTTCTTCCAATGTCTCCTGAGTGTTTGAGTTGTTAACTTGCAGATTAAGTTTTAATTTTTAAATATTAATATGAGGGATAAGAAAACTGGCATTTGAATATTTTGTTTGGAGAGCACCATCTGGGTTATTAGTTCAGTGAAGATAACTGTAAACGCAGAAACCACAGGCATTACAGATCCTGTGTTAAGTATGCAGTTATCAGAACATAAACTCCTCTAATGACAAGTGCAAATTTTACATAATAAAGACACCAGACAAGATCCATCCACCAGAAATTATCTTTGTAAATATAGCACACAGAGCTCTTGACTCTTGTATGAACTGGAGAGTCTTGTATGCATGGAGAAAAAGACATGATACTTTTGGAACAAGCACTGAATTCAAAAGCCATGCTGAGATTTTCAATCCTCAAGCAGGCACCACTCAAAAATTTCAAAGCTGCATTACTCCACCTCCCCCCATTACATTTTATGGTCTCATCTCTGGTATTTGTCTGGTTTTCCAATCTGCTTTAGATCTTTCAGGCACAACTTGAGAGGTGCTTCAAGCTCATAAAGTGCTGTTTCAACTTATGGCTTTGTGCAGTATTAAATAATAAATAAGCAAGAAGCTTAAAATAATGTGCTACCAGGACCCTAGCCTTCATAATATTTTCCACTCAATAACTCCAAGCACAAAT
>JACBWW010000014.1:4251345-4336052 GCA_020086605.1 Lanius collurio | reverse complement strand
TTTTTTCCCTTCAGACAGGTGATCTGGACCAAGAATAAAATGATTCAGTTGTTCTAACACAGAGGTAAAATGTGTCCAAAAGTAGTGCAACATTCATTTTGGATTAAAAAAAAAATAAGGAAGAAAAGCTTCAGATCATAAAATTCAGATCCTAGGACATAGTTCCCATACTTAGTAAGATGTAATTGCTCTTGGTTAGGAAAAATTATGCCTACAACCTTGACATGGTGTCTTAAATATAGGCTTAATATAGAAAGCCAGAAGTATTCCCAGAATGTTTTTCTTCCTTACATATTCTAAGAATAAAATTATTCACTTTCAGTTTTTCTAACATAGAGGTAAAATAGAACATATTTCTCCTCACAATTCACATGTACATCAGTCTGTTTGGACAATGATAGTTGAGTGTAAACTAAAAACTATGCTTCCACATCAGAGGGTTTAAACATGATGCACCTCTGGAGAAGCACTCTGTAAAGTTTCCTGTAAAGCAGCAAATGAGTGGAAAAGGTAGGTGAAAAGAGGGGGTTATCAGCCAACAAATCTTCATATTTCCTTGGGAAGGCTGATATAAATAAAGATTGTTAACCAGGATTTAAATAGGTGATTCTTGCCTCAGTTTTGTCTCTATATTCTAGATGTCAGATGAAAAATGTGTTGCCTGATTGTCAAGCTGTAGTAGAGGCTTTGCAAACAATTTAATTATTTAGCAAAGGAAGGAGAAAAATTAGTTATTTCAAGCACTAATGGAATTTTTAAGTATTAATAAATAAATACTTACAATCAAGCTTGGTTAGTGTTTGATAAGTAAACAATCCTACAATCAGAGTAGTACAAAGCAAAGTAATTTCTTTTATTTACTCCTAATGTTAAAGTGAAAAGTCCTTCAAAATTGTGTGAACAAATTCAGATGTTTCTTTCCTGGTTCAGACATGGGACTTGAAAGAAATTCCAGCTGTGACAAATTTACAAGAGGTATATTTATTAGGTATAAAAGTAAATGCACACAGACATTGTTTTACTAAACAAAATTCTAATTTGGGGCTCTGTGAATTCTTGGTAATAATTCTCTGTAGTCTGCTGCTGCTGATAGGTTTCCCAGCTCTCACTGTCTGTCCCACTATGCTGACATCTGCTGCAGGTTAAGCAACGGTTTGCACAGGTAAGAATTTCCCAGCTTTTATTTTGCTTCCATCTTCTTTCAAATGCTCAGCCTGACCATGAATAAAATGGGAGGGTCACAAAATATTCATTCACACCATTGGTGTTTAAATCCAGTATTGACTCTTCAAACTCCTAGGCCTAATTTGGAAAAAGCCCCACACTCCAAAGTACGTTCAGAGGCAAAGCTCTCTCCATTACATAAATGCAAGAAAGAGTGCTGTCTTTCAGGGGAAGATGCTGCAATATGAATGGAATAATAAAATATTCCTTCAGCCAAAGGAAGAGAGAGAAGGACTTGGCACCCCACCGAGATGATGCAGCATTGTCAGTGTGGTTTCTTCAGACTACTACAGTGACATTGTCTGGCTGCCTCTCAGACCCCCTTTCAACAGTTTGTTCAACCCTTTGATGTTTTCAACCAAACGCTGTGGGGAAGCAGACGTCTTCAAGAAATGAAAGTCACTACAAATTTAGTGTGGACTGGAGCAAGGAAGACTGAAGCATTTGCCATTTTGGGGTGAAAGGATGCTGTGTGAATGTGGTGGATGAGCAGGACAAAACTAGTGTGGGGTTAAGCAAACGCTGCCTCTTGCCTGACTGCTGCTCTGGGCCTGTGGGGAGAGATGAGGGTGGTGTGTAGGGAAACAGGGAGCATTGCAACTCAGCGGTCTTCATGAGCACGTATAGACACGAGATGGAGGCAGAGTGGGCATAGAAAGGGCAGCACTTGCTAGGAAACCCAAATTCCTTCATTGTGCTGCTTGGCAGATGGCTAGATTTTCAGAGCACAGGCAGTTAGCCATATTTTTTCTCATCATTGACTTTACTGGTAAACCTGGGGCACATCTGTATTCTGGGCAGCCCTTCATTAAATTTGACCTGTCTAGTGGTGGTAAATTGGAATAGGTGGTAAAAGATGTTTTGAGACAAGCTGAGGACTGTCGTGCTTTGAGAAAGAGCACTGGTACACAATGCAAACTTTGACTCTTTTTTGAAGCCATGTTCAGTATTGTGCTACAAGTGAATATGACAAACAAGGGTTAGGAGTGCCTTCCGTGGCAGCTGGGAGGTCACAGCCAGGTAAGCACACAGCTCCTTTACAATAGTTTTGCCACAGAAACAAGAACTGCCAAGGAACCATCTTTGGGAACCCAGGATATCTGGAATCTATCCCAACAACGAGGTACCAGTGGGATCTAAATACAATGACACCTTGCAGCCTATAGCAGTGGGATGAAATAGAGACTGGCTGTTTATTCAGATGCTGGATAAGAGGATGAAGTCTAGGGAGTGTTTGGAGTCCTCTTTGGAAGTGGAGGGAAGAGCAGATCCCCTGTTTATCCCAGACTCGAAGTTGTCTGTGGCTCTGGCAGCTGTGCTCACCTGGGCTTGGTGGGACATGCAGGCAGCTGCCTCACCTGCAGCAGGATCTGCCAGCTTCCTGATTTCTGGCTCTCAGGGATGTGTGCTCCCTGTGGGAAGCATGTGCAGAGCTATCGAGAGCAGAAGCAGTGCAGGCAGCCTGAATCACATTCCTCCAACTCAGCTTCTCAGCAGAGCACTTATTCCAGGCTGTACTTCCCCTTGATTGATTGCCCCTGCCATTGTGGGGCTGACATCTTACCCTGGAGTCCGCCTTGGTCCCTTATCGTGGGAGCACGAGGAATGATCATTCCCCAGCGACACCCATCGATAACAGTGAATAATAGCCAGGAAAGGAGGCAGACAACAGTAGGAACATGCTCAAGAGAGGTGCTGTAATTCTTGGGACAGGGCGCTTCTGCAGAGGAGGAGGAGGAGAGCTTGCAGGGTGGACGGGAGGGGGGATCCTGCCACTGTTGATGCTCTCTAGAGCTCAGCAGCTGGAGAGAAACATTGGCTAAGGATGGTCGAAGCAGGGAAGGGAACAAAGCAAGGAGGGAAAAGGATGAAGTGAAAAGAGCTAGGAGCCACGCTGGAGAGCATACAAACAACCTGGTGACCTCCGATGCATGAGGGATGAAGAAAATAGACTGTGATTCACTATGTGGACCATCTGGGTAATCTTCTGGATTTCAGCTGTCCCGGTAGGTGTTCAGATCTATTTATTCCTATTTGCATGGAATCACATATTATCTGAGTAATTCTGTGCACCTCTATTCCATGAAATTGTGGTGTCCCTGTTTAAAAAATTCTGTGCAGAACCTGGGATTTTAAAATTTTATTCTCACTTCTGCTGCTTCCTGCACTAGTTGACAGTGGCCAGGTGACTAGATGCTGGATGCCTCAGTTTCCCCACCTTTATAAAGACAGCAGTGCTACTAATCCACTTTGACAAACACAGCAGGTGCTGCGATGAAGGAGAAAAGATTTGATGCCATTCAGAGAAGCTTTACTGATTTACACCAGCAATCAATCCCTTAAGGGACAATGCCCACGTCTAGCATTGCCTCCCTGGACTCAGACTGAAGGAACATGAAGTGATATTTAAACCACAAAGTTTGTTTTCTTTTTTCTTTAGCTTTATCATTTTACTGAGATTTATGTGGCAGATTGTCACTGCTGAGCTCCAGACACTTGGACCAGTTGGAAAGGAGAGTGGAACCTGGGCTGTGATCTCCAGGTGCTGCTCAGGTTATGGAGGTTTTGAATGCATATAAAACAAAGGGTGAAATATGTCCAGCTTGTGTGTGAGAAGTTAGGAAAGAATCAAATCACTGTTTCATTGCAACTAATGGAAAAATCAATTTATTTGTCCCAGCAGGCGATTTGGTTCCAGCTATGAGAAAATCTGAGCTCTGCCTAGACATTTTAATTGCAGAGTGAATGCAATCTTCAAACCTTTTGCCTTTTGATCATCTTCTGCAATAAAAATAGTGACTGTGATGGTTTTCTTGTAATTTTAGTTTCTTATTCTTAGTCCTACCTAAAGGACTCTGTAAATAGATGTCATTGGTCAGGGTATCCCCAAGAGCACCTCCTTCTATTGGGTCTTTTTCTAGTCTTTCAAAATACCTATTTTGATTTTGCCAGGCATCTTTTGTTTTTTAAATCCTATCATTAAACTATACCCAATTATTTTAAAATGAAATAGCTGTGAATTCTGTGAATTTGAAGTGTTTGGATCCATTCATTTCACACTTTAAAAACTGTGTTGGCTGTTCCTATCAATATTACAAACTGCAGCTTTTTGCCCATTCTGGAGATCTATTTATCACAGCTATTCTGTTTGGAATGGGTTTGGTATCTTGTCTTTAAACAAAATACGAGGATGTCTTGCTCTTTGTCCTGTTTTCAGTTGGGATAGAGTTAATTATCCTTTTAGTAGCTGGTGAAGCATTAAGGGGATCAAAACTGCTTCAGGGAACTGTTTAGGAAGAGATATAGAAACTGCACGTAGAGGAGCCCCTTTTCTCAGGCAGCAGGGGCAGCCTTGTGGATGGTAAACACGAGTGAGACTGAGCACAGCTGGCAGCAGAGTGGGGTTATCCGGCCACGGCATGGGAAGTGGACTTCACATCACTCTGCAAACATCCAGGCACTCGCACGCAGCCTGCCCCTGCCTGTGGGATGCCAGCGTTGGCAAAGTCTGGCTCAGGGAATTGTTTTTGGAAAACAAGGTCTTTAAACCAGCACCTGGAAGCTCTCTGCTTTAAAATTAAACAGGGATTAAAATCTTGTTAGCTGCATATCTATTACCAGGTAGTGGTATCCAGCTGATCAGAAGTATAGGGTGAACATCATTTTGTGGGGTAAAACAGTAATTGTAAGGCACTCCCTATGCTGTATTCCTGCTTGAACAGCACATTTAATGTAAGAAAGTAATGCTGTATCAGATCATCAGGGTGGTCTTCACAACTGAGTGTGCTAAAAGCATGTGGCCTCATTCTAGCCATAAAGAAATAACACAGAATTTAAATCTTTCTAAAACAAAAACTTTCTTAGGACCCACATTTCTTAAAAGAAAACAGCGCCCACACAATGTAGAGGCTTATTTAAGATGAAGTATTCCCCTGTTCCTGAGATAATTGTTAACATGATTCCTTGCATTTATTTTTACATATGTTCAGTATCATCTTAACAAGCTTCATGCAAACCAGACTGGTTATGTTGGCCACTTCAAATGCTCAGCATTCAAATCCTGGCATCAGAAGACAGTTTCTTCTATACCAAGTCTTAGAATGTGTGATTCCAGAAAATTCATTACATTGTGCAAAACCAGGTAGCTTCTAGTTTATTTATTTCATGACACACAAAGACAAGGGAGAAATATAATGAAGTTAAAAACACCAGACCAATTAGATGAGGAATGATATGCTACTGAAAACATCAAACTCTGTTCAGAAATACAATACTCAAAAAATTTCCAGCCAAAATAGTGGGAATATGGTCTCTAATGTCCAGTATGCTAAAATTTAATTGTAGAAAAGAAATAGTTCTCATTATAAGGTTTTCAGGGATTGTTCCTTCTCCCAAATCTAATCAGAAAGTGATCAGGAATGCTACAGGATTTATTAGGTTGAGCAGTAATGTGATGCTGCTGTGTTGACTTTCTTGAACAAAGAACATAAACAAATTCTATCTGATACTTTTCAACTGATAGATCCTGATGATTGGCTTTTAATCTCCTAATTATCTGTACACATCCATGTGCACTTTTAATATATATGTACATAAAAGTTCCATAGTGAGAATTTATAGAGATTTTGGGTTTATCCATGGGAGAGAAATTATCTAATTCATTATAATGAGAATCCACTTAAATTAGGTTTCTTGTGTCAAAAAGAATAGACACTAGTAAAATGACAGAGAGGGTAAAAGTACTTTTTTTTCTGAATGATGGAACTGTTAAGACCTTGTTCTGCAAATAATTTTGCAATGATTTTCAATATCTGTCATTTTAATGGTCTGTAGCTGTTTGTTTTTTTCACTCATTTTGGTCCAGCTGCATAAAACATAAACACACATTTAATTGCTACATCAAGATTGAGTGAACACTGACATTTCCACGTGGTTTTAAGAGAAAGGAGAATGGGAAGATGAGAAAATAACCTTAGGACAAATTACTGTCTAGATTCTCACAAAAATCTGGGTGAGATTCTGCTTTCAGGTGGGCTCCTGCAGCTACCAGATGGCAGCAGTGAAACAGGCTTGGGTGGTCTGCAACCAGTGGGTGTATTTGGATCACTTGTGCCCAGGAAAATGACCTGCCAGGTGTACGGTTTAACACTACCATGGGCGAGTGATTAATGCTCTGTTACTCTAGGAGACTCCAGCAGTGTCCTGGATGTTTCTGCAGTCTTTTAGAAGAGCATCGTGTTCATGCACTTAATTTAGCAGAATAACACATTTTTCTCAATGTTAGTAATGTCAGCAAAAGGGAGAAGACATAAACTCAGTCTGTGCTTGCCTGCTGCTATAAAAATGCAGACTTAATCGGTAAAATTGTCTGTATTTAAAGGAAATATTGCCCACAGTCAAGTGATAGATTTGCATGGGGAATGTGAGCATAATAAGGGTAAATTCTGTTGAGATTTTATAAGTTTTAAGAGGAAAAGTGATTCCACTGCTTTTAAAATTTGTAGACCAAAGCTATTCCACCTGTCTGTGACCTCCTGAGCGTCCTGAAAAGGGAGGAAGAAAAGTGTCTGGAGACTCTTTCCCTGGAGGCAAGGAACAGAACAACTGAAAATTATCTGCTCCTGAGCTCAGGTAAAGGCTGAACACATGCACACCATAAAAGCTGCTCTCGCATGAACTGGGTGCCTCAAACTCAGATACTCCTACATCCCTTCCCATAGGAGGCATGCACTTAGCATACATCACTCCTTTAGGAGCAGAAAAGTGGGTAAGGTCTGTTACAAGGCTTTGAGAATGGGATTTTGACCTTTCTGTGACAGGATGAGTTGTGGGAGCCTTCTAACCCAGTTGCTTGACTCCAATCCTCACAACTAGGGAACACATCAGCAACAAAATATTGCAAATTGCAATCATCTCTTTGTGGACAAGGATAATTTAAAATGTCACCCTAGCAAGTGTAAATTTACTTAACTATATTTGCCTTAAAAATCAATGAAGACCAGCAGCCAACATTTAAATCACGTGGCATCAAAGTCCTCATTACTTCTTCCTTGCTCTAAGTTACTGTCACCTAATAGATTTCTTGAAATTCAGCGAGGATTTATCATCATATAAAGGAGTTTTTTGGCCTGGGAAAGTTGTGGTACTGAGTCCTCCCCATGTAAACAGCTTTGCTTTCACAGCTGAGCAACTGGGGTCATGTGCAAGAGATTATTAAACCTTGCCTCTGAACTGTGTGTTAGTTCCCCCAGGCAGCTGCTGGGTCAGCATCTCAGAGAGAGCACTGGGAGTAGGCAACATATGTGACTATTTTTGTGTGTGACCAGCCATTGCCTCTACGGATGGGGTTGTGTCACTCACAGCACCTCACAGACTGAACTGATTCTGGGTGGCTTTTGTGAACTTAGACATGGGCAAGGTCCTCACCTGCATGAGAAAGGAAGGAGTTCCCATGAGATGTGCTATGTGCAGGCTATCCAGGCCACAGACAGGCTACCATGTGGAGCTAAAGTGTGTTCTTAGTTTCAAAGCCTTCCTCTCTAACAGAGAGTGTTGGAGACACAGAACAGTCTCACTATGACCTGGCCCAAGGGCAGAACTCAGATGCAAGATCTATTGCCTTGTTTCTAGCACTTTTCCCTGTCACTGTTTTATCCCTGCCCCTTGCAGACTGATGGGTGTGAGCCCAGCTTCAGGACATTACAGCCACGTAGCAGTGACTGGTTACTTTATGGCAGACTTCCAGATGCTCCACAAGACAGACCTGTCTCATTGCATATAAGAAGTTTGATGATACGAATAAATCAGTATTGCTTGTTTACTTCAGCAAAGAGGAAACCTATTTATTTTTCTTTTTAGATCCTGTGATATGGCTCTAATGTTCAGTGCTGTGTTTGCTTTGCACCACAGCTCCACAGATGCAGACAAGTAGAACTCCACAGGACCGTGCAGGCGTGGACCTGCACTAGCATTAGCAAGCAGTACCACTATACAGACAGTCTTATTTTATCTCAGTTAAATAGTAGCTTCTCAGCAGAGATTTAATCCAGTTTTAAACTGGATCCACATCTTAAAATTCCCCCAAGGCCTTTCATTACTAATATTTTTAAACGGGATAATTCTACCTAAAATTCTACCAAACTCTAAGAGGGATTTGTTACCTTGGTAAATTAGGGAATAATGCTTCTATTCTGGGAAATAACACACCTGAAAATACCTCCAGCCTTTAAGGTATCTGCATGCCTGAAATCCATGTGGAGAAAATCCTATACAGGGATTTCAGTTTGAAGAAGAGAGAAACAAAGCAGAGGAATTTAGTGCTTACCCTTAGTGGGTCATGCAGGGAGGAAGAAAGGTGGCTTTGCAGGGTGTGGGGCACCTTCCATACCCCATCCTTCCTGCACCTGCCCCAGAAGCTTTGACTGGCACAGGCAGGAAAAAAGACAAAGCAGGGGACAAGCTCCCACCATGCCATCTCTGCTGCAGTGCTCACATCTCTGTGAAGATGGCACAAATAAAGCAATTAATTCCTGGGGAATCAGGCACAAAGTACCTGAGCAGTGAATGTTTCTTATCCTCCTGCAGTTAAAGGGAAAAGGAACTCTGCCCTTGTGATAACATTCATTTGGGAAAGGGATCAGTGTAATATTACATAACCCAAGTCATGGTTATGCTCTTTTTTTGTGCATGAGTGAACACAAGAAAATTTTCTTGGGAGCAAGGAGCAGGGCAGGGAAGCTACTGGAGACCTGGAACCTCTGATCATGATGACACCATGTATTGCTGCTGGGAGAACGCTGTTTGCTACTTGAGCCCAAAGAGCACAAGGCTGTGTGAGGGAAGTGTTGCTGTGCTTTGTCTCCACCCTGAGGCTCTTTATCTAACTGGGGGTGGGAGGCACCAGCTTTCATCCATGAGGAGTGGCAAGAAGCCCACCTGCAGGAGGAATAGCTGGGGTTTTTTTTCTCTTCCTGGATGGAAATCACCCAACATCATAATTTTGCCAGGTTTTTCTGTGCCCTGAGTCTGATTTGGGGTTTTATGCCTGTGGTGTTGGCATGAAGGTTCGATAAACCAAACAGTGCAGCACGTTAAGTCATAAATATCACCCAAGGTGAAGTTTTGCTCGCTTTTAAAGTTTTGCTTTGAAGTAAATCCTTACCAAGTCTTATAAACATTGAACACCAGGGCTGAGGTGCCGCCCTGGCTGTGAACAGCTCTGTATTTTCAGGCTCTAGGACTGTTGCGCAGGAGGAAATCAATACATTTCTAGAAATGTAAATATTTTTGTCAGGCTAATGGTGGTTGGCCTTACAAAGCATGAAGTGTTTGAGGAGAGTGCTTGGTCAGCACTTCCTCCCCTCAGCTTTCAGGGTGTGTGCAGGGCAGATGGCACACGTCTGGGTACAGCAGGCACAGAGTAGTACTGACATGCCCCAGTGGCCTTTTTTTCACCTGTTATGTTGCAGAAACCACAAAGAAGGGTATGCTAAAACCACTGACCAGTGAGTGGAGGCAAAAGGGAATGAGCCTGAATGATTTCAACCTGTATCTAGAGAAGAGCAAAATAAGTAAGGGTAGGATTGAAATTTGTCTGTGGTACAAAGAGCATAAAATGTAGGTCTTCTCCAATAACACACTGCATCTCAGGCCAGAATTAATCCATGCCAGCATTCAGCACCTAAGCAAGACATCTAAGTAGAGATCACCATCATACTGGGCTCCATTGACCACCAGATCAGCTCCCTGAGGCATCTCTGCTAGCCCTGCCAGAAGGTAACACAGTCAAACTGAAGGTGCAGCTGGAAAAGCCTCCCTCTCCCTCCAACTGTGAGATGGGACCACAACAAGCCCATCCTTAAAATAAGCAGCCCTTGCACAGAACTGAGGAAAGTGGGCTGAGTCTGGGAAGCCAAATTCAGTGAGTTGCCTGTTGGCATTTTTCACTTCAGCACAGCCTTGGCATGGTGAAAGTGAGGAGTATTTATGGCAATAAAAGGAAGACATTGATACTGTTCCTCTCTAACATTTCCCTGGTATGATGAGCTTAGCTCAGCTGGTTAGAGCATGGTGCTTATACTGCCTAGGTCGTGGGTGTGATCCCCAAATGGGACATTCACTTAAGAGCTGTACTCTCCTTGTGGATCACTTGCAAGTCAGAATATTCTGTGATTTAAGTGATCTGTGGTTTAAGTGTCATCGTGAAGCTGTTTAGACTCCTTGTCACAGAATTGCAGAAGGGGTGAGGTTGGAAGGGACCAGTGGGTCAAATGGTCCAACCTCCCTGCTCAAGCAGGGTCATCTAGTTGCATTTTTTCCTGTTTACAAAAATATTAATTAAGGAAAACATTAGGATTACTCAAAGTGGAAGCTTTAGAAAGACTGAAAGTAAGGTAAAATTTTCCCATCTGATTTCTTTTATCGTTCCAGGGCCATTCAGTAGTTACCAGCAAAAAGATAGGTAGCAAAGGGCCTGATGTGATGTTCAGAATGACTCTAACTGCTATTTGTGTGTCTAGTAGAGACCAACAGGGTCAATGACCAGAATGGGACAGGTCTGGGAGCTTGCTGGGGCTGGTTTGAAGCAATCAGGGCCTCCCCTGTCCTATCCACGTCTCAGTGGGACTTGCTCTGTCTCATCCAGCTTGCTTTTCAGAACACTGAGCATCTTTGTTCCTGTAGCTGCCTTGGTGGGAGATCTTGCGTGATGTTGTGCTGCTTGGAGATGTCTCCCAGTGTTTTGTTGTTGGAAGAAGTTTCATGGTGTTATGTCACTGGGAGATGCTGTATTTTCTTGTTGTCCCCCCAGGCAGATGTGCTGGAATGTGGGATAACATGAGTTGCTGGCCTTCATCCACTGTGGGACAGATTGTCAATGCTCACTGCCCTGAATTCTTCCAGATGCTAACTGGGAAAAAAGGTAATGCTAAAATGATGTTTTTCTTGCCCAGGTGTTTTTTATTAAATACTTATTTATTAAACACTTTATTTTTTATTTACAAAGACCCCACTCTCAGGTCTGAACTTGAAATTAATTTTTCCCTCCTTCTTTTAAAGAATGATATCTACTTAGCAGTTCTGTTTCCAACACTAAGATAAACATGAAAAATCCTGGAGTTAAAGTAGCAAGATCTTCTAAGTGTTTATTTTTTCTAGCCAGGTGGAAAAAAGTGCAGGAAGTAAATGCTATCCTGAAAAGCAGGTTTTTTGCATGGTTTCATAAGGAAAAATTTTCTCCACTCAGGTTCTGTGTTTGTGTCTTTCCCCTTTTAATAACTCCTAGAGCCAGTGGCTGGTCCCAGATGAGCTTGGTGGGGACAAAATTTCACACAGAATTAGGTTCACACAAGTTTTGGCAAACATCCAGCTTGGCAGGCAGAAAAGATCCCCTGTTTTGCCTTCATTAAGAGGAAATCTGCACTGGAGATTTCTCTCTTGCCTGTGACAGGATCCACACAAGTGGCACAAACTCATGGAAATTCAGGTTTCATGGCTCACCAAACAATTAACTCAAACAGAGGTGAGCTCAAGCAATGCTTTTTGTCCTTTTTCTGGGATATCTAAGCTAGAAATGAAGTGAAACTTACTCCCAGTAGGCAACAGTAATCATGAACTATTAAGTAAGCCTGCTTTCTGTTCATTTCTGCTTTTCAGTAATGCCTTAGAAATGTGTTTACATTTCTCTTTAGGGAGTTAATGATTCAAATGAGAGGAGGCTTTTGCATTCTTCAGTTATAGGGCACAGATTAATGAGGTCCAGTACTTACAGAAAAGCAGACAGATTCATTTTATGAAGGGAGGAACAGGAGACAAAGTATTACATTGTCTAATAAAGATTACATAACTCAGAGGAGAAGCACTTAGTGCTCTTTAAATGAAATCAGACATGAGCCACTCAGATTAAAATAAAAACCATGCTACTTTCTGTACACACGAACATTATCTGCCCTTTGAGCCCTTTAATCTGGTTTAAAGCCAAAGGGATAAACTACACAAAGGCACAGATCCTGAAGAAACCATCCGTCTGGCATCCACATCTTTAGCATAGTGATCCTGGCCCTTAAATGCAGTAACTGAAATCCCTGCTGGTACAGCCACTAGAGGGAATTGTTCCCTGCCTCTGGCCTTCTCACTGGGGAGGAAAGCAGGAATTTGTACATCCAAAGGTCATAATTACATCTCAAATGTTCACTGCCTTATCTTGGAGATAGTCCAAGAGCTTAAACTTTAGTTGCCCTCCTCATTGAGAAGCTGATAAACAATAATCAGCATTACAGTGTTCAAAACAGAACCCCAAGACCTGGTCCATCACCACTAGCATCTTATTTCAGTCTCTGCATCTGGCATTTTGGGTCAAAATCAGCAATAGTTTAACCTCATTCTCATGGCCACATTTTTCTTTGATTTTATACTGTGTTTGGCTTGTGACTCCTGACTTTTTTTACTGCTACAGTCATTGCCCTGTTTGAAACAATTTTGAAAAAGCCAACCAAAAATCTGCTTGCCTCGAAAAAAAGCAAAGGTTTTCTCTCCTCACCACTTACAAAGCAGATGGGCAGCCACAAATTCCAAAGGCCCATATGTTAAGCCACGAGGATGGCTCTGAGCTCTGCCCAAACCCTCGTCTCTGTGCTGACATCTGGATTTGCATTTGCTGCCCAGTCTGGTCCCTTTCTACATAGCAGACCAAAGAAACAAAATTATCTGGAACCAAGTAACAGAATTGACCATGGTGTCTCAGGCAAGATATGAAGGAAGGTGTGACCATTGTGAAGATTCAGAGGCAAAGGCCACGTCACATGGCCCCAGTTCCACAGCCATCCCTTTAGCCAGAGGTCCTTCTTGCCTAGGCAATTCCAAAAGCCTCCAAGCTATGAGTGAACACCAAGTACAACCTTTAGACAGACTGCAGACCCCCAGTCTGCTCTGAATGGGGCATGCTGCAGTTTCCCCAGTGGTGTGTGTCACCCATAACCAAGGAGCATTGCTAAAATTTTCCTCATGTCCATATGATGTGCCTGGCATAATCCCCTGTGCTTTGCATTAATGCAATAGCCTGTGCACACCAACACAGAACTTCACCTCTTCTTGTCTGATCTGCTTTGACAGCCTCGGGCACAAAACAGTCACATGTTTACAAGCACAGTGCTTTGCTCCAAGTTAAGTAAGTGTGTCTTAGTAATTCACACTGAAGTAGAGAATCTGCTACCACTCCCTTGCTGGGTGCCAAGGCAGGCTGGGGAGAACCATTTGGGACAGCTCTTTCTTTCCTATTGTTGCTGCACTGCAGCAAGGTATAGAAAACCTGGCTTATAAAGTAAGCCTGGCCCTTTCAAAGGTGCTAAGATGGAACAAGATGTTCAAAAAAGCATCAGAATAATAGTCTGGTGAGGACACACCCAGATCTCTTCCCACTCAGAGCTCTCAGCACGTTTGCTGTGCCTTGCAGGTTTACAGAGGTGAGTTCAAATCAAGTGCAGACATGCTGTCAGGTCACCAGCATTAGCCCAGAGGTAGCAGAAGCCCTGACTCTGTCCTGACAATTCCAGCAGGGCTCCAAAGAGGACAAACCATTGCCAAACATTGCTGCATATGCATCTCCCTCAGTTCCCTCAGCACTGCAGGGATGTTTTGCAAGAGCCAGACAGCCTGAAGTCCTCATGGCTAAATATGTGGGCAAAAAATAGAATTTTATGGCATCCTCTGGCAAGGCTTGTACTAAGAAGGACTGCTGATTTCATGTCCCCTTTAAGTAGCTGCTGGAATTGCCATCACTGCAACAAAGCCAGGATTTCACTCCATGTTTCTAAAATATGATTCTTACTGGAGAGATCAATGAGATCAGGACAGTGGGCAGTGGTTTTACTTCTTTGCAAAAGTTTCCCTTCAGCACATAACCTACATGCCTGCTAGGGCCGCTTTCTTCCAGTGACATTGTAAGTGGTGTAGGGCAGGACTTTCCACTTCTACTTTAGTGCCAATCATTAATATGGACAAGTTCAAAACTATCTGATTCAGCCATATGCAACTTGCTGGGCATTCATCTCACTCAGCTTTAGAAGTTTAAAAGTCAGACATCCCAGCAGAAGAGGGTTAAACAAACTGCCCTTTGCAGATACCAGTCCAAAAAATTAGTTGAATTCTGCACATGCCTACTTTTCTCTGAAGACAGCCACAAGGGACAGTTGGACTCAAGTACTCTGCTTTCCAGAAATTGAACTTAAATGAGGGAAATTTCCTCCTAACATTTAATTTGCAAGTAAGCAAGAAAATCAACTGGCCTAGTACAGCGAAAAGACTTTTAGTTTTCATTTAAATATTACTAAAAATCTGTGACCATCTACAGTTTTGTGTTCTATTTGGAGCATGACAAACCACAGTAGGGAGGTGGGAGCATTCAGCAGAGTATCAGGTTTGCATGAAGTTTGAATCTGTGATTGAACAAGTCATGTGTTTGCTGATCTTGGAATAGTGGCCAAGAAACACCAGATGCACTGAACAGTATTATTTATGTTGCAATTAATAAAAACACATCCATCATAGTCACCCCTGAGTGGGCAAACAATATTATGACCCATGCAAGTACGCTGCTGGGCAAGTATCAACAGAATTAGCTCAGCTGCATTTTGCCTCCAGCTATGCAGAGTGCACTGCCTGGGGGAACATACTCTCCTGGCTCCTGGAGCAACCCTACATGGTGACTGAACCCTGAGAACAACAAAGATACAACTGGAAATGGTCATACCCCATTCTGTGTTTTTTATTGTTACCACACAGGTTTTGTGTACCGAAACTGTACAAGCGAGGGCTGGTCAGACCCATACCCGAGACCTGACATTGCTTGTGGCTACAATGTCAATGACACAACCAACGAGGCCAGAGTGAGTCTAAGTGCCCATGACCACAGATCTGCTGCTCTGGGGTGCTGGGGAGAAATGTGTTAAGGAGAGACTGGTTGATGTTGTGATGTAACTCAGGTGGGACTATTACTATTGGTGGTTTTCAGCATGAATGCTTCCTGCAAATGATTGGAAGTGGTTGCTCAGGATGAAATTTCAGTAGCTGATTTTACAAGAAAATTTGTTTATTAAATATAAGGAGAGATCTTTCTCTTGGTGTGGGCTGATCTCTGCCAGACAGACAAGGTAAAGATGTGATTTTATGTTCCCCTGCAGCGTTCCTATTTCATGACCCTGAAGACCATGTACACCATCGGATACTGCACCTCCCTTGTGACACTGATGATAGCCTTAGTGGTCCTGGCCTCCTTTAGGTGAGGAGAAGCATCTCTGGTTTGTGTTTGGCCAGGACTTCTGATCATCTCAGCTGACACAAACCGTCCTATTGACTTTCAGGGGAAATTAAAAATTGAAGTATTTCTGAAAACCTTCACAGAAATCAGTGGCAAGATTTATCTCTGACTCCTGTCTCCCAGGCAATGTCAGTGCTCATTATATTGTGCCCTCCTTTTCAAATTGTAGCTGGATTCATGTTGCAAATGGCATTTGCACCAATTCCCTGATGAGGTCTTCCCATGATTTCAGTGTCCCTTGGGCAAAGTGTCTTTCCCTCTGCTGCTCTTTCCCCACTTGAGACTGTGGCTAAAACTTTGTTCTAAGTGCCACTGCACTGACTTCTGGAAAGGTGTTTCTATTAGCAATCTGACATTCAGCTTATCTTCACTCATCCCTGTAACCTGGAATTTGTACTGTGCTGCTTATTCAGTGAAATTAATTTCCCTTACAGTAAGTGTCAGGGCGGCTCCTCTGGGCAAAAGGAAACCAAATTACTTTGCAAATTTATATTCAGGCTGCATGGCCTCTGGACACAGATTATGTGGAGATTTAATACAGAAAACACTGCAGGCACAAGTGCACTGTGCTGGCAGAATAAATAAATTTATCCAGGTGTGAATAAACACCTTGGGTTCATGTTACTTGGGAAGGGAGGGAGGGATGCTAGAACAAGCATATTGGCAGGAAATCACCATTTTCCTGGCAACATTCGGCTTGTTTTAGTACCTGAGTGGAGCAGATGTGACTGTAGATTTTAAGGTCTTCTCTAGGAGATGCCCCAAGACACTTAGTCTTCCTTTCACAGACAGAACAACACTGTTCTTCATTTGTCAGTTTAACACTACTAAGGATTGAAACCTGCTGTTTACAGCCACAGGCTCCTTACATTGGTAAGGAGTGTCACTTCACTGGATCTCTCTCTCTTGTCTTTTTGCAGAAGACTTCGCTGCACAAGGAACTACATCCACATGCATCTCTTCACATCGTTCATTTTGCGAGCCTCGTCCAACTTCATCAAGGATGCTGTTTTGTTTTCCTCTGAAGACACAAATTACTGTGGGGCATACACGGTAACCCACTGCCTGCCAGCTTGCTCCACCCCTCAGTTTCCCAGCAGGATCCTAGCAGGATCTAGTGTGCAGGGAAGGAAATCTCCCTTCCAGCATTATATTCATCATGAGGGGTTATGGGACAAGAGGGGTATGCTTTGCTCCTTCTCTGAGGACACAATAAATATTGCTGATGTACACTGCAGTGTGACACTTGATAATAAGATAAGGGCATGCACTCAGAGAGTCTGGGACCTATCAAATTTTGAAATGTTTTTGCCTTTTTCTTTTTATTGGCAGCAAAATATTTTGAAAATTTGGGGGTGAGGAGGGGTGAGCAACACTGGAGATGGTGGTCAATGCTTTAAACTAAAGAACAATTAGGGAGAGTAATAAAAATAGGCTTATTTTGTTTTGTTTTACCCCTCTGGTTTTGTTGGATTTCTGTTGCAGAAAAAGAACACTTTGAGAACATTTTCGTTTGTCTTTATCAACTGATTTTCTTGGGAAAAAAAAGATTGACAATACATTCACGTGCTTCTCTAAGGTGATATTAGTGTTACTGGTACTAAGAATGTAGTAATAGTGAAATTCCCCTGAGACAGTAACCTGAATACACATGTCCATGACACATTCAGTTCTTCTAGTCAGGCAGTTGATTAATGCATTTAGGAGTGCCAGCTCTGCTTTCTTGTCCTGTGAACCCCTGTCTCGAGGACACCTATTTAGTCCCCTAATTGCTATAAAATCTCTATTTGCCAAGATTAATTTACAGCTCGCTCTTTCTGTTAGAACATAGGCACAAACCCAGGCAGGAGCTAATTACCCTCTCTTTCCTCAGGCTGGCTGTAAGCTCACCATGGTCTTCTTTCAGTATTGCATCATGTCTAACTACAGCTGGCTCCTTGTGGAGGGACTGTACCTCCACACTCTCCTGGTGATTTCTTTCTTCTCGGAAAGGAAGTTCCTCTGGTGGTTCATCGCCCTCGGATGGGGTACTGGTTCTCCCTTCAGCAAAAGTAACTGGGTTTTTTCTGCCTCTGGGACGAACTCATGAAGCAGTAACTGGTTTTTCCAATTGCAGGTGCCCCAACAGTGTTTGTGGCTGCATGGGCGACTGCTAGGCAACTCCATGAAAATATTGGGTGAGTGGTATGGAGGGGGGAAGTTGGCATGCCAAGGGAAGCATGTAGCCCCTGTGCAGGCTGTTCCATGGGGTCCTGCTCATTTCTAATTGCTGGGAGCAGGTCAATCAATCAACACCCTGCTGTGGTGGGAGCCTGGATCCTAGTGTGGGTGTGAGTAGAGGTACAGTTGAGCAACATGAGAAAAAGCTTCCAATTCCATTTGAGTATTTTCAAGGGTAGGAGGTAGCTTTCAGGTATGAATTCAGACCACAATGTTTAAAGTATCTGTATTTAACTTTCTGAATAGTGAAACTTTGTTCTCTTCTCCCTTTCAAAATTTTGAACAGTGTTTATACTTTAAGGGAAGGACATATTTTTGTCCAGTGCAGGTGGGCAGTTTTCTGCCAGACACATTGTACCACTAAATGAGAACAGTAAATTAGTTTTGTAGAGAAGGGAATAGGGGCCTATCTAAGGTACAAAACAGACTAAACCGGTTTGAAAAGATACCAGTGTTTTGATAACTGACTGCACCTTCTCTTCTATTTTTACAGGTGTTGGGACATTAACACTGATGCCAATACCTGGTGGATCATTAGAGGCCCCATAGTTTTGTCTATTTTTGTAAGTTTTTTCTGGGACAAGCAGATTCAAACTGTATTTTCAAACACTGTGAAGTCAGAGCTCATCTACTCAACATGTTTTAGAAGTGTGTTAATGAACTGATCTTAGATATGTGTCTGAACTGGTGTGACCCATGAGTTACTGCTTAAGCAACTTCTGCTCAGCAGGACTTAGTAACTAATGCCCCAAAGCGAAGTTCACAAGGAAAGCTAGAATGTCCTCCCAAGAAGCAAGAGCCTGAAGAAGATCAGGTTTCCACATCCTGTTGATTTCGTATGAACTTGGCTGGTTTGTGGAAGCTTGTTTTGGACTGTTTCAAGGAAAGCTCTGGAGGAGAAACGAGTGGCTGTACATTTCAGTACAATGACTTTTGTGTCTGCCGGTCAGTGCCTCTCTCAGCAAAGCCAAAACCAACTTGCCTTACATGACCACTGGCTTTTGTTTTCAGGAATGAAAACAGCTCACAGGCTGCACGCACCACGTATTAGTGGGCAGCACTGAGGCACTGCTCAGTGAATTAAGGCTAAGGCACAGGCGTTGAAACTCAGCGTGAGCCCACCCCAGTGCAAGGCAGCAGTGATGACAAGAGCAGTTTTGTGGATATAATACTTAGCATCCGTGTTTTGAGCATTTGCTGGTACTCTCCTTCAGAGCCTTAGGTACCAGGGGACTGGAGCTGCTGCTTGGGATAGTTTTCCTGCCCGATGAACATGCTCTGGGTCAGACCATGCTGCAATGACCCGTCTAAAACCCTAGCCCAGAAACGTGAACTGCTGGTCACTCTCAAGTAACCTGCTGACACTCCAAATGAGAGCCCCAAGAGCTGGTTGAGGTTTTCACGTTTCCAGTAAGAACCATTATGTTTGCAAAACACAAACTGCAACGTCTGCACACTCTCAGAAACCCAGGCAGCTGAGATGGTGGGTAAAACTTCTGCTCCCATTGACCAGTGAGCAATCCTGCATCCCCACAAGACAAGCGGCAGACAGCACAAGTGATTCGGGATCAACTTAACAAGGCCATGGCACTTATTTTTCTTTATGAAACAACCCTCATGCTAGGAGCCACTCAGCAATATTTAAAAGTCAACAAGACCTAGGCAGTCTGCAAGACAAAAAGCACAATCTTCGTTTATCTTTTGGCGGTCCCCACCCGCTATCGCCTTCCAAGTGTCCTCAGAATGCTCATCCTGCCTAGTTTAGCCGCTGAAGGCAGAAGCCGCCTGCATGACTCTGCAGGTTTTACCCAAAAGAGGCTTTACTCAAGCCCATAACCAAATAGCCAGATCTTAAGAACCCAGATCTAATCTTTGTATTCCTCACAGCCCTGAGCAGTTCAAAGGGCAGAAAATCAGCGCCGATAAACACCTTTGTGCTCCCAGGCTCACGCTCATTCCTGCGCTGCCCGCGGGCAATGCCTCCCGGGAGGAATCCCACCGCTCCCCCTTCCCCGGTGGTTTTTAGCAGTGAAAAGTCCTGCTCAGTCTGCACGGCTCGTCCCTGGCCTAATGAGTTAAAAACCCCAGAATACCCCGACCTGAACCTCCTTTGCTCCCCACCACCCATGAAATATTTCTTTCCTTCATGCCCTCCACCTCTACTCCTCCCAGCTCTACTCCTTTGCTCGTCCCTCCCCAGCTTCCCCAAACTTCCAGCCCTCTCCAGACCCCCTCAGCAGCCACAGTTACTCCCTTTCTATCCAGCAACTCTAAAGAACTCACTGTGTCTGTCCCATCTCCAGTAGACCCGGTTCTTTTAGGGAAACCCACCACCCCAGAGCCCTGCTCCCATGCCCACAGGCACGGACGACCCACCATGAGGAGGATGCACCTCTGCAGCGGTGTTTCCCGGCACAGGGAAGGGTTAAGGGCCTGCAGTGGTGTTGCAAAGGGGGTGCAGATCTGCCGGCTGTGCAAGCCCAGGGCAGATCAGCCCGAGGTCGCTCCCCACGGGGTGCAGGGACAGACACACAGACACGCTCAGGCGGCTCTGCCTCCCTGCAACTCCCACTCTTTGCCTGAGGGTCAAACGAGCAGAAACAGCTATTGCCTCATCTGCACCCAAACTGAGCAGATCAGCATTTTCATCTGATATCCACCCTTCAAGAGGGAGAGAATGCGAAAGGAAGAAAGAATTCCCGTGTCGACTCTCTCCTGTCCCCACTTTTAACTAATTTGTCCGGTGATCCTAAACCACACGAAGTGTTTTCGGCAGAGAGCAAACAGCACTTGCAGTCCCAGTTAGAAGGCGATAGCTCCAGTGCTTGCCCCTTTGCTGGCATGCAGAGTGGGGCCAGACTGTGCAGACAGAGGCCACCAGAACCCTGCAGGCACAAAGGGCCAAACCGATGCTCCTGGTCTCCCTGCCCTTTGGTGATCTGCCTGGATAATAAGGCCTGACCATCTCCATAACTAAAGCTGTAGCAAACCAGCAGGGAAAGCAGCCAGCATCCAAGCCTAGGGTGGCCAAGCAGGCTGGAGAAGCAGGAACAAAGAGTAGGATGGGAACATGGACACAGGCAGGCCAGTCCCAAGCCGTGTATTCAAATCCCCAAACTGGCTCTTCTGATACCTGGCAGTTACATAAGTGGATACTGGGGTTGTTGTTTGGTGGGTTGCTTTTGCATTCTTACTTTGTTGGGTTTGGTTTTTTTTTTTTTTCAGATTAATTTCATTCTCTTTGTCAACATTTTAAGAATCCTGATGAGGAAGCTCAGCTCCCCTGAAAAACGGAGCAGTGATTTCAACCAGTACAAGTATGTCCCTTACACCCCTTATAAGACATGCAAGGACACCTGAGCATTTCTTGCTCCTTCTACACCAGCTTTTCCCTCTCTTTTCATTCTCAGGAGACTTGCAAAGTCAACCCTACTCCTCATCCCTCTCTTTGGGGTCCACTACATCATCTTTGCTTTTTTCCCTGAGGATGCAAGCAGCGGCGCAATGGAAATTCAGCTGTTTTTTGAATTGGCTCTTGGATCATTCCAGGTAATATTTGACAAGCTATTATTTCTTTAAAGTAAGAAAAAGAGGTAGAACATATAACTCTGCAACAGACTAGAGTTTCCAATGCTAAAGCCAAGCTGTCTGATTTCCCTTGAGATGCCTCATCCTCATTCAAAAGCTGAAACTGCAGTTCTGTGACCACGGTTCTTTTATCTTTTAGGGCTTTGTTGTGGCTGTTCTTTATTGTTTCCTTAATGGTGAGGTGAGTTTGGTGTGTATAACATTCTTTTTTATTGCTGAAGCATGCCTCATTAATCAGTGGGATACATTCCCCAATGAATTTTCTTAGGGTTTTCTTCCCAGCTACCTAACATCACTTGTGAAATTCCTCCTAGACCTGGCAAGCCTAGGTAACTGTATGCCAGATGCAAACTTCACCTCTCAACTACTGCAACCCTTTCATAAATCAGATAACATTATTACTGTCTGGGAACTGAGGATGAGAACACCATCCCTTACACAGTCACACTGACAGCCAGCTGGTTCTGACATATGGTACCATTATCTGTCATCCCATCCATGGCCGCTTTATTTACTCAATCCTTAGGAGGGAATTTATCAAAAGTTATACCCAGTCCAAGTTTATTAGGATTCTTACAAGGTAAAGCTTTTGGTAGAGGGCCTGTTTCCTTTGTAGTTGCATGACAAGTCCCAGACTTCTGGGCTAGAACTTGCACTCTGAAATGCTGCTGCTGGTAGAGGTGGGGGGAAACATTATATCAACCTGGAAAATCTAGAGCTAATTGGAAGGAAAAAAATCCCCAGGGCCTAAGGAGAAAAAGTCACTTTGAAATGAAGGAGGGTTTTGAAATACCCTGATTGATCTTTTAACCGGTTTCAGAAAAAAGTGGTTTAAAAAGAATTTTTTTTTTTTTTTTTTTTTTTTTTACCTTAGAGTGCCAAAATGTCCTGGTTTTATATCTAAACTTAAGATTTTGAAAAATTCTAAACCAGGCACTTTGTTAGGCCAATTAGATTCTGTGAACAGTTTCACCTGCAGTTAAATAGGAACCTGTGTGGCTGAACAACAGTATCACTAGAAGTGTCAAGAAATAGGCCTTACCTTAACCCCTTAAACTGGGGGTTAAATAAATAAACCGAAACCTTGGCAAAGGTAACCCACTCTCATTTTCCTGTTACACTGCTCTCTGCAGTGTAGGGTTCCAGCATAAACTAGCTGAACTAAGTATTTTGTGGCCTTTCTACCTAGGTTCAGCTGGAAGTTCAGAGAAAATGGAGGCAGTGGCATTTAAGCAAACAGTGGCGTCAGCATCTCAGCACCTCAGCGAGTAACGGAGGAAGTGGCTTGACTCAAGAGATGCAGATGGTGAGGTCCAGCCCACCAGAGCATAGGAGAGAAACCCTCCAAAGGTCAAGTGTGCTTTAACACTGTGCACCTGAGGGCACCTCCATGCTCAGATGCACATGGCTGTGTCCCATGGACTGACTGGGTGGGAGTCTTGTGTACGTATCTGAAAGTGGGACTTGGCTGTAGATCAGCAGTTCTTGGAGCACATCTGTTCTTGTATATCCTTTGTTATCTGCAAAATAACCAACCATGGTTATTTTGTAAAGCAAAATGGGCCAAAATATGCTCTTCCTTGAGTTTCTGGCCACAGTAATTTGTGTTTCTTTCCACACCTGCTGCTAGTTCTACCTTAAATGTGACGTTCCATTTTCCATGTGGCTCTCCAGTGTGTTCCAGGCTAAGCCAGGCTGGTGAGTTTTTGAAGCTCTCTATTTCTTCTGCTGCAGAAGCTGGGAGGATATTGAATTTTATCTGATGAAGGGTACATGGCATCCTCCAATACAGCCCATGGGTTTGAAATGCAAAACTAATTAATCCCTAAAATCTACCAAGGTTCAAAGTGTCTGTTGTGGTGATGTATGATGGACACTGAGAACATAAAGCACAGCTGAGCTCCAGTTTCCTCTCTGACTGCATACCCATTGCTCCAGTGACAGTGGCAGGTTCAGACAGCTTTTTACCCTTGCCTCTTTTAACGGTGGAGACCTTGGAAACAATGGTGGTCCAATTTGGATATCTGAATCATTTTGAAATGGTAAAAAAGCTATTACAGCATATTCCAAGGGTGACCAAAAAAAACTTCAGCAAGATAGCTCATTCCTATTGTGTCTGTACCTCTGAGACTTGACCAGTTTGTATTTGAAGGGAAGAAATGAAAGCTCTTGAGACCACTAGAGCTCAACTGAACTGGACAGTAGAAGCTATCTGGTGAAAAACACTACCATAGTGACTATCAAAAACCTCTGTAGAGTCTGCAGTCCCTCACTATACTGAAATCTGCAAGGCTGTGCACTGTAATATGCTGTCAAAAAGTATCTGAGCTACTACAGCTTTATACTCTTAAGGACATAATTAAGCAAATTTTCCTGTTTTGAATGGGAAAGGGATACAATAATTCATCTGACAAATGAAATCAAATCTCCTACTTGATTTTGTATCCACATTTCCCTAGTTGGGGCGATTTTTGGCTGTATTTCTTCAAGGGCAAAGATGATTGAACCAAAAGCAAATGGTGTTTATCACTTCTCCCTCCTCCTGATCACCTACAAAGCATTGGCAAAACATGCATGGCATGTCAAATGCTGCCTGAGCAGCACTCCCCGACTCCCTCTGCCAAAACTGCTCCAATGAGCTTTTAATCACACCAAATGGTAGGCTTCTGACATTTTATCAGAAGGCAAACATGAAGAGAAGTCAAAAGGATATGTTCAAGGTTAAATTACCTGTACCAAAGCAGGTTTTTGAGTGCTGTTAGCTCTGTTTGAAACACTAAGATTCAGAAAAAAAAATATTTTTTTCTCTGGCAGTGCTGACAGTTACCCCACACCCTCCCTGGTGCAGCAGGTGCTGCAGGCAGCAAGCACACAGAGGGCAACCAGGAGAGGAAGGATACTCAGCAGGCAGGGAGAGCTTCGTGGTTGCTCCAGCCTGCCCTGCCTGGTTGGCTCATGCAGGTCACCCAGCAGTAGGACAATTGAACCTCTTTACCAGGAAAAAATAATGAAATGTTAAGTTGTAAACTAGGAAGTGTTTTAAGGAATTACTTTAAATGCACATTTTTAGAAATAGCAAGGTTTCAAATTGGCTTTGTCCTTTAAAAGTCAGCCAAAACAAGTGGAAGGAAGAACAGAAGCAGGATCAGTCCCATGACCAAAGGAGAAGTGAAAGCCCCTCATTAAGGTTGGAATGAAAGATCTCACTTTTTGCCGACTCACCCAAGCCAAGGAGAGCCTCTGAACTTCTTGGGGGTTCACTCTGTCCCAGTGCACTTAGAAAGTCAGATACTTACAAAAAAACATAACCCTAATTTTCTCTCCAGCCTATCAATGAGACCAAGAAGGGTGAAACAACTTGTATGTTCCCTCTCTGAGAATTAAACATTCATCCTTCAAGCCAAAGCAGCTGTTTGTTTTAAATGCAAATCCCTCCTTCCAGCATAAATGAAGAAATACAGATTCAGAGATACAATAACATGCAATTAATTAGATCTGATGCAATTATTGGCTCTCACACGAGCCAGTGTAAGAGCTCAGCCCCGCAGCGCATAGTTAGGACCAGCACAAGATTGGGCGGAGCCCAGGCTGAGCGTGATACCTATCTGTACCACATGCCCCAGAAAAAAATGCTTCTGGTTTTTATATTTAAAAGCCCCCCGTTCTAGCATCAATTATTGGTTTACATGGCCATTTTGGTTTCATCTGTCTTGCTTGGAATAACCAAGAAAAAGAAATTATTCCCAGATTACATGTTACATGTTTGCTTCAGACATCAAGCACAAGCCTTGTTTGTATGAAGAGCTGAGGCTCCGTAAAAACTCCTGGATGTCAGCTGGATTTTGGAGTCCTCAGCTCCTGGGGAAGAGCACATCCACTCGGGAAGATGCCAGAAGCAGGCAGACCCTGGAGTTATGGTGCTGTGACCTGGTCCTGGCTTCTGCTGGGCATAGGAAGCTGCTGCCAAACACCACCACAGGGAAATGGGTTCTTGCCTCCCCCATCTCCTGGGCAGGCAGTGCAAAGGCTGCCTGCACTGCTGGGGATCGTGCTTGTTTAGCTGTGCTGACGGATACTAGAGAAAAGAGCTGCTTGGCTCTGGGGACATTGACATGTTTATAAGCAGATGAAGAGGAACAGGAAAGTAGCTCTCAGCAAGCAATGCAAAAAGCAGGAGATGAAGGCACACGGACTGAACACGAACTCCATATTCATAGACCCCCACCCACTTCCCTTTCACTGCACTTGCTCCTGAGTAATCAATGTAAATCAGGTGGCTGTTACCAGTAAATAGGACCTGAGTACCACCTTTCACACAAGTAGTTGTCGTTGTTCAGGGACACTGGTGACAGCCTCTGGCTATTCACTCCAGGTGTCCTGAGGAGCCAGTTGCCCTTCTGCAAGCCAGCAGGACAGAGAGCAGCTCCAGCAGCCTGAGCATCAGCAGCCTAAGAGCGAATGCAGTTAAGAGGAAGTCGTTAATGGATTTTCTCTCCAACACAGCAACAAGGAAGTTCCCAGCAAAACTGTCAGAAGCAAAAACCAAAAGTTGTGCCGTGAATAATTACACTATGCAATGCCTGAGCGCAGGGGAGCTGAAATGGGCTGTTTCAGAAGGGTTGGTACTGATTCAATGGGGTTGGGTCCAGTGAAGGTGAGAGGCCTCAGGAATTCAGGCAACACCCCTTTCAGGACACTGCCCGGGGCAGACCTTGTTTTCACTCAGAAATGAGGCCCTTCTTGTATGTGCCAACTGACTTAGAAGGTTGAGAATAAGGGCCATTATCAGTTAACCATAGGCCCCAGCAGATGGAAAGAGAAAGCAGGTGAGGACAGTCATGTAATAATCTTTGTAATCACCTTCCTCCGGCTTTCAAAAGCAAGCGAGGTTCAACCCCATTCCAGGTGTCCCTCCAAGCACAGCTGATGAATGTACAGGAGACTAAAAATCAAAATGACATGTTCTAGGGGACTCTGCTGGAGCAGGGAGGCTGGGCTAGATGACCTTCAGTGCATCTTTCCAACCTTAACCATGCTGTGATTCTGGAAAAACACAGTCCAGGCAGGATACCTCCCCAGCTAGCATGGCCTGAATCAACATTTCCTTATTCTTATCCACAAGCAATGGCTTGTGTACAAGGGTCCAATTAAAGTTAGTAACTACATCTAAACGGCTCATTAACAAGAAATGATGTTCATTACCCTGCTTTTAAGAGATGTTAAACTGCCTGAGACAGGCTAACGACCTCTCCTGTTAGAAAGAGAACACCAGGTGCTAATTAACTTGAGATTACATAAACTAATTCAGTGGTGTAGCTGGGAAGCTATTTTCCTGACATTTAACTAAACCTGCTAATACAGTGAGCTCTGAGAAAAATACAGAAATACATTTGTACTCAGACACCACTTATTGCAGGCCAAATAATCAAGAGCTTGAGGAAAAGAGCAAGGATGCTTCAGACGTGGGGTGCAGTGTGGGAACAGGAAGGTGAAGGACACAGGAAAGAGCTCTTTAGCTGGTAAACAGAGCACATGCAACAGCAGGAAATCATTAAAGAGCCTACAAGGCTATCTCAAATTCCCACGGAGCAGCACAGCTGACAGCCACTCTTGTTCTGCAAGACAAGAAATCAGTGCTGGCGTTTTGGGCTGGTGCAGACACACTGGAGGGAAAAGGACAGGGGAGCTTGTGGTGGCCTCACAGTTCCCTTGGTTGGAGCTTGGCAAAGCACCAAGCAGTCATTTCTTCATCAGTTTAGCTGGGTAAACACATGGAATGATGCCTGGGAGATTATGTAAAACTCCACTCATCCCCTTAAATCTGCACCCCAATATCTAAAGATTAAAAAGACAGAATTACCGTCCTTATTTCAAATCAATTTATTTAACAAACTTCAGGAATATTGCTTGACACATCCACATGCTCCAGAAAATGAACACTGACCCATGGCTGCACAGGTTACTCTATAGAAGGATATCTCCAAGACAATCAACTGTGTTTTGTAATATTTAGCTGTCAAAATGCATCTTTTCCCAGCATAATTAGTTGAGCAGTACTGCACAAAACCAGTTGGGAAAAAAAGTTACTCTATTTTCCCCAGAGGATTCCCTACCCCCAACAAAAGGCCTCTTCTTCAGCTACCAGAGGGCATCCTAAAATATTCACAATTGCACCACATCTAGGGTGAACTCAATGGCCAATTGTCCAGTCTCCCTCTAACCCGAGTGGTAGGCACCGGCCTGGAACCTGGTCAGGCTGTGGCTGCCTTCCAAAGAAAGGCATGGAGGCACAGCCTCCCACTAGCATGAGGGAGTGCACACACAGAAGTGATTTCCAAGTCTGGATGTCACCAAAGCATCACTCTGAAGTTACACTAATGTTTCTAGACAAGCCATAGACAACCTTAGTGTAGGGGAACTGTCCTGCCTGGCATGGGCACCACAGCTGAATCATTGGTTAGATAAGGTAGTCATGGTGCACCTGGTAATACCAAAGAGCAACAGTTTGGGACCAGACCTCACAGGGTGTCTCTGGCCTAAACGGCTCTGCTAAAGCCAACAGCACTAGCTCACACAAACATATTCAAGTTCAGTCCACCAGCATGTCTTTGACAGTGCAGTTCAGCAAATCAAAGCACCTTCACAAGCAGTCACAGTGCAGTTTTCCAGAGACAAGTTAAAGGCACAAGTCCTTGTCCTTAAGAGTGGGCCAAGAAACCCCAGCAAAGCCCTAGACATTACAAGAGCTTCAGGAGCTGTCTGGGTAGCACAGCTCTGCCATAACCTTGACAGAAAGATGAGCTGATTTGTGTGCCAAGGTACAACTGGCACTGTCCAGAGCAAGCCAAGTCTGAACCTGCATTGCAAACCAGATTTAGGAGTGTTGTCTTATGAAATTACAGAAATCCAAGAGAGAATGGAGACTGTCCTCCTGAAGGCAAGCAAGTCAATAGGAGCACATTGATCAAAGTGTGGCACATTCAGCTCAGGCACAGCTTAAGATTCTTAACTTTCAAAGACAAAGCTGTTTACTCATGGCTCACCTACACAGACTTTTCGGACTCTGTGCTACAATGCATTTGTTTCAGGTGAAAAATTGTGTCAAACTTGTTGTACAGGAAACAAAAACGTTGCTCAACAGACAAGGTACAGGAATGAAACACGTAGAAACATTTACTCTAGAACAGATATAAGCAGCTTTACCAGTGGATACAAAGCAAACAGTAAATCAGAAACCCCGAAATACTCTGAAGACATTTTTAACTGTGGGCAACCGAGTGCTGTGTGCTGGACAGGAGAACATAGGTAGGGCAATCTACTCTACAAATGAGGTCTTCTCTCCTTTCACATAAGACACCATGGAGAGCTTCAAAGCTGTAGCAATTTTAGAGATCTTGACTCAGACATTGGCAGAAGGAAGACCAGCCTTAGTATAATTCTGGCCAGGTCTCTCAACATTTCTACCAGCGGTGACAGATTAGAGCTGCACCCATCAGCCCCTCCTTAGGCAATTACAGGCTGCTTCTCCTCCCCAGGCTCAGTCAGGGGAAAAAAAGGACCTGGTCTGGTCAGGAGGATCTAGGGCTTTCTCCTCCCATAAGAAATGCTCCAGGAGACTCTCAGCACAGGATAAGCAGATTTCCCACTGCCCCAGTGGAAACAGTGATAACCAAAAACACATCCCAGAAGCCATGGTGGTCTCTGCATGGTCTGCTCAGCCACAACAGCCCATGAAGGCTCTACAGAGCTTGTCCCTCTTGCCCCAAATAAACAAAGAAAAAAACTCAAGAGCAATCAATGCCCTTGTTACCGTAAACTTTGCAAGGGTTGTGAGAGAGCCAGTTTGGTTGACTAGTTGGCACGTGTCCTTCAGGGGTGGCAGGAGAGTGGTGACACTGGGGAGAGGCCACAAGCACAGGGACATGCATGGCTGCATGAGGAAGGCATCAAATCCCTTCTCTGCACACCTGCATCACCCAACACCTACCCCTAGCCCCAGGTCAGCACCTCTGTCTGAAGTGTCCCCAAAAAAGCTGACTGAGGAAAGGACAGATAAAGGGAATGTGCCAGAAGGAAACAAAACCTGTGACCAAATCAAGTTCTGTGTGCTTTCTCTTTCAAAAGAAAAATGGAGAAATGAGATCCAGTGAAGACTTTCAATACTCCACACCAGTGAGCGTGGCCAGGCAGAAATCATTCATCCCCAAGCCAAAACAAACCCATGAGACACTCCAAAGTTGTATCACACTCTTCACAGGCTCTGGAATATGGGGAAAAGCACAGCAACAACAAACCCACAGCAGTACAGGTGTTGTGCAAGCCTCAGAACAACACATGGGATAGACTGCAGTCTTCCAAACCTCTGCAGGTTTAACGGGACACCCTCTGCTTTAATCCACTCCTCCAGAAAACCACATTGCAGTAGCAGCCAGTCCCAGTCTCTGCTTGGCTGGTGTTGCACAGCCCTCCATGCTGACCAGTGGGTGGGTATGTCTTCTACAGGCATCAAGACTGACTCAGCTTCTCCTCCTTGCCTACAAATTAACACAGGGCATCCTTTTCAAACTTCATTAGACTCTTTTTTCCAGTCTAATTGGCAAAGCTGATTACACAAAGGCAGACACGTCCTTTGTGCCTAGATTTTGCCTCCGCCTTTCCTGAGGTGTGTGAGGCTGTTGATGTGAAGTCCACTGATCCCGTTAAGGAAGAAGAGAAATGCAGCAATGAATTCACACCAGTATGTCAGCGTGAAACCTGTGAAGGTGAGGTGATCCTTCACGAGGATGGAGAAGCTCAGAACACCAGTGGCCGACAGCAAAAAAGAGACGAGAATGAGAACAGAACCCATTGCCCATTTCCGCCTTGCATTGGCATCATCACAGACTTGGGACACCATCAGCAGCTCCAGGCCAAAGATGGCAACAACAACAGCAAAGGACACCATGCTCCTGATGGGAATCACCCCCACGCTCAGCCCCTCCACTTGGGCCAAGCTGAGGTCGGTGACACACTTCAGGACGCTGTCGTTGCTAACAGTGCAGAAGTGCCATAGTCCAAAGAGCTGCCCCCTTGCAAAGAGCCATCGACCATCGCAGATGGAGATGGATGACAAGACCACGGCTATTGCGACACACAGGATGATCAAGCTCCTGATGAGCGTCTCAAAGAAGGATTTCTGTGGTCTCCGGTGCATCAGCAGCTGCTGTGCCTGAGAGCATGAGGGAAAAACAAAATAGAGTTAACAGTGCTACTTCAGGGTGAGATGAAGCCAGAGGGGAAAAGCTGTGGAATTCAGTATTTGAAAATATTTACTTGTGTACATCAAACCCCTTCTCGCAGGGGAAGGTTGTACACAGGAGAAAGGAAGGGTGGGCGAAGCTCTCCCGGTTCCCTGGCTGCACAAACAATGCTCTCACGTCAAGGCCCGGGACCGGGATCACAAAAGCTCTCGGATGAACAAGGTCCCTGCCCTACGGCAGAACACAGCCTCTTGCTCTGGCAGGGCTGGAGGAAGCCACTGGCCCCTGGGAGGATGGAGGCCGGTGGCTGGGACGGCAGAGGCGGCAGCTGTGGGCAGGGGGGGGCTCCAAGTTCGCAGTACTGCCCTCCTGGGCTGCAGCCAGCCGGTCTCTCCTCCTCCGGCCGGCAGCAGCGGCCCGGACCTGGGTCCTCACCCCGGGGTCGCACGGCTCAGCTGCCCAGGGGCTTGGGGAGGCATCTTCGGCTCCAGCTCCCGCGGACCCTTCGCGGGCAACGCACCTCCCCCTCCTCACCGAAACCCTCCAAGGCACCCGAGATGCAATGGGAAGTCAAGCCAAGCGCCCGCAGCCTCCTCGGAGAGCCACGTGCGGCCGGGAGCGGGGAGCCGCCGCCGGTCGGAGAAGGCGGGAAGAGGGGACCCGGCCGGCTGCGCCCCGCTGCTCCGGGAAGGGTGGGAGCGACAGGGTGGGACAGCCCAGGGCAGCAGCCCCGCGGCGGGAGGGAGCAGCAGACGTACCTGCACCCCTATGGCCGTCATGCTGCCGGCGGCGCCGAGAGACGCGAGCGGGCTGCGGCCGCCGCTCTTTATCTCCCCGGAGGGCGGAGGGCAGTCCCCCCGCCCGCCACGCCCGCGGGGCCGGGGCGCCCTCCAGGCCCCCCCGCGGCTGAGTCAGCAGCGCGGCCCCGACGGGCGGAGCCGGGTTGAATTGGCTCGGGCCGAGCGAGCGACATTGCTTCCCCTCAGCCCGGCACAAACGCGGGGGGTAGCGCTGCCCTGGCCCGGTGGCACGGACTCGCCCAAGGCCGCTCTAGAGCACGGCCGCCGGGCAGGAGGTGCCCTGGGCCGTGGTGATGCCTCTTGCCGCGCTGCAGCCTCCCCCCGTCCCGTGTCCCCGCGTGTCCCCGGCTGCCGGAGAGCTCGAGGTGTGTTCCTGCCGCCAGGAACAGTTTGTGGTGTAGCGCCGGTGCCGAGCACTCGCGGGGGAGGCAGCCCCAGCCCTGCCCGCTCGCCCGGGACACCGCAGGAGCCTCCGGAGCGGCCCTGGGGCTGCAGTGATGGGCTGCAGTGACACCCAGCCCCGGAGCCGCCGGTGCGTGCAGGAACACCCCAGCCTGCCCTCGCCGCCCCGTCCCCGCCGTGTCTGCCCCTGTGTTTGTGTTCCCGAAGCAGTTCGGCACCGGCTCCGGTGCAGCGATGGCCTCGCACCTTGGCTGTGTGCGCGCTGTTATCTGTTACCAGCCTATGCTACCTTACCTATCTGTACCTGTACCGTCAGCAAAAACCTCTCTGCTCATAAAGTTTTATGCCTTTGCTCTTTTTCTCAGTCATGTTTTGACATCCTCTAATGAATTACTGATTACTCTACTTTTTCTTTTTTTTTTTTTTTTTTTTTTTCTGAAACAGCTTTTAAAAAACTCAAGAAAGTTGGGTGTTACTGTGTCATCAGAAACTCTTGTTTTACTACCAAATTGTGATTTTGACTCCAGCACAGTCTGCAGTCCAGTGGAGAGACCCATGGGTCGTTGTTCTTGGCCTCCCTCATATGCACAGGGGTCAGAATTTGGCCATTCCCTTTCTAGCCTAAAGGAGTTGGAAGGCTCTCCTTCTCCAATATGGGGTGGTAGAAGTTATTGTAACTTTACCCTTCTTCCAGCTTCCATTTCTGAACCAATCATCTGTCTATACAGATTGTATAATTATTTTAATCTCTATGCAATTTCATAAGGGCTTTCTGTGTTTCCTTTAAAACACCATTTATGTCTGCTATGATCTATCTGGGGGTGTTTTCTGTAATACTATTTCTAGTAAGTGTTATGAACGTCAACTTTAGTTTTCATACTTTTAATTTTAATGATAAATACTGACCTTTTTCTTTTTCCTCTCCTGCAGAATATTTTGTTTAAATGCTTCTCTACAAAGTTGTATACAACGTTAGATTATGTTTCTATCAGACACCAAATTGAGATTTTCTGCTTTTGCAACCCACAGCAAATCTTTGCAAGGTCTCTTATTTTTGTGGGTTTGTGGTTTGCAACATATTTTATTTCTGAATGTGCTACAAAACTAGTAAACTTGATGCTTGCCACATCCTTTTCATCTTAGGTTCACCAGTTGATAGGAGAGCTTTATGAACATCCTGGGCTCTTTATTCCACAGGTTAAACAGCATTTCTGCATTGCATTGAGCAGACTGATTGCATGCATTTGCTGTTATACCCTTCCACTTCAAAGTTCCAAATTCAACAATATATATCTATTTTTGGCTCAAAAATAGAAGCTGATCTTGTTGTCTCATTTGTTGCATGAGCTGAATAAATGCTGTTTACATGTAACCATGTATACTTGGACCAGACAAAATATATCAACTCCTATCTGGCAAAAACCTCACTAACTTACACTTCCTATAAAATTGGCTCAATCCTGCAAAGCATCAGGCAATTTGGCCCACAATTAGCAAAATCAGTAAGCATAGATCTGCATTTAAGACATCTGAGTCATCCTAATGATTTCAGCAATTAAAAATCTTAATTTTTAACGGTGAGGAGTATTCTGCTGAGCAAGATAATTTTTTTTCCTGTAAAAGCCCATGATAAGGCTCACATGAGTAAACACACACATAAAAAGCCTTGATGAATGAGGAAATTGAAGTGGTTACTTTGGAAACCAAAACTGCTCCCCTGTCATACCTGTATTCTTTAGTAAATACATAGTTATGTGCCAAGCCTGTTCTTTGAGGAAAAAGGGTGGTTGGGGATGGTACTTTTTCTGCAAATGAGAAATAGTTTTAATGTTTTGTATTGTATTTAGTTTCCCAAGATAAAAATGAGGATGAAACTTGACCTGGAATTATAATCAGCATTGAATAGGGACTTTCAGAGTCACTTTTGTGAAGTCACCCCGGAGAGGATGATTGTAACAAGTGAGTGCTTCATTTCTGCACTTGTTTGGCTGGAGATACCTTCTGGTAAAGCTGTCTGGCTTTAGAAAGCCTGTGAGAACTCTGCACCTTTTTCAAATGTAATGAGTTTGTCTTCTTTGTCTCATGATAAAACAAGCTAAACATATTATCTGACTTTAAAAGAAAAAAAAATAAAGTGGGAAAATGCCTCTATACTATTTTTGAAAATCATATATGAAAATGGTATTTTACAATAAAAAGAGCTCAGTGCCTTAAAAGAAAAAAAACATTTTTTGTCTGAAAAATACATTACCTATGTAATGACAACACAGTAAATGACCTTTAAAGCACTTTAGAAGTATTTTTGGTTCAGTTGTGTTAGAGTTCTTGGTATATTGCCAGTTTCATTATTTTGTTTAGAAAGTCCCTTTTCTCTATTGTTTAAGTAGTCATTTCACATCCTATCCCTGGAGAGAAAGTTTTCAGGGAAATGTGTTCATAAATAATGGAAATTACCAGAGACTGTTGTACAACACAGAAATAGGTTAATCTGGTTCATTTAAAACCATGAGAAGTTTGACACTGAAGAATCTGTTCCAGCTTTTCTGCAGAAGCTTGGAGAAGGTTCAGGACCGAAATCTGAGAGTCACCAGGGGCTTAGGGAACAGTTGCCCAATGAAGTGAAATCACTTAGAGGTGAAGCAGAACACGAGTGACTGAGGCACCACCAGTCCATGTTCATCTAATCTTGAAGCCGGTTACTTCTGTAAATCCATTTTTCTGTTTAGTAAAATTCTTTCTGATCACATCTTTAATTCTTGGCATAGCAACTCATTTGGCAAGGCATTTAAACCCTCAGTTTTGTTAGATGCCTAGTTCAAGATAACTCTCCAGACAGAAGTTCACCTGATCTTTGAGACAAATAGATCTTGAGTATCTTGCAGACTGAGGCTTTGGGATGTGTCCAAGGTCTGTATGGGGGAAAAAAAGTGTTGCTATTTTTTTGTATCTTCTCAAAGCAGTGAGCATGTAGAAAATGTTACGAGGAAGAAGGAAGAGTTTAAGTGTCCCCTGACACTGTTCTTTTGCCTTCTCTTTTTCCTGGTAGTAGACTGAAAATCCAGGTTGAAGAAGCTGCATTCAGCTCAGGCTGGGTTCAGCCTAGCTGGGCTGAAACAGAGCTTCTGGAATGGGGCAGAAAGTCAGCAAGCTGCTGGCAAGCTGCTCAAGCCCAGCAGCTTCTGGGAACACAGGCAGTCATCCTAGGTGAATTGTGCCCCAGGCAGCAGCATATGTACCAAAAGGGGGTTTGTGTTGTGCCAGGGCCCACACAGCTCAGACCAGCCCCTTATCACAACTACTGTACCTCAAGATTTTCCTCCCATCACTGCAAGTTACTGCAGCCAAGCGGACAAACTCATCCTGGCACGTAAAAGCATGTAGAGAGGAGAAAGCTTCTGGGCCAGATGGTGTCACTTTGCCTCCTGCCTGGACACCTCTTCTGTGCCACAGGAAGGTGGACTGGCCACCAGATAGGGGCTACCACATGTCCCTGCAGCCCCAGGCTCTCCCACTCACTGCTGGATGTGCATGGGAGGCCTGGGCTGCTGCACACGGTGAGAATACCCACTAATACCCACCCCCAAGGTCTAGGTCCTATTGTCTACCCACATCAAACACTACTTGCTAAGGGACTCAGAGCTGCCTTAGAAACATGCTGATAACATGGGATCCATTACAGTGATTTTAGCCCCCACCTCAGTTAAGTCTAAGAAGAAGAGAGATATTAAGCAGGACAGGCTTAATTCCTTTAAGGAATACATATTTTATCCCAGCAAAAATTGTTTGCACTTCTGATCAGTTTTTGGACCTACCTCAGCATCACAATGCAGAGATCCAGCACTAGATGCTCACTCATTATGCTTCGGATTCAGCCTTTTTCAGAGACCATTGGCTTAAGATATACCTTAAAATATTTGCATCTGACCATTCTGACAAATCTGCTTTGAAATATACACTCAATACAAAAAACCCCCCAAACTTGAGGCCTTTTAGTACTACTAGAAAAACTTGGCTCCATATTTTAATACTACATAAGCTGAGGGGAAATCATTCAGTTTCTCAGCCGTCACATACAGATTTTTTCTCTCAGTAAAAACTCAGATCAATGGATTTAAAAGTACCAAGTACATTAAGCTGAGGAGTCCATCTCTCAGATTCAGAACTTACTCAGAGGAGCAGTGTTTGTTAGGAGATAACATACCCTTACCTCACGATGCAAGTTGGTGCCTTGCACATTTTGATGGAGACAAGTAAGGTGCCTGGCTGTGTTGGCCCAGTAATTTAATTTTCTCCCCAGGGTGGGGAAAGAAAGTGTGTGGTGATGCTTCTTTTGATGTAGCTCATAACTGTATGTGTACAGGGAATAACTGGGAATGAAAGTCAAAAGATCACTGCAGACAAGCACCATGTGAATTCCCTAGTCTAAAGACAACACAACAAAGCTGTGTTTAACTGGTTCTAGAAGAAATACAAGCTCATTCTATAAATGATGAAGACACATCTAATATGGATTGATGTTATATGAGCAGCTGAAGATTGGCTAATTCATAAATCAGAAGGTACTTCATAGACTTGTAGGTAGGAAAAAAAATTAGATTCTCTTTTTGTTCTATTAACTTTTACCCTTCTGAGTTTATTACTGTGAATGCACTCAAATGTCTAACATCAGTGTAGTATCAATTTATTTCTACACAGCTTTAACAATTTGGAAGACTGTGTAACCCATTTCTGGGGTGACTGCTGTTGGTATTTAGAAAGCTGTCCCAACTAAAATACACTTTCTTTTTTGTCTCCCCAATTCATAATCAATCTCACAAGATGGCTTAGATGGCCAGTCACCCTCAAGGGGTATTGCCCAATACTGTTTGCCCTGAACAGTAGGAAGAGCAAATATTTTGAACAGCAAATGCAATTGTCATTTATTTTTAGCAGTATCATCAGGGTCAAATAAGTTTAAGGGTTAAAATGCTTGCATCACGAAACAAGATCACTCCAGGTGAGTAGTGAAGAATTTTGGGTCAGTTGCACACTGCAGTCAGCCTTGGAGTGCATTTTAATCAAACTGAAAAGTTTACTTCACAGGGCTGAAAAATCTGTTATGGATCTTAAGCAGCACACCAATACTGAATTGTTAAATCTGTGCTAGGAGTGTTGCACCTTCACATGTTTGTTAATAGCAAGCAAAACCTGTCAGAAAGAGATTTCCAAGGAAAACATCATCCCCTTTCTTATCTCTACCTGCATTGGTTGCCAATCAGCTCTGTGTTGCTCTGTGCAAGAGCTAATCATAGAAGGAACACCATCTTATCACACGCAGGAGTTAACATTTATTATTGCCATATCCAAAGTCCAGGTTCCATCCTGCACACTGCAAGCTCAGCAGAGCAGAGCTGAGTGTGTGTGTGTGCCAGCTGGCCTCTGACCTCCTGCGTGCTGGGCTGCCTTCAGTGCACGTCTCTCCTCCTTCCCAAGCACTGCGAGGATCAGGATGTGGCTGGCCTTTCTCTGATCTAAGAGGAAATAGCAGCAACTCCCTGAGTGGGTGTCAGAACAATCCCCTGTTTTGCAGCACTGCCCAGGCATCAAAAGCATCTGATCCTCCCCCAAATATACCTTACTGCAGGCAGAGCAATGGCTTATATTTTGGTTTGAGGCTTGCTGCTTCTGTTTCCAGTCGCAAGGCTGTAAATGATAATGGTTGTCTCTTTTTACCACCTTATTAGTTTAATAAAAAAAATTACCTCTACCTACAAATCTGTTTGTAGATGCTCTTAAACCACTACTGCCAAGTGTTATTTATGCAGCCCAGGTGCCTCACACACCTGCAAGCACTAGGCAGTCAGTAGGTCAGCAGTATTTTCAGGCAGCCCAGCATCCTATACATTTACAGACATTCATCCTGCTGCTAGACAACCACAGCAGCCCCTCAGCTCAGTCTGTTTCAACTCTTCCCTGCACTGGTAGCACTCATAGTTACTACCCATCCAGCCAAATTTTGTTTTGCTGCTTCTTGTCACAAACACTGTGTGCAGTCACCACCAGTGCCTTTGCTTCTGCCTTTTGTAGTCAATTACTGCAGAGCTTTTATTTCCACATCTTGCATTTTTCAGCTTGCTCCTGATTGCCAAAGGGCAAGCTAAATAGTATGACCAGTGATGTTACTTTCTCAAGGATGGTGAAGCTGCAAGCAGAAAGGTGTTACTACAGTAAAAAATAAAGTATCCAAATAAAGACATAGAAGGTAGAGTTCTCAGTCACTTGTATTACTTGGCAAATGGCATTATTTGTAAGCCTGGCCAAGAGCAAACTGTCTCCAGGATAAGCACTGTGTACAGAGTGATGTTTTCCTAATGCCAGAGGTACGAGAAAGGAGAGCAGCACTCTAACAACTAATTATCACAGGGGAAACAAAGCCAAGTGAGGACTGGGATATACAACTTGCTACTCCCAGCCATCCTTTAGACCCAAATCTACTGCTTTAGCAGTCAAAAATTCTGACTACACCTGTTTTGACAGAAAACATGCTGGCAAAGCACAGTGTGCTCACAGTGCATCAGCTTCGAGCAAACACAAGCCATGTGGGAGCATTTGCTGGTATGAGCTCTGTTTTGATAAAAGTTGGCAGAATCCTTCAAGGATAACCAAAAATACAGCTGCTAAGATGGAACTATATCACAAAGATGTGGAATTTAGGGCTAGAGAGGAGATAAAAGCATTTCTTATGCTGAACATCTGCCCTTACCCCTCTCTTGCAAAGTGAATTTAATTAAGACAATCTCAAGTTACAGAGGATACAAGGGTAGGTAAATTACCCCAAATGCTTATTTTGCTTACCCAGAAGAACAAGGAGGAACAAGAATAGCCTTTTTTTTTGTTGTTCTTTATCCTAACACACTTTGAAGGACAAAAAACAACTCTAATAGCATTCCCCAATAAATCTAGCAAAGGGGGAAGTTATAATTTTTGAAAGCATGTGAAGTAATCCCTAAATCTACTACTCACCATGTATAATTTGCTACAAAACTGTATTTACCTAGACAGAAACATAATGATAGTTTTCATCCCTATGTAGTTCTATAAATCAAGAATAAATCTTATCTGAAGAGTGCTTGAAGTCCTCACCTATTCAGATGCTAACCAGTACAGCAGGAATTATAATGCCTTATTCCTGTATAAGGTTGGGATTTAATTCTCAAATGCTCTATGCTGGTATAGTTCAATGTCCAATTTTGAAAGCAAACTCTTCCCTTTCCATCATCAGCAGCTCCAAGAGACTACACTAGGCAGACCAAAATAATTACAAGCCGACTAACGATGGTCACAACTGTGTGTTTTGTAATTGAACTTTTGCTGATACCACTACAAGCCTTTCTCTTTGAGCAGCCTTGCCAGTGTTCAGCCAGTCTATACATGATTCAACCCCCACTGCACACTAGTACATGGCAACACCGAGTTGATTCTTTTGCTTTTACAGCATCAAGAGAATCAACTCCACTGCCTGTGGAACCTTTCCTTTCCCAGGGAAGGTTTTGTGTTCAGTATTTGCCTTTTCTCTAGAAGCCAAACGTTGTTGGGAAATAACATGTTCCAGAAGTGTTTTATGAAAGATGATTTTGCAGTTGTTGACTAAGTCTCTGAAAGCTCCAGGCAATAGGTATCAAGCACCTTGTTCTTAGCACACACAGCATTAGAGACAACCTTTTCCAGATAAGTCCTGTGGTGCTCCAAGCTTCTGTGGGTTGCCACTCACCTACCTGGGAAAGGAGGCAAGGCAGAGGGGTGTGGATACGAGTCAGCAGTGCCCGAACCCCCTCTAGTGGCACAAGGACAGCGAGGACCGCTCTGCTGGGCAGCGGCAACACGGCAACTACGGGATGAGCTCCCAGTGCTCCTAAGGGACGACCAGCACAACAGCTAAAGTACCAAATGCACTTTAATGAGATCCAGATTTTGTTCCCAGAAGGAAATTATACCGTGTCAGTATATTAGGCAAGAACATAATTTCTCCTGAACTACAGGCATAGGAGAATCCACTATGACACACTAGGTATCTAAGGTTACTCTTAGAAACCAGTTTTCCACATTATTAGAAATAAGGCAGGTTTCAGGCGTGCATGTAGCTGATTTATCCAGTCCTCAGATGCCATATTTGCCCTTTAGTTCTTCCACTTTTGCTATGTAAGCTTTCATTGCATCTTCTTTGGACATTCCTGAAGGACAGAACACAGGAAGCAGTCAGATACCTTATACAGATTAAGACGCCTTTTACAAGTGACAACTCCTTGCTATAGCCCGTGCCACCAGAGGGCAAAGGAGCCAGGAAGGTCACTTAGCTGTGAATCCACTGCTGAAGTTTTAAACAAATGTGTTCCATCAGCCATGAAAAAACAGTGTTTCGCAGCAAAGTTGTTTTTACACAGACAGCAACCAAGCACTGTATTGGTTCTATTAATGACACTGACAATTATTACAGGAAAGCTATTCCTTAAAACACCAGAAAAAAATCCCATTGTCACAGATTAGACTACTTGTTTGGCTCCTCATTTAGAGCTGAGAGCTCAGTTGTTTCTTCTAAAACTTTCCTAACTGGAAGATGCATAACAGCTAGAGGGAGAGCTCAGTCTTTGGGGTACTATGCTGGGACCAGGAAAACAAATTTAGGTTTCTGCTGCGGTTATCGTTTTTCTTTATTTAACATCTTAGGCCAGCTGGGCATTTTGTACCCTAATTCCCTTTCACACAGGCCATATTTTTCAGGATTATTTCTGCCTTGCAGAGGTAATCAAAAGTAAAAGTTTATTATGGCAGTCTGAACTTCTAGAACTCTTGTAATGTAAGGTACTCTGTTTCTTGCTGAACTACATGTGCCTTCCTGACTAGTTTGCCAGTGGTAATTTTATTCATTTCTTTAGTCAGACACTTACCTTTCAATGCACTCCAAGCATCCCACTTTGCTTTGCCTTTGAAGTCCAGCATACCAGGGCGCTCTGAGATAGACAGGATAAGCAGCAGGATTAGTTTGTGTGATCTGGGTGTAGGTAATACCCACTTGAAGGCTTAGTTAGCTCTTAACCATGACAAGATACAATGGCTCATCTCTGCAGCTGTTGCATGCTAAGCTGTAGCTAGCAGATCATTTCAGGGGAGTATGTTAAAACATTGTGGGTGACAACAGAAATAGACTCTTTCAAATTCCCTTGAGACAGCAGCATTTGAACAGAAGAGCCCCAACTACCATGACTCGGTTTGCTTGTACTTTCTGAAGAGCCTGATGTCACATAAGAGCTATCCAATTAAAGAACAACCGCTCTAAAGTAAAGCAGAAATACCCTGAGGTCCATTACAGGTAGAGACATGAAAACAGACAGCTGTTTATAGTAACATACAGCTTAGAACTCATTACCATCAAGTTACTGGTGTATTTCTAACCTATACTTCTGCATCTGCATTTGGAAACCTTGGAAATCTAACTCACTTCACTGCAGGCTGTGGTGTGGCTGAGCAGAATGATGTGTAGAATAACCATGTATGTTATTCTTCATGTAAAATCCCCTTTGTGATTTTACTTCCTCTCTCTCTCCTTAAAGACAATTCTTAGAACTCACAAAAGAAACTGGGCAGTATCCACAGAACAGCCTTGTGCAGCTCCCATGGCACCGTGACCTGCAGCTCCAGTTGGCAGCTTCACTCCTCTCCAGCACAAAGCCCACCAGTCACCCTCCCACAGGCTGCTTCTCTGCCAACTCACGTTGGCTGCTGCTTCACAGGAGTGCAGGAATGGTGGCATATTCACAGCTCTGGAGCACTGTTCCACCCTGTCAAGCACTAATAATGCTGAGGTCTAGCCACACCAAAAGGATCATACCTTAAACTCAAAGCCACTTCTTTCCTCCCTCATGCTGCCTACTTTGGAAAAAGATTAAATTACTTACCATTTCCTGTACACTTCACTGCCAGCTTTTAAATCAATGGGCACTCAATAAACTTTGCCAGCTACTGGGTTAGGAGGCCAGCCCTCCAAAGAAATGACCTTTTCCCTTTCTATTTCTAGTTACTCCAGTGTTGCACAAGGTCGATAGAGACATGTTTCATTCTAAATGTTATTCCAGAGGCTGAGCTGCCATCGACAGCAATGCAGCAAGAGAAGTAGCCAGAAACATTTTGCACTGCGTGCTTGCAGAGACATCTTTGGTACATTTTTTCTAAAGTATGATATTTAATTGCAGCTCCTATAAAAGTTTTCTCCTGTTCTTCTGGTTTTGTTTTCCAATACTATTTTTAGCAGCCAATCCACTCTAAAAAAACTGTGTGTGTCATCCCCTCTAGTACTGCCATTCCACACTTGTATCGTTTGCCTTGCCGTTTAAGTCTGTATAACCAAGAAGTGTTTGCATTAAAGCAGCACCCCTTGGCCTGAGCAGCCACTTACTGACAGAGGTCTCCAAAAATCCCAATCCCAATATTTGCACAAGCTAACACAAAGCATCCTCAGGCCCTCGTTGCACGGCTCAGACGGCGGGAGCCGGGTTAATCTAAAAACCACGAATTGCACAAAGCCTTATCGGGTCAGCCTGTGCCCTCCCGCACAGAAATCCGTGCCAAGTCGGCACTGAGTCACTTTCGCCGAGCCGCGGGATTGCGGGAAGCGCAATGGGGGAGAGGTTCTGCCTCCCGAAGCGTCTCCAGCGCCGCCAGCGGGGGCAGCCCGGGCGGTACCTACCCGTGTTCACATCGCCCACCGTGGCCTGCTTGTAGTGGCTGTAGATGTCCAGCATCTCCTGGTCCGCGGGCTGCGACTTCAGCTGCTTCACCTCCTCGGCAGCTTTCTGGAACGCGGCCTGGGGGGAAAGCGGCAGCGGGTAAGTGAGGGGAAGGGTCCCGGAGCTCCCCAACCCCCCCGGCTCCCCGCAGATCCCGGCGCCCCCCGCACCTCGGTCATTGCGACGAGCACAGCGCAGCCCCGACCCCGCCGCTTCTGCCGCGCCACGCCCGCCGCGCGCCCGCCTCACCCCTCGCCAGACCGGCCGCCGGCCAATCGCAGCGCCGCGGGCCCCGCGGCAACCAATCAGCGCGGGCCGGGGGCGGGCGCAGGGCGGGAAAGGGCCCAATGCGGAGGCGGCACGGGCGCCTCCCATTCATCGGGGCGTGAGGGGGCCTTGGGCAACGGCGGCGCGAGGGGCGCGGGGCGGGGCGGGGCGGGGCGGAGGTGGGCGCGGGGTACCTCGTAGCCAATCGCGCGTCCCGCGGGCGCCAACGAAGGGATGCGATTGGAGGGGTGGAGCGGGTGGGCGGAACCCGGAAGTGCCGGTGGAGAGCGGTAACGGGCCCATTCGGGCGGGCGGCGGGGCGGGGGGGGGGGGGCTGTGTTGGGGCGGGCGGCGGTTCCGCTGCTGGTGCGGGGCCGGGAAGGTTCCTCTCCCCAAGAGGAGTGGGTCACCAGCGCTTTCTACCTGCCTTCTTGTCCCCGTGGAGGCGCAGGGTCGTTCGTGGTCCCAGGCCTACATACGATCGGTTTTACTAAATACGAAAATCGGCGATTTCTGATTGTGCTTCCGGTTCTGTGTTCCCACAATGTTTTTCCATGCTGTTGAGGAGCAAGTGAGTTGAATGCTGTGGCCTTTACTGTATCCTCCAAGTCGCCAGCCCATGTGAAATAGCACCAAGAAAACATCCATCTTTGCTGTTTAGTATAAATCGAGTTATTTTCAGGTGCAAAGTATATATTGCTGTGATTGGCATGTGTTATTTGTGTGTTGGGTGATACACACAGCTCATTTTAAATAGAATTGGAACTCGGGGAATTATTAACCAAGAGAGTGTAAAAGCAAGTTGCCTTGTGTGGTGGGAGGTCTTTGTCCCCATTCTGCAGGTAGTACTTGATGAAAATATTGGTAGTTTGCTTTGCCAGGCTATGGCTGGCACAAATCCAGCCAAGGTTGGGGTGCACCTGCATAATCGTGGGGCACTTAAATAACCCCACAACAAAAAAAAAGGGGGGGGGAAGGACAAATAAGAAAGAACATAAGGGGATAAATAGGTCAAAGATTCCCTCTCAGGACTGGAGGTGGTGACTGAGATGCCTGCTCAGGGATGAGGGTGCAAAGGTTGTGCTGATGTTGCAGCACATGGGCTGCAATCCTTGCTCATTGTTGCAGCAGCCACATCAGTTTAGCATGTGGGCAGGAAGCTGAGGGCTGCCCAGCGCCAAAAATAGAGAAGTTTGTCAAGGTAGAAAAGAGCTTATTTTCCTGTGGAGAGGAAAAGCCCAACAGAACAGTATGTGGGCTTGTTTGAAGAGGGGTTTGGGTTGACAAGGCCACTCTGTTGTAGGCTCTGCTCTCTCTTGAAGTAGTATAAGCCCACAGAGCTGTTCTGGAGACCAACTATTATAAATTAAATCCCTTAATGATGCAATAGTATACCAGGAGAATTATTTGCCTGTGTATGTGGGGGTAGTGTTTCACTTTCCCTGGGGAGGTGAAAATGAGCGTTGTGTAACAGCTTAGGCATTTTTCAGGCTATTACACTCTCTACAACATAAGTATGTTAAAAAGGCTTTGGGTTTGCTTGTATTAGGACATTCTTCTAGAGCACAAGGTTACTTGCCCAGCAGGTAAAGTCTTCAGTTGCTTAAAACCCAAACAACACACTTGCATGTATCCATAGTGCTTCTGCATGTTTAGTAGGGAGTCTGGTGTGGCATTACACAGCACAGATACTGCAGTATGTGGTGTGCAGTATCAGTAATTCCCTGTTTGTTTTGAGACTCCATTACTGCTGCAGTAGGAATTATAGAAATCCTGAAAGGCACGATGCCATTGAGTTTCTCATCATGTTTTATGCTTTGCATGAGGCTCACCTGCACCTTCTTTTCCAGCTGTGCTCCTACACAGAGGAAAGGCAATAATTCCTCCCTTTAATGTTTCCCAGGTTATTCAGAATTAATTCTCATGTCAGCAGAAAGCTCGACCGTCACAGTTCGTCTTGTGCGCTCTTTTGAACACCGGAACTTCAGGCCTGTGGTGTACCATGGAGTTCCCTTGGATCAGACAGTGAAGGAGTTCATCGCTTTTGTGCGGAAGGGTAGGAGGTCGTTGTCTCATTTGTTTGCTTCAGTCCCGAGTGTTGCTGTCCCTGCACAAGAAAGTGGAGGGGAGAAAATGAATGGGAATTCTGTGGCTTTGGTAGAGATGCCAAATTTGTGTTTGTATCCCCTGCATGCTTTCCTTCCTTAGATGAAAGGTCTGCAGTTAATAAGAGCTTCCACAGTCAGTGCGCTGTGCCTAAATCTGGATGGACTGCTCCGCCTGCCCAAATCCTCAGGTTTAGTCCAAAAGAAACCAGGACGTTGCTGCATTTGGCTCAGTGCCTTAGGCTTCTTGAGTGGTGCTGTCAGGCAAATATTCATAAATTAATAAGAATAAATTAATAGAATTTAGAAAGTCTTTGATCCTAACTACACAAATATGTGGAATGCAGGAATGCAAGTCTGTTTGCTATTTGTGAGAAGAGAGAATCTTGAAAATTTGTTTTTGACACTGTGTGGTCTCAGTGTGCGTGTTTGTTTCTGAGTTCCTGTCTTGAGCTTTGTGGTGCAGATTTACTCATCTGTGGGCTTTCTGTTTGAGAAGCCTGGTTAAAAGTAACAGTGAATCTAAAAGTTAAGTACTGCAGACCAGCCCACACAGTGACTTGCTAATAAGGGTGTTACCCTTAATCTTGCAGGTGTATTTCCACACACATAAATGGAGACATTCAAAGGGTACAGAATAAAGTAATTTGTTTTTTTTTTTTGCATGAAGTCATCTTAAACAAGTCTTGAGCTGTTATAGATGATAACATTTGAGCAACTCCTAGGACATTGCCCTGGGACTCATGGGTGTATTGTGTTTGGCAATTTCCGTATTTCTAGACAGTGATAGGCATGGCAAGATCTTAGGATGCTTTTAGAAAACTGTAAGCACTTTCAGAACATATGGTACAGCTGCTGTTATGAACAAAAAAATAAAAAACAATGCTAAGAAACTTCCTTTTGATGTGTGCAGTATTTCAACTCACTGTTATTTGAGACAAAGCCAATGTCTTGAACAAGACTTTTTAGAACTTCATTTTACAGGGGTCCAAAAGCCCTGTTTCTTCCTTTACTGAAGGGGCAGTTTAAGATAAATTGTTAAACTACTGAAGAAATCATGGCTTCAGCCCCTTGCTGCTGGACACCCCACAGGTGACTGGGCCTTCTGATGTCCTGTTTAAGTCACTGGAGCACTGACACCAGGGAAGGTGTCAGCATTCTTGCAGTTACTTATGGGCTCTGTCCTGCAAGCAGCTGAAGAGTTTATTTTCTACAGTTTGGCTTCCTTTTCATGGCTGGTTCTCATGGCTGTATTTACTGAATAATTCAGTTATGAATGACAGTTGTCAGCTATTTGTGTAAGGTAAAGAGAGATGCTGGGCAAACTGTTGAAAGGATGTTCCTGGCAGATTTCTGAAGGATCAGACTCCTGTGATCATACCCTAATTGCACTGACTCACTGTCCTCATGGGGTGTTTTTTTCAGAGGGACTTCATGCTCAAATGGAGTTATTCACATATGGAGTCACTATAGAATCTGAGCCAAAGGCCATTTTTAGCATTTGATGCTTAAACAAGTCTCCTATGTTGCAGATTTATTTTGATGTAAAGGCTGTCTGGGGGATGCATGCATTGCACAATAATGGAAAACAAAGTATTGGAAATAACTTAAAAAGAGAGCTTTGTTTTAACTTTGTGCTTTTATTTTGATAGATGTGTCTTCAAGAACAGGACTTCCTCCTCCTTTTAAAAATTACAAGTATGGTAGGTGTTTCTTATATTACTTGTTGTAACTACTGTCAAATGCCCACATAGTGTTTTCCACCAGCATTTATACAATTTAAAAGATAACTGCTGTACAATCCTAATGTTGGTGCCAGTACCTGCCTACATTTCCAACTGTCCAGCTCTTGTAGCTGGGTCTATGCCACTGGGATCTTGTCTGCAGAACTTGACCATTATTTTAAAGATCTGTTTTAATCTTTAAATTAGGCTGCATGGTTTACATTATTTGCTACTGGGTACTGATGGGTTTTGCTATTAATTTTTTATTACTTTTTTTAAGTACCTTTTAAACTCTGTCTTTACCCTAATGAGCAGCTTGTGATCTCAAAACACTTGGAAATTGTATTCTCTGGGTACTTATGTACTTCAGTATCTATTTACTGATGGTGAAGCAGAAGCTGAAGGCAAGAAGTAGAAAATACTTAAGGCTTGCATACTTAAATAGTTTGCATAATGTAAGAGAAACAGGGGAACTTTGCTCCAAGTAGATATGAAAGCTCTTAAATACAAGCTGGTGGTATGAAATAGCATGATGTGAAATTTAAGATGACTTTATCCTCTAATGTAAAGCTATATGTGTATTTTCTTTTTGTGCAAATTGGCAAGAACATGTGCAATTCATCTGTTTAGGACAGAGAAAACTTCTAAAATATTGCTAAATTACTTCCTTTCTTGGAGTTCATAAACTCTAATCTCATTTACATATCTTTTTCTAAACTTGGCAATTCTCAAAGTTCCCTTGGAGCTTTCCTGCAAGTGATCCTCTGTCTCCCATGTTCTTGGAGCTAACAGACTCCATCCTCTACCTTGATTTAAAGTACTGAATGAGAAACCTACTTCATACATGTGAATGGTAATAAACTCTATTTGCCTGTTTGAAAAAAAGGCAAGGATTTCATTTTGTGCTCTTGCTGATTGTGAAACAGAGAGTGCACACTGAAGCCAGAAACAGAGTTAGGGATTAAGACTGATGATACATCAGTGGCAAGGATTTGAATGTTACTATTATTTTTAGTGTTACTTAAGGTCTTAACATCTGTAAGTGTAAGTTTGAATTTGGAGGTGCCCTTCACCCCATCTGTGGCTTTGGATGAGAGGGCCTGTCTAGAACTGCTGCTCTCACTTGTATCCCTGGTGTTGCCTCTCCCAGCTGCTAGTTCTTTCATCACTCAGAGATCAGTTTAGCTTCTCTCAAGGCATGTGTGATGGCTGAGGGCCTGACTGTGCTGTGTAGGACTGGGCATAACTTTAAAACCTGTTGCACCAGTTACTGGGGACCTGCTCTTACTATCATGGTGCTAACTGTAGGAAAATTTTCACACAGGAAATCAAAGCCAGGTTCCTCACCTTCCCCTCAGGCTGTGAATCATCCAGGTTCATGTTTTTGGCATCTCTGCTGTCTCTACAGTGCTCTACTGTCATGTTTTTGAGAGGAGAGGGCAGCGAGACTTCTGCATGAATAGTGCCAGTAAGAGTCACATTTTTCCTCCTGTTTTGTTTGGCAGTCACAGAAATCTCGGTAGGATCTGGTTGTCTCTCACCTTGCCTGTTTCAGCTTCCTTCCCTGCAGAATTTAGCAGGATTTGTTCTCTTAACATCATATATAATGCCATCACATTTTTCCTCTTGGATTAGTGCTCCAATTCACATCTCAAAGCTTCTGACTTTCATTTTCTCTTCTTTTCTTTGTCTGGATCGTTCTTGTTCTTGGTCTAGAACTCTTCTGAGTCAGTCTTAGTACCTTATCACTGCCATCTTTTCACTGATGTTGGCAGTCTGGGTGCCAACTTGCTCCATAAGCTGCTCCTCAGTTTTATTTCCTTTATCCATGAATGTGGAGCACAAGGCAGGTAGTTCATAAAATCACTTAGAAAGTAGTATCTTATCAATTGCCATGATAGACCTATTATCAGAAAAGGCAAGATAAAAAGTTGGCAGTGTGATTGAGTGGGACTAAATGGGGATGAAACAGCAAAGGCTAGTGAGAGGACTTAGCTTATGAGAAGAGACTGTAGTTTCACCTCTGTAACATGGTTAGAGAGGCCATTTAATAGCTCAGATGAAGACATGGTAAACTGGGGGGAATGGAGTTCTGAGCAAGTAAAACTGAGACAACACTTCAGGGCATGACTGGACAAAGACTAGAGGAAAGGGAAAGTGTCCAAGTTGACAGGGGAGCTCAAAACTAACAGGCACAGACTGGGTTTATTTGCTGTAGTAGAAAGGTTTCATGATTGCAGTATAGTTTTTCTGGGACTGCTTGGTGTTTTTGTAATGTTTCTATGCAAGATGGATCCTGGTAATTGCAATTTAATGTCTGCCTTGCTTCTAATAGCACAGTTATTACAACATGCCAAGGCTGCCTTCTCAGTGACCTCTGCAGTGAGAGTACAGAGTACTTTTTACCTCATGTAGTGTTTTAAATAGTGTTCAAAACAGACCAGAATGGCATGGAAGCAAACTTCTGAGTGGGAATGTGATCTCTGTTGTTCTGAGCATCTGACTACTTGCTCCTGGTAGTTTGAAAGTTGGTGTAGCCAATGTTTAACTTCGCTGTATCCTCTTACCAGACTATTTCGACATGAAGTGTTCACTCAATGAACAAAACTAAACTAGAACTAGAACTAGACAAGCAGAACCGGTTTTACTTCTTTGCTGGGAAGGCATTGATATGTTACTGTGTTACTCCAAACGGCTCTTTAGAGTTCAATCTTTTTTTTCTTTTTTTTTTTTTAGTGTTGCATGGCTTTAAGCTATTCCTTCTGGATCTTTGCACTCATCTAGTTGCTTTAGTGTTATTTTCCCCTGTTTTTCCCTTCTGTTAGCAAAACCCTGCCCATATTGCCAGAAGAAAGTGGTACTTTAAAAAAAAATTCTAAAAGCACTACACTGCACAAATATAAGATTAAAATTATTGAAGAGAGTATAGCATTAAAAAGAGAAGAGGCTGTACGTGTTCGTGGAAAATGAATTTGCTTAACGAAATTTCTACTATGGATGGTGAGTGTTGTATTCATGAGAAGGAAAATTTCAAGGGATGATCTGAAGTGGTCAGGTTCCTGGATCTTAATCACTTGCTGCGACCAATTTAGCTGTGGTAGTTGACAGTGCATAAATGCTGTTGGTCCTGCCCCAGTTGCATGTGTAAAACCTTTTAAGTTAAAACACCCTAAGTGGCATTTAAATTGATGTGTTTTGACTGGCAATTGAGACGGTCATTAGTTGGGTTTTGTAATTCAGCCAGCAGACAGAAGCCCAGTAGGATGTGGTACCTTAATGTTGCATTGACTGCTTTAAGACCCGTGCCCCAGGACTTCGAGATTAAGACGTTTTCTCTTCTTTCAGGTTGAATACACAAAATTGTTAATAACAAAAGATCTTGAAGCTTTGTGTTTTTTTTTTTTATTTTTCCCAAGTACAGCTCTCAGTGTTGTCTGCTTATTAAGCTTTATTTTAGGAAAACACTGTTTTCTTTCAGATACAATGAAGATTATTCACCAAGCACACAAATCTAAGGTAAGATTACTAGGTATGTTCTCCTTTTGCATGCTTTGATGCAGGCAGATCTCTGCACCGTCAAACAAGACCGGGGCAGAGGCAATCAGTAGATTCTTCTTCTTACCTTTGTATTCTGGTTCTCTGGTTTGTAGACTGGTGAGCTTGTAGTGAGTTTGGAAGATGATGACAAACTGATTTTGAAGGAAGACAGTACGCTGAGAGCAGCTGGAGTAGGTAAGAGTACATTTGTATTGACTGAAGATGCTGTTCCTTGTGGTAGCATTAAACTGATAACCTGCTGATTATGTTTGGACAGGCTGCTGAAAAGTAAATGCTATTCCTGATGCTCTTTACACGACTTGATAATTATTCAGGGAAGCATTATTCAAATCATTGGTCTGAGGGCAGCAGGTATCTGCACTCCAAATGTTCAGAATGCAAATTGTGATTTTTAGAGGCTATGCTTATAATTCTGCTGAGAGTAATTTTAAATGATTGACAGATAGGTTATTAGTACCATGTCTGCTTAGTCTTATCAGTAACATTTAAACTGATGTTTTGGTTAGAAATGTAAGTAGTGGAACCAGCATGGAATAATGAAATAAGATTAGATTTGTTTAATGTGCAGCATACAGTGCCTGATAGCCAGATTGCTCAGGAAAGCTCGAGCAGAATCATTTAGAGAATGTGCTGAACATAGCAAAGAGTTGAAACTTGACCTGATTTCTCACATTTTGACAGGAGACTACATATAGGGCATGTCTTTTGGTAATAATGTAAAGAAATGTCTGTCATGATAAAATTGATGGTCCCTGGATGTCCTTTGGGCTTCTCATAAATGTGGCTGAGTGACTTTGTGGCAGCAGGGCACTTAAGGGATGTGTTTGCATTCCACCTTGATATGGACGTTTTCTCATTTGAATCTGATTTGCCTGGCTGGGAAGCATTAACTGCCTGTGCACTAAGTGCAGGGGCTTCACAGAGGAGGCTCCCTCCTGCTCCTGGTGCTCACTGATTGCTCCCCAGCTATGGAATGGGATTTCTTTCTCATAGGTTACTTGGCTTTCCTGTTTCCTACATTTTATTTGCTGGTTTTAAGTGACTTGGAATGTCTCTTCAATGTTCTGCTCTGGTGTGAACTGCAACTGATCTCAATGTACCTTTCCTAAAGGTCTTTAAATGTTCCTATAATAGGAATTGTAGTTTTTACTATACCACGTCGTTTTCTGGGGGAGGGGGAAGATGGCAATTACTGGCACATCTTACAGATTTGTAATTTAGTTAGCAGAAGATTCATTTAACCATGATCTTTATCTGTGTAAGGCATAAGAGGCAGTGCAGTTCAGGAGAGGGACTGATGACTATGCCAAATGTTGAATTAGAAACAGCAAAGCTGTCTTCTTTCAAAAAGGTATGGATAAATATTTGTATATGTTATCCATCTTTGAAACTGGATTTGTAGCTACAGCAGTGAAACAGTTGGACATGATCTCAAAAAAGGTGTCAGAGCATCAGACTAAATGTTACAGTGAAAGGAAATAGGAATACAGCAGCCTGTTCTGTGTCTGTGTACAAAGGGAAGGGTGGTTCATTTAGGGCAGAAAATTATTTAAAGCTGCTTTTTTTTCTTTCTTTTATGAATAACAGCAGTTATTAGTCATTACTATATAGAAGATATTTGTGCTAGAAGGAGAAAGCCCTTTCTTTGGATTATGCAATGTGCCATTATGCCATTTTGAATTTGGATATGTTCCAGTGTATCTTGATGTGAAAATGAGCTAATTTAGGAGTGGGGTCTTCGTAGTAAAATCTTGAAGATTTTACTCTTCTTCTTCAGCAAGAACTGGGAAAAAGTAAGCCAAGAAGTGAAGTATGATAGCATGTACCACAGGTCCTCATTTTGTACAAAATCACAATTTTGTACATTTTCTTTAAAATCAATAAGAAAATTTGAAATCTCTTATTGAGATATGATTTTGTTTCCAACATCTGGACGAGACTTACTGGAATAAAACAGTCAGAATCACCATTAGAAAATCTGGGAAATTCTGATACATGCAGAACATTTTTCCTGAGCTGCAGTTGATTGCCCTTGGCTCTATACAGGGTTGGGCTAGAGAGTTATAAATTATGAGGACATTAGATAAGTATCCTCAGGAAAGCCTCTGTAGTAGTGATTATTATTACAGTTATTATCCAGTCAGCAAAGTTAATGTGTGCATTTTTTTTTAAGCGGGGTGTATGTTAATAAAGTGTTCAGTATTCATTACAAACAGTCTTGTCTGTTTTCTAGTTGAGATTCTAAAATCCCTTCTACTATTTTTTTTCTTCTCTTTTTCTTTTTTTTTTTTTTGTACAAGACAGGCAGACTTCATTAACTTAAGGTTTAATTTAAAAAACGAATGTGGAACTTATTGGCTCAGCACCTTAAAGAATTCCATGTTTAATAATTGTGAAGGCTTTCCATCAGATTTGTCTCTGTTCTGAATTAGTAATGTTGCTGACTTATTGTTTTAGAAGAGGAAGTCCTTGACCTACTGGGTTGAAAGAATTGTGACTGTTCTGAACCTTTGTGGGTCCTTTAGCTCTGCCATATCCCCTGTGAATAATTAGAGGTATTTGAAGGTATTGCTGGAGAAGCCAATTTGTGTCTTTCACTTTGCATATCGTTGAAGCCTCATGAATTAATCATCAGCAGGGCAAAAAATTAACTTCTTCAGACACATATTTTGATGGGTCATGAGGGAGAATGTAAAGTGATCTGTAAAATATTCTACTGATCCTCTAAGTATTAAATTATTATACCTACAGGCTAATTTAATGGGAAGAAGTTTCTTTCTCCCTCTCCTAACAGAAAAATGCACAAAAAAAAGAGTATATAATGCTTCATTACTTTCCTAGCATTTGAAGGTGTTAGAAATGCAGTCACTTAATTTGCTGAATGCTTATACAAACAATTCTGAAGACTGTGTTAAACAAATCTTGAGGGGTCTTGTGTACATATTTACTTCCTTATATTCATGTTCTTGGTGGTTTTGTTTGTTTGGGGTGCTTTTTAACAAGGTTAAATGACATCTTTAATACTGGAATCTTTTTTGCAAAAATATGAGGAAGAAAAAGAAAAGCGTGTGGTGATTTATAATTGTCTTTGACCATAAAGTTGCTAATTGTCTTCTAAGATTGTAAATAGCTGGCTGTTGGTGGTTCATTTACTGGTGTGCTAAATGTTTAATTTTTTATTCGTTCTAGCAAACGAGACGGAATTAGCATTCTTCTGTGAGGAAGATTACCAAAACTACAGAGCTAATCCTGTTTTGGCCTGGTGAAGATCCCAAGAGATTGTTTTGTTTTCCCATACCTGTTGTAAATTTTCCTTATTCTGCTTAATGAGATTTTTCTTAAAGATCAATAAATCCTAGAGGATTTCTTTGCAAACAGTGCAATTCCCTTCCTATAGAAATTAATTTCTGTCAATATGCTGAGGCTAAGAGAAGGAGAACTGGTTGACATAAATTACTTTTTTCTTCCTCGCTTTTTTTTTTGCTGTGCTTGGCTCTTGAGCCTCAGGCAGTGCCATCCCTGACCCGTGACACACGTTCATGATGTGATCCCACAGCAGACAGTAACTGCATATGGAAATTATACAGTGGAAGGAAGATCCCATCCCAGTACTAACTTCTAATGAAAATGCAGTGAAACCTCCTTCAGATGAAATGAAATGAAATGTTTTATGGCCAAATCACTGAGTGTTTTAAAGAACTTGAGAATCTCTCAAGTCACAGCTTTACTTCTCTCATGTAATGTTTGGTCTCTTTTGTTTAAATAATGCAGACTGGCCAGTGTTTCATGCTTTTCAGTGATGAATGCTTTCCATTATCCTCTCTTCCAGCCCTCTTTAGCATGCTGAAAGGGACAAATGTCTGTTAGGAGGCTTTTGTGTCCAAGGACCAGCTAGCCTCTTTCTAGCTTTACTTGATGGAGACACCTTCACATAGGGGTAGCAGCTCGAGTTCTGCCAGGACATCAGAGTGCCTAAGTAGGAACTGGGCATTTTTCCAAATGGAGTGAAAGCTCATGGTTTCAGTTTTAAGAATAAAACCTGAATGATTGTATTTTTTTGCAAGGGGAGGCCCAGTCTGTGAGCCACATGTCTTCAAGACTGGAATTGATTATTTTATGCCTTCCATGAGCCAAATACTCTCTTGCTGTGTGTTTGTTCTTAGAAATTCCTGGCTTTCCTACTATATGAACCAAATTAAGAATGACAGAAAACAATCGTGCATCCAAGAAAGTACCTTTAGTTAGATACCACTTATGAAATGCTTTTTAGGGGGTACCAACATGGGACACTGTGCCTTTAAGCCTCCCTTCATTGAAATAGGAATGATGCTGGCTCTCTGCCTTAGCAAGCTTTTTGGGCATAGGCTCTCCTAAATTGAATGAGACCTCACGTGCAATTGCTTTAAACCTACACATCTACTGTGAGCTCTGTGTGAGAGCTGACAACACTGTTTCCATGAAACTTTCTGGAGGAGTAACCCTGCCATTTCCTAGAGCTTTGATTATTGTTTTTATTGACATGTGTGTATCTAAATAAAATTCCTCTTTATTTTAGAAGTTGGGCCAAAGAACCCTCTGTGTATTGTTCCCACCTCATTTTCCTCATCCTTCCTGACAACAATTTGGTTTAGGCTATTTTACTCACCGACAGCTTTGCTTCAGAGTTTTATTCAATTGTGAAAGAACTCTACCACATTATCAACTGTGATTTAAATGATTTTATCTTTATCTTGTGAGGAGGAGTCACCTATGTTCTCCTGGGATGCAGATGTTGTTGTGCATGTCCTGATGAATTTATGAGGAGAATTTACCTCTTGCCTTCTCTTTCTCTCTGTTGCTGGTACCTGCTGCCCAAACATGGTCCCATGTCTCAGCCATCTTACACAGTCTGTCACGTTTGCAGATTTATGTGGTTAATACAAGTTTATGCTCATTCTTCTCAGACAGTTCAAGCTGATGCATTGCACTCCAGACTATCCTATCCTTGTTCAGCCAAATTTACAATGATGGAGGTAACACTGTAAGAATAGATGGTGTACCAGAGATCAGTGTCTCAGGCTGGCCTGCCAAGGCATCTCAATGGTGTCTGTCAGCACATGCAAGCTCTCAGACTGAGATTCTGCCATTCTTTCCCTTCTGTTGTGGGGATTTGAATTTGGTCTCCAGCCCTTTCAGACAGATTTGGATTAGTTTTGTGATCCCTTTTCTCTGAAGCATTTGTGTTTGAAAGAGTCACCACATTTTAACAATTGTCGTTCCTGGGCTTGTACAGTTCCCAACTTGCAGTGTCACATCAAGTGTGGTACAGTGGAAGAGCAATTCTGCAGTATCACTGAGGAAATCTGTAAATATTCCATTGCAAATGTTCCAGAATGATGTGCCTGGCACTCCAGATTAACTTCTCTTTCCAAGGGAAGAGTTAAACTGCTGCTTTGTGAGCTCAGTTTGCTCTGGCACTGGCACTTCATTGGCTTCTTTCTCCAGCAGCACAGTGGAGCCTTTTGTAATGCTCTCAATGGCCATACTTGTAAACTGGTTTCTTCCTGAAGTGTTTTTCTACTGTGTTGTGGGTTTTTTTAAATTTTTTTTAATGGGACTTTTAGTAATGCTTCTTTCAAGTAAACCCCACAAAACCACACATAATAACTGAAAACTTGTTAGAAAAGATGCTGTTCCAACATTGTTTTGGTGGGATATGGTATAGCCTTGTATCAAAGTAGGTTTGATTCCAGGATTGTTGAGTACTGAATGACATCTCTGAAAACTGGCTAATAAATTAATAAAGGCTGAGATGTCTTTGCCCATGTTGTTGTCATGAAATCTTCTTTTTGCTGAAGGAAATCACAGTTAATACTGTGGTTTGTTATTCTGGCAGAAATCATGAACTACATTGGTTTACAGTTGCTTTTAATCAAAGGTATAGTGAGGTTTGCCTGTGTTCTTAGGCATTTTTCTTAGGGCTTAATAAGTATTTGTGTTACAGTGGGATGTTCTTGGAAGCATTCATGATTTCTTTTTGCTAAACAAAAGAACAACATCCATAGAGGACACTGAAATAAGATAAAATTTGTCCTGGTTTATAACACTCTAGCAGGAAAAGGCAGTCAAACTGGAACCCCAGAGTGGTATGTCAGGCTTGGCAGTTTCTTGGAGAAAATCACTTCAGAGAGACTGGAGTTTTGATTAGGAGGTGTGAAAGCTACTGAAGAGGAAATTTGGAAAAGAATTATAAATAGGAAGAAGAGGTAGCAGTGTAACTGAATAAACAGCAAAATCTGCATGTGCAATACTCTTGGTGCAGAGATACCAGAGCAGTGCTGCTTTCTATAGAACTAAAGGTATAAAAATGGTGCTTTTTCATAATTTTTTGAATTGAATTAATGAACTTCTTGAATAGGCATCTTGTTTTTTCTGAGTTTGTCACATTATACTTTCTTCATTCAACAGTTTTAATTATTTTTCTTCCCAGAGGTAGTTATGTTGCCTTTTGAAGAAGGAAGAGTTAAGAAAAATCTGCTGACATGGACAGCTGAGTTAAATGTTGACCAATGACATAAAGGAGTCCTCAAAGATCTGATAAGCACTAGTGTAACAGTTAACTGCTTTATCTGATGTAAACATTTTGACTTAAAGGTGATCCAGAAATATGTTGTAAACGGTGGTGTTTCTCTTTCACTCCCTGGGAATATTCAACATCCTCTGACAGATGATTTATTTAAAAATGAGCTTGCAAGTAGCAGTCCAAGAGTTCCTTCCCATGGCTGTGGCGGGACATCCGTGGGCCTTGTCCTTGGAAGCCACAGAAATCCTGAGTGCCCAGAGATCAACAAGCTAAACCAGAACATGGGATACTCATTCTTGGTCTCCTGTCACTGATAGGATCCTGCATACAGAGCAGGGCAGATGACTGGAGGCATTACAAATGCTGAAGGCAAGTGCACACTTTTGGTTACTGAACAGTTTGGACTGAGCTCAGGCTTCCTGGTTGGCACCTGATCTTCCTTCCATTGCTTCCTTTCCATAGTACTACTTGGCACAGATTTGCAAGTGATTAATGAGTCAAGAAATGCCCAGGAGACAACTTTTGCTGCTTTTCACTTTATCAGGATATTGACTTTTCTTTGCTCCCCATTTCCTATTGAGTCAGAGAAACAGACACAGCTTCGAACGTTTCCCCAACCACTTCCCTTTGCTTCTGCTGATTTGCAGTGTTTTAATGGTTAGGTTTGCATCTCAACTGGTATGCAATAGCATTTCCTGTGGCAGTGAATGTATATTTTAAAAAATTTGTTCATTGAAAAATATGCTTTGAAATTGAGACCTTTTCTACACTGTCACTAATAGTGCACAACAAAGGCTCCTTTCTTGCTTTGCAGGAAGACTTGCATAGGATAGCACTGTCTACCAGTCAGTGGAAACAAAAATGTTTTTATCATGCTTTGTATCTTGTAAGGAAATGAAGAAGTCACATCAGGAATGCATAAAAGAAAAAAAAAGGCAGTGAAAAGCCAAGACCTATTGCCATGAACTTTTTGCCTGCAGAGAAAGCCACCAGATGTCAGCACAGCCTGTTCTTTGCTTCTCCAGAACCTCTGTCAGCCAAGAGATGTGTCATGTTTATGAAAAGTGCTTATCTGTGAACTGGTTTAGCCTGCGAAGTCTGTGCTAGGTTTCTGGTGATGAAAGCTGAATCTTTCCTTGCAGAAAGTATTTCTTTTTATTTTAAAATCAAAAAGCGGCAAATTGAACTGGTTTCAGTGCTTAAATTCCTCTTGTTAGAGAGCATCCTTTGTGGAGCCAGTTCCCAGCGTATCTAAATCTTTGCATGCCATGAGGAGGCATTTGCAGAACATTCATTTGAAGAATTGTCTGGAAAAGATCAGTGTTAATTTGCTGAGGTTTTGTAAAGTAGATTTTAAGTATGCCTATTTCTTTTAAACACAAGGAAAACCATCTGGAAGAGACACACATGCAAAACAGAGCAAAACATCTTCAGCAACACAGCTTAAACACACAACAAATGTATCCTCCATGCTTCTGACCCTAAGCTCCCACTATTTCTTCCTTGTAGTGCAAGGGCTGAGGAGAACCTGGTGCTGCATTCTCTGGGCTGTGCTTCCTGAGCTGGGATGAGCTGAGGTGGGGTATGAGTTTCAGAGCCCAAATCCAAGCACTGTGCACAGCTTTATGCTGTCAGTGATTACAGCATGGATAGATGCTGCCTGGTTAAAAGGCTAAATTTGAATTTTTGCACAGGGACAAGGTGTGACAGCTTTCTGCTCAGATTCCCATCACTTTTCTTGCAGCAGCTTGCAGGTGCCAGGGAGGTATTGAAGAGAAGGAAGTTAAAGTGGCAGGTAGAGCCCAGGTGATGTAAATATTCCTTCCTCCTGTTTTGGGCTGCTTGTTTAGTTCCTTTCTTGTAGCATTATCACACTGGGATCATGTCAGGGGTTTGCCACAACTTGCTTTGGGAACTGTTTATTGATTCCAAACTATCACTATAACCCTGAAACACTGCTCACACTCTGGAGGTGATACAAGAGAAATTGCAGCTGTGCAGTGTTGGGCTGTGTGCAGGGGAAGACTGTGGCGTGCATGGGTGCAGCCAACGTGCAGGTTGTTTGGGAGGTGTTATTCTTGCTTCTGTCCCTTCTGCACAGCACGCAGTTCTGCTTTGCTGGGGACCAGGACCTTGTCTGGAAGCTTGGCATGCATGGCAGATAGATGAGAGGAGAGGTGAGTGTTTGGGGTGGTGATGCAGGGCAGGAGAGGATGGGGCCCAGAGCTTTCATGTCCCAGGAGATGTGGTATTTTTGATCAGATATGGATTGTAACTTCTGTTTGTTATCACCCTCTGATACCAATAGATTCCTTTGTAGTGGGACCGAAACAGCTAGCCAGAGGAGTCAGAGTTTCAGTTGGTAGTGAATACATTAATGGGGTCAGTATGACAGATTAATATAAGAATTTACCTTTGTCTGTCCATTCTTGCTCTCTGGCAGGTGACTTACAGGAATGTCAACAAGTACTGTAAGAACTGCTGCTGTCTGCTCTTGTTCCACACCTGAGGAGGTTTAATTCTGCTTTCTAACCTAAAGCCCATGGAACATATTATTTAAGAACAGTTTGGGAAGCCCCTTTTCTTCAGTGAACTGGGATTTTTAAAATAGAAGGCATGGGGTGTTGGTCTGATTTCAACACTACTTTGAGGTCACATCTTTGCCTCCATGCTTGTATTTGAGTGTCGGTCTCTTCCTTCAAGTTACCAGTGACAGGACAAGAGGAAATGACCTCAAGTTGTGCCAGAGGAGGTTTAGATTGGATATTTGGAAAGATTTATTCACCAAAAGGGTTGTGAAGCTTTGTAATGGGCTGCCCTAGGAAGTGCTGGAGTCACCAACCCTGGAGGGATTTAGACTTGTAGGTGTGGCACACATCTGAGTGGTGGGCTTGGCAGTGCTGGGGTAACAGTTGGACTTGATCCTGAAGGCCTTTTTCAACCTAAACAATTCTCTGTTTCTGTGATTGTGTCCATCCAGCTGGAGGCATCAGCTGGCTTTAGAGTCAAAGCAGCAATCTAGCCATAACAGCTTTATATCCCAGCAGTTACTATCATGGCCATTTCTTCACACCTATTCCCCTGCCCCATCCCTCCCAAATCAAATACAACTGGTTCTGCCGAACACAGGCTTGAATCTTGCACAGAAACTTTGTTTTCTGGAGTGCTGAATGAGACAGCTACTTGAAGCAGACATCTGGCTGCAGGCTGGCATGCAGCAGCTGAAGGTAGCTAATTGCAGATCAGACAGGGGAAACAGATAACGAGAGTAACTAACCAGCAGAACAGCAGCTGTAGTGCATCCTCCAGTGTTGGGATTTCCAAATCTAAAGCAGATTATCGTTCTAGGAGGATGCATTTGTGCCACTTTAAGTCTTTGAAAGGTTTCATTAATATTATGGAGGATATGTGATCCTCCTGACTGGCCCCAGACAATGCTTATTTTTAGTCTTTGATTATGAACATCCTGTACATGTTCTGCTAACAAGAACTGTCCCTAATCATGGATGGTATCTGTGTATTCTGTGCTTAGCTTTAAAATGCATGTAGTTCTCACACAAAAAACACAAAAAAACTTGTGCAGAAATTCTCAAAACCTGATGCTGCTTATTAAGGCACAATAAGCAGATAAAAGAAAACTGTCCTAGTGTAACAAATCTTGTTCCTCAAACCCAAGGCACAGTCTGCAAATCTCGCTAGCTCAATGTGTGAAATTTAGAGCTCAAGAATAACACCAGGTTTTGTTGCTGATTGTAGCTGTGCTGGCCATCTTGGACAGACTGGAGGAAATATATTGCACAGAGGTGCTGAAGCAAGTGCATCCCCCTAAAGATTTAACTACAGTTTGATATATCACTTTGAGAGAAAATCCCTGAAGAGCAAGAAACAAATTGCACTGTTTAAACCCTTGTATTAAAAAACTGAAGGAGTAAGAGAACTGTACTTGCAGAGGTTAATCTTCAGCTCAGGAATTTAAATGAACTCATTAAAATCAACTTACAAATTAGCTCATTAAAATGCAATGCTGCAGATCCAGAAGTTGGTTGATCTGGCATGCCACTTGTATGAAAAAGTGACTCAAGAAGCAGAGAACAAATTTATAGTATTAAAACTCCATCTTTCTTTGCAGTCCCCCATCTGGAACTTCTTCTTCCTTGAACTCTGTATCAACAGCACTTTTTATTTAGTGAATTAAGCTTATTTGATCCTGTGCTACAAGTGCTGTGTAATATCAGTAGACCCCTGTAATGAAATATATGTCTGTACACACTTGTGCCCTCTCACATGCATGGGAACTCTGTAATTGAGCATGGGCACCATGGGTCACAGCAATGATCATTTTATTACCTTATTACTGAGATTCTACAAGCTGCTGGCTGTAGTGGGTTTTATTTCTTAGTGGTTAAATTCTAGATAATCACATTACTACTGCCATTAAAGTAATGGTATTGTTTAAGGGGAGGCAGGAAAAAAGACTCACACAAGTTCTGATATAACTGTGTACACCTGTTCAGCATAACTTTATATAACTACAGAGGCCAGTGATTAAAACTGGCCTTACTCTTACAGCTTTTTGTTTGGTTCTTGCATATCCCAGAGGCACATAGTAGGCAGTACAGAAAATAAAAATACAAAGATTTTTACATTCCAGCTATATATTCTGCAATAAGATATATATATATATATATGTGTGTGTGTGTATACATATATACAGACAGAGAGAAAAAATTCAAGTACAAAACCAGTTAAATGGTAAATTTTAAGCCAGTCTCACTGAATGTCCTATGCACATCAAAAAATGCCTAGGGAAAAGATAATTGAAAAATTCCTTAGTTTCATTTTCAGCATTCCAGAATCGGAAGAAATTACTCAAACTGTTGTATCACATGTTTTAAGGACCAGATGAATACAAAGGGCATAATGTGAAATGCTGTTCTGCATTAGAAGAATTGGTTTTGGTCTTCCATAGGGATGGTGGCTGGCTGGCCAGTCTGTTGGCACAGGCATTACCTGGAGACACCTGACCAGCTTTTAAATGCTGTAGAGCTGCAGTAGCTGTGGGGATTTTGAGCTGGCTTGGCTGTCCTTTTGGGCTTGTGTCCATCTAAAAAAGCTGACTTGCTGACTCCCCTTCTGCTCATAGAAACTGTCCCTTTGCCATGGGAAAGGGTTTCTAGGCATGAAAGTCCTGTAAACAAAGCGAGGGTGCAAACTTTCTGCTGGGCAGGACAGTGAGTCTTTAGCCTTGCAGCAACTCACAACGAAACCAAGCTTTTCCCCTTGAAGACAAAGCCTGCAAGCCTGTGTAATGTTCTTTACCTGCCTCCTAATCTTTTTTGGCTGCCAGACAGTAGTCTTGCCTGACCTAAAGATGTGAAAAGAAACCTATGGGAAAAAAGGCATTCAAATACAACATTAAGTGTGTAAACTGGTGCTTTTATGTTATCTTTGCCTGCTGATGATATGGAAAAGATGAATAAAAAAAAACAGGCTTGCTGTATTCAGTTTTCCCTCAAGGATGAGTTAAACTCGAGTGGGTGAAATTATATTCAGGTGAAACTGTCTCAAATTCATCTGGAAATTTAACATATCACCTAACCAGAAATAAACAGTGTTGGGTCATCAGTCTGCCTGGAGAGTGATTTGGTCAGGTGCCAATCTGGGCTAAGTTCTGGAGGTGGATGTGGAAAATAAACAGCTTGCTGAGGGGCGCAGTGGGAAAGAATGGTAACTTCCCTATGTTGCCTAAACCCCATCAAAACAACAAAAAAAATCACCTGATTATGAAATCTAGGCTTTTCCATCAAGCCAGTTTCTTTTTATTCAACAAAAAGAAGCAGCTTTTGGAGACTTTACTGCAAGTGTTAGGCAATAACTAAAATTCCTCAATATCATCACTGGCCACATGAGCAATATTTGGAGAATGTTACTCACTGTAGTTACTTGAGGCTAAACAGGGAATTCTTATGATCCTCTGTCTGTGTAGAACTCTTCCAGGTTACTGGAGCAACGCTGGCTTGTAGAAGGGCTTATGTGCCCTGAAGTTGGTAACTCGCCCTGCCCTTTATATTAACTGCTCCAGTAACAAGTGCTTCCTTGTCCCATGAGCTGAACCTCATTTGGTGCTGGCAGCTCATTTCTTGAAGCAACACTGAACACTGAGTGTCTTTTCCTTACCTGCAGGAAAATGAGGCTATTCCAGGCATGTCCATGTACCTGACCTTACTGAGGTAGTCTTCTTGTGTCATCCCGATTGCTTGCTTTTAAATGAGCTTTAGTGAATGGCTGTCCATTCACTGTTTGGTGAGTTGGATGTCCAAAACTTAAAGAATTATTCTGATAAAGAGTAAGAACTTGATAAAAAATGACAGGTGAAACATGAAATTAAGACAGAAATCTTCTTTGCCCTGTACCTTGTCTACAGTGGGTGTGAGGTCAGAAGAGCATTTCATACCTGTTGTGATCTAGTAAATGACTTTTTAAGGTGTAAAGCAATGAAGGACTGTGCCCAAAATGCACAACTGCCATGTTTTCATGTTGTGGTCAAGACTTGCTGATCCCTTTGCAAGACTGCTCAAAGATCTTATTATTGCTAGTGAAACCAGTGGCTTTAGAGCTGCTGTTTTGTTTGCTTAAACGAGAATGTTCAGGTGACAGCAATTTCTAAAAGCTTCACCCTATTACTTGATGTAAGGCCAGCTGGAAGGCCTTGGTTTTCTCCATGTAATTTTGTGAAGCAGCAGGCCTTTCCAATAATTATCCTTGCTCTATTTCAATTAAATACTGCTTGAAACTTTGGCTCAGTATAACTGAGAACATGGAGCAGTAGCTGTCACCTCAGAGCCAGCAGTGCAGACCAGATGTCTGGTGTTGGGGATGTCTTTCTCTGAAATGCTTTTATACTGCTGCAAAAGGTGCTTTATTTCCTCAGCTTATAAACATGCACCAGGCACAGCTTCCAGGACCAGAAGTGCTGTCTGTATTTGAGAGAACAGGGATACTGAGTTGCTGTCAGATTTGATGATTTTAGTAAAATCTACTGTCACAATAACATGGATACTGCTGTTCTGACTTGTCCACAGAGTTCACTGAGGAGAACAAAACCAGAAGCAATTGATCTTTCTAAACCTCACTGCCTTGGTTGATCCACACACTCAAGAGGCAGGGTATCTTTGCTCTCATAAACCCCAGAAAATCTGTGCAACCTCATATTAAAAAAAAAAGGCATTGAAATTTATGAGAGCAGCTAGGAAAGAAACTGAGAAGTACTGGTTTGGGGAGCTGCCAGCCAGCACCTCAAATGACTGATCTGACTAACAAAGCCCATCAGTTTCCCATGTATATTAGTGCTGCTAGCTCGGTTTTCACAGTCATTTTTAAGGCAACAATTGTCCTAGCAAATCAGCAATATAATTTAACTACTACTGTCTAAGCTAGTTTGATGGTCATCCATTTTCTAAAGTCACCAAATTTTATTTTTTATCCACAATACCATTATACCAAAACATACATATGTTTAAGAAAAAGAAACACCTTTATAGAAATGTTGATAGTGCTTCAAAATCCTCAAAGCTGAGGCTCTTAGACGTTGCTGGAGGTCTCCCCGCTTGAAAATTCCCCCGTTGCGCTGGGCAGAACAAACTTGACATATCTGCCCTTCTCCCAGCCCCTCCTGATTCGCAGAAGTCTGTGCTGGATGCAGGGCAAACTGAAGATGACTTTTGCTATGATCACAGTGCATGGGACGAGCAGTGTGAGGGTGTAGGTCGGGGGCAGGTAGAATTTGTACTGATTCTCATCGAAGGCCCTTGACCAGCCATATGTGAGTGTGTGCAGAGTGCTGATCAGCAAGGCAATAAATCCAAGGGAGGACTAAAAGGAAAAGAAACACACACCAGTTAGCAGAGTACCTTGTGCCTGGCTGTTTTCCTGTATTTTTGACATTCTAAGTGTACATGACACAGAGAAAGCTAAGGGTATTCCTGCGTTTCCTGCACAGAATAAAACATGGCTGGAAACCTTTCCTGGGTAGGGTGCCAGACTGTGTTCTTCTTTGTCTAATCAGAGGTTAAGTGTGACATTAGAAGCTCAGCCTGAATTTCCCAGAAGGTGCTGCCAGCTCAGCAGAGAGGAGGGGGGGGCTCCTGCATCTGTGGGAAGCAGCAGCCCCCAGCACCTGCTGAGCAGGTGGGCACAGGCAGCTCCCAAGGGCTCCTCCCGAGCTGCTGCTGCCAGTTCTGCTCCTGCCAGTCCCTGGCTGGCTGAGGCTGCTCATCAGCAGGATGAAACATCAGTGTTGTGGCTGTGGACCACAGCTGGCACCGCTGGAAGTGGGTGAAGCCACAGCTCCACACAGAGCAAAGACATCTTCAGGTGACTGGCGTCATCTACAGGAAAATGAGATTGTGCAGGCAGAACTGCTCTGTTCTGAGGTGAGCAACAGCCCTCAGGGGTTTCCTCCTCTGTCTTAAACACCTGTGTTGGTTTGAGAGCCAGACCATCAGGCTGTGTGATAGACTAAGCCCTTGGAATGGCAAGTCAAGAGCCCTTTATCCACCCAGGGAGGCAGCAAGAACCCAGCCCCTGTTCTACAGGCAAGAACTTCCCCTATTTTCAGCTGACATCATGCTCCCAAGCACACACAGAGACAACACTTCCCCTGAATATTCTAGCTCCCTCTGAAGGTTGCTCTCAAAGACAGGTTTTAAACTGCTTCTCTCATCAGTGGCTTCCTGCCAGCATCAGAGGTGGTGGCTCCCGAGCTTGCCAGCTCCCACTGCCTGCGGGCACTCAGCAGCACCGGGCACTTGCTGTATTTTCCTTTGTACAGGTCTTTGCTGCTGTATTTTCAGAGAAAAGTTCAGGTGTAGCATCTTGCTCTGCTGCCCTCCTTTGAATGCTTGGTCTAAGCCTGCAATAACAACCAAATTTCAAGATCTCTAGACAGGGAAAATTTTGCTGCTCATGTCCCTAACTTAGGGAAGAAAGCCTTTACAAGCAAAAATATCTGTCTTGGTGCAGAGATCAGCATGAAACATGGTCTTCCTGAAGATATGTCCAGGAAAGAGGACATGGCAGGGAAATAAGGAACCAGGGCAAGGTGGGAGGAAGGACTCATCGTCTTTTGAAAAAATAGTTTCAGCCAAAAAACTACTCAATTCAAAGCTTCCCCTTCTATTTTTGATTGCTGAGAAACAATTTAAAAACCCAGACAACTTCTAAAAATGTACCATGTTGTTACAAAAAAAGCCAGACCAAGACGCCTCTAAATTTCAGAAATAATCTTTTAAGCAGCTGAGGGGACTGGACAAGGGAGGGAAGGAGAGCTCTAAAATGTGCTACCAGATCTAGGTACTTCACTTTTCCAGTATCTATCAGGCACTCATGTTGGTGTTGCTGAGTCCTGCCAAGGCAGGGAACAACTCTTCTCTGTGTTACAGCTGAGCATTACTCATGGTCATGCCAGGAGCTGGGAACAGAGCTGGGAACTGAACCTCAGTCCTGTGTGCAACCCCACCATTTCAGACAGATGTCTTTACCAGAAGCCATGTCCATGTCCTAAACCAAAGTGGCAAAAAGCAGCAAACCCAACAGGGTCAAGACTAGTTGCCCTTGGAAAATCAAGGAGGAGTTTACTGAAATATGTCGTGGTCACAGTTGATCCTAACAGCAGGACCTGACCTGCAGATCAGCCATCATTTATAGGTTGAGCGTTTTTCCAACAGGTAAAAAAAACCCTGGGTGGCAAAAAGTTGGAAGTACCAGCTTAGGACTCATCTGGCAAAGCAGGGAAGGAAAAAGAGGACAAAGTGAATGCAAGGGCAGCAGATGCTTTCTGCCCTGGGCAGGGGCTGCATTCACAGTCAGCCCGAGCAGGGCTCCGTGCATGGCAGAGATGTCACAGCTGGAGGTAATTCCTTTGTTCCTCTACAGTTTCTCTTTAAACTGCTGCTGGTGCTGTGAGAGCAAGAGTGGAAGTTGGTAGGACAAAAGATGACACACCATCACAGGCACTCCATGACTGACCCACCTCTGCGTGGACGGCGGGGTGGGGATGAAACTAAAAGGTTAATTGGCAACAAACACATGGCTAAGCTGTGGTGGCTGGAGCCAGGGCTGGCAGCTCCTCTGACGGCAGTGATGGGCTGATCTGCTTGTAAGACAAACGGGGAGCTGGCTGGGGAGAGCAGGGGGTGCCTGAGGGGCCCCAGTGCTGATGCTGGCTGAAGGACCCATGGCTGCACCCGCCAGACAGCTGGATTCTGGCAGGTCTGTAAGCGCACAAAACCCCAAAGTTTTGCTGATTGCAGCTTAGCTCCGTATTTACAACTCAATATACACCCAGTATAGTACAACGCAGAGCCTGCTGAGCACCCCAGGGGGCTGATTTGCCAACATGCCTAGCCCTGATACTGCGCTTTTTTGCTCTCATTGATCCTCTCTGTGCAGTTTCTGGCTGTGAAATCTATCTGGATTTTGTTTTAAACAGTAGCAGAGGGTTTTTTGTGCTGTCACAACACGGGGAGTTTGGGGCCAGCACCTCTGTAGGGTGTTAAAGCCCTCTGAAAGATGCTGTATGAAGACGGTACCTTCCTGATGCAGGCTTTGCATGTATTTTCTATTCTGCATTAACTCTTCTACCTTCTCCACTTCCTTGGTGCCTGCAGGCTCTCTGTAATGCATCAGCGAAGGTGATCCAGTCCCATGTGGCTCATTTAGAAATGCCTGGGCAGCACTGAAAGCAAAGAGCCCCTTTCTGGCCCAGATATGTTTCGGACTTGTGCAGCCATCAGTACTATGAAATTATTAGCTCGATGGAAGCTGCTCTGGCCTCTCATACTGCCTCGACAGGAGGATTAGAAAAGGTCTGATTACAGATTCTTTACATCTTACGCTACATGAACTATGAAAGAAACCAGGTCAATTCAACCTTCAAATTCCAGGAGGACTTCTCAGGATGGGAAGGTAAAGGCAATCACACACATTTTCACTTCTCAGGCAATTAGAGTTGATTTGTAAATCACTAGGGAATATTAAAAATGTCTCCTATAAGTTGAATTACATACAAATCATTCCTGTTAGCCAGTGTTTTGATCCTGTACGTTTCTGTTAAAACTGGACACGTGGGGGAACTGTGCATCCAATGTAACTGTATTTAATTGAAATTTGTGTATGTGCAGGAGATACTGTGAAAATTAACTTTTTTCCTCTAACTTTAGCAACAATACAAATGGGATTTTGACCCATCAGGCAACAGATGTGTATTTTAATACTGTGGCAGTATATGACATTAGTACAGGTGTACACACTGGCTGCTGGAAAATGTCAGATTTGGGAAGCTCTGGGTAAGGAGGAGACTAAAGCGGCTCCTGAATTTGTTTCACATGTGGCTTTTAGTACAGCATCTCTCAAACACCATCCAGTTCAACTGAGACAGGAACAAATTACTGCACTTTCTGGAAGGCATCTGGCTGGGCTGTCTGCACTCTGCATTTCACCACTTTTATGCTGTAGAGGTGCTAGAAATTCCAAATATTTGAGAAAAAAGCCTCCTCATGCTTTGCCCCTTGTATTTACACTGTGCCACTGTGCATTAATTCAGGGAGGCTCACACTGAGCTATGTGAATGTAACCTCTGGAGCCTGGAAGCAGTAGCTGTAGCTGCTCTTTTAATTTCCTCAAGAAAGGCATCACCAGCTTATTGAGGAGTAAATAATTTAAAAGATCCCTCATTAAAAAAATATATATATGGAAGCTAACATGCCAGGAGATCTGTAACCTGCTCTTTTTACATGGTATTTCCACAGTAAGGCACAATAACAGCCATTCCTCTCCTGCATGTGATCCTGCTGGGAGCTCGTGTCACACTGTCACGCTTTATTCCATGCAGACAGAAATAGGTGTGAGTATCTTTCCATGAACTAAGCCAGCCAGTTCCCATGAGGGGCAGCCAAGAGCTATTTTGGAACCAACCATCACGAATTTGTCTGGTCCCAGTTCTGACATACCCTTGGAAGGGGTCCCAAAGGGCAGGTGTGACAGTCGTGTTACACGCACTACCTGCCACGACAATGTATGTGTTACATGACACAACGCCAGCACCCTCCAGGACAGCTGCCAGGCTGCCTGGGGAGCCAAAGGGGGGGTTTCAAAGCCTCCTTCCAGGCTGCAAGGAGATACTTTTCTTCATTTGAGATTCCTGGTATGAGATGCCTAAGTCAGGATTGATTTATCCAATGTCCCAGCAGCTGCAGCTCTCCCCTGAGACACGGTGGTGAGAATTAATATGCTCCCATTGTCCAGTCTGAAAGAGAGGTTTAAATCCAGGTCTCCCTTCTCCTTGAGGGATGCTCTCTTGGGGTCAAGCTCTCCTGGTGCAGCTCTTCTACTCAGTGTAAATAATTACTGGCTAGCCCACAGCAAGATAGGGAAGAAGACAAACTAGATTGCTCGTTTGGTGATCGGGGCACTCGTGGGAGAAGCAGGGGAGCAGGCTTCAAACTCCTGCTCTAATGAATATTTAATTATTTATACACCACTGAAGAGCTTCAGCAGAGTTTAACAGAGGCTGGATGATAGCTATTCACCTCTGCATCCCTGAACCCTGCCCTCCCCTGTGGAAGGGTTAGGTGAGTGCCAGTGTGGGGCACAGGGAGTCTCCACAGGGAAGCTGCAAGGGGACGGGGTCCTGCGGGGGCTCACACATGTTGGGTGCCACAGGGGTCACTGCAGTGGGACAAGAAGCCTGGTGCATGCTAAGCAGTGTAGGGGGCACAAGTAACAAGGGGTTTTAGTGCTGTGGGATGAGACTGTGACAGAGTGAGTGGAATTTGGCCTCAAAATCAGCTCTAACGTGCAAGGGGATACTTGAAAGGTTCTTTCTCTGCTATCCCTGTTAATTACACCTAAGCCTGGCTCCGAATGTATCCCTGAAAATGCTGTGGCCCCTGAATATGGTGTCTGTGAACATCCCATGGGGTAGACCCAGGTCACCAAGGGTATTTGGCCCTTAGGAGCTTGGCAATTACTGCAAGCAGGAGGAAGGCTCCTAAATCACTGAAAAGGAAAAACTACATTTCTAATTCAGTTTTTAGAATCAGACATGGCCTTTTCATTGAAACCATACCCAGTTCTCTCTGCTGCTTGGGCTCTGACACTTCATAGACCACTCTGAGCTTTTTGGACTTACTGAACACAGGTGCATGCAAGATCTGCCAAACCTGTCTTTCCCCTGCACTGTCCTCCCAGGTGCTTTTCTTTTCAGCAGCTCACTCTGCCTGAACAGCAAGGACAGATCTTGTATGTCCTGTAGCCAGCTGCCAGTGAGTTCTCTGCCTGCCCTCCACAGTCTGCTGTTCCCCACAGCAGCTCTGGTGCTTCTAATCCTCATGTGGATGCCTGTGACACCTTGCATTTTCCCTTCTCCCAAGAAAAGCACCTTCCTTAGATAGAACAAGCCCCATGTGAGAGCAGCACGGCCCCAGGACACACCACAGCCCTCTACCCCTCATTGCCTCCGGGTCTCACCTCCTGGACAAGGGGTCTGTGGCTCTGGAGTGCACAGGAAGGGTTTGCTGCTGACACCAGTGCACAGCTTGCAGCTGCCATGCCAGAGCAGCAGGTCAACCCTTGCCCTCTCTGCTCTGTGTGAGGCCCTGACTCTGACTGCAGAATCACTCTCTGGCATCAGCAAATGTCAACTTTACCTGAATGAAACTGAATTCCCTCCAGTTGAGAGAGTTTGCGATGGATGGAAGTGAAGTGATGGCAAGTAACGACAGCAAGCCCAGGGCAATTATTCCAACAGAGATATAAATCTCCATCCTCCAGACTTCCTCCTCTACCCAGATTGTCATCTTCTTCTCCATAGCCTGGCATGACAATGAAGGTTTGTTAAAGCAGAGCACTTAGGGACAGAGGAACTGAATTTTATCTGTTTTGGTTTTGGAAGCAGGTTTCCTGGATGAGCACTGTGTTCTATTCACACCTCCAGCCTGTTTGCCTGTTTGGGAGATGTGGAAATGCTCTCTTATCCCACTGCCATTTGGCCAAAGCTAGACCTGCTTTGAAGCCTGCTGGGAAGAACTGCTGAATGCTCTCAGCTCCCATGCCTGTAACCACAGCAGCAAACCCTAAAGTCACATTTGGAAAGATAATTACAATGAGAACTCAGTTTAAAGCCATGAAAACAAATACAGATGCTTGAATATGCAGTAGTCTCCTAATAACCATTGTTTTAAGTGCATTTGGGGGGGAAATTGTTCATGCTAATGGAAGGGAAGATGGGTTTTATACTGCATGGCAAAGAGGAACATTTAGAACTGTCCTCTTTAGCCCATTAAGTGGGTTTAATTTACTAAACAAAGATGTTGCTAGAAAACAGGAGGTAGAGGGGAAATGAGCACAGGATGCTTGCCTGAGATTAATGTACAACTGTGGCAATCGAGAAGAACCTGCTCAAGGCTGGAGCTGAGAGGCTGGGAATGGTGTTTGATGGATGCTCTGAACAGGCACTGCTGCCAAAACCAGCCATCCTGCTCCCCTGTGCCCCCACAGCTCCTTCCCTCCTTTTTGGGGCAAACATTTGGAATCACTTGGGTGAATATCTCAGCACAGAAAGCAGAGTGGTTGTGGGGTAGTTCCTTGATCATGTTCCCCACTCAGCTGCACGAAGCCTGTGCCATCCCAGGAGGGAGTAGTGTGGTGCAGTGAGAAGTCAGGGGGAGCAAAGAGCAAATCCCATCCTCCCACGGTACTGCCAAGCTACAGAGCTGGGTGAACTGCCTGAAGGCAGCAATCTCACACTGGATAAACACTGCTGAGAGTCTCCATAAAGCAATAAAGTCCTTTTCCATTTCCTTGTTCTTATATAACCAGTTCTTCACCACCATTTTGTTAAACTCCTGCAGGCACACAGTGATGAGGACACACAGCCCTCCCTGGGTTATGATGTGGTTACTCCAGCAGGCACAGTTATGAACATCAGTGTGAACCAACAGGGATCTCCCAAGATTTTGGGAGCTGAAGGAAATCTGCTCCCTCCACCATTTGATTTCTCCTCTCCTAGCATTTTTCTTGCCTCTGACCTAGTCTCAAACACACCAGTGCTGGGCAAGGCTGGTTTCAAAGGCTTGTCTGTGCTTCTGGGGAGCAATGGCACAGGGATGTTGATCCTAGCCCTGGCTGTAAACGCAGAGGGAGCTGTGTATGCAGGGAGATGGTAGCACAGATGGGTGAGTGCCCAGTGTGTTGTGTGCAGCGGACCTGTTGGGGAAGTGCTCCTAGAGGTAACAGCTTATTCCCACTGTCCCACATCTGCTTTGGAAAATGAATAAAACAGCCAAGATATTAAGCCCACCACCCAACATCTGCATGAGTCTAGAAGATTCCTGCAGGTGCTGCCCTGAGGAGCACCCCCATTACCTGCTTGACGGCCGTCTCGATTAGCAGGTAGCGGTGGGAGCGGCGCATGGGCAGGCAGAGGCTGTACACGGCGTGCAGGGCTGCACAGAAGAAGCTGAGGAGGCCAATCTGCTTTCGGTGCAGGAGCCACTGGTCCAGCCAGTCTGGGAAGCGCCTGTACTTGGTGCCGTAGTAGAGCTGGGAGCAGGCTGCCAGCACCCCGGGCAGGTAGACAAGAGACAGCATGACGTAGGACACGCACGGCAGCGTGGTGTTGACCACCTCGATGGGGATCTTGTACAGCTTGTTCTTCTGCTCCCTGATGTAAGGGTGGATGACCTGCCGGATCAGGTTGTAGGTGAAGAAGCAAAGAAAAAGCCCCAGAGCCAAAAAGATGGGGATTTTCCAGGCTGGCAAGAGGCGCAGGGGAATGTTCTCAATCTCTCGGGCTGATGACATGCAGCCCATGTCCACAGGGGTGAATCCCATGACTTGAGCAATTTCTGCTACGGTGCGCTTGGCTTCTTGGTTATTTGAGCAGATGAGAACCTGCATTGAACAGAAATACACACAGAGGGCAAAGAAATCAGGCTGCTGGGATCAAGTGCATCGGGAGGCATTCTGCGTCACAGGGAGCCTACATTATTCCACTGAGCATTATGATTCCTGGCAGGCTTTTTGACAGGGATTTACCATGGCTGCCAAAGACCTCTCTCCTGGACAGGTTTCCTTTCATGTGTGCACCGCCAGTTTGTTTTACTGACTCTGTTTAGATAAACTGACAATTGAATGATACTTTTCACTCAGGCGGATGCTCCAAAGACTACAAATCGTGAAGTGAGTGAGGGTACTTCATTTCTGGACAAAGAAATGCAGAAGCTAAGGGGAGGTGTCTAGATGCCACAGTCAGCACTCAAGACTCCTTCTCCTGGAGCCTAAGGCCATTTGCTGATGCTGCCAGACCTCAGCTGCTGGAACAGTTGGAATTTAGCCCTTGCTGGAAGAAAACAATACCTGCTTATTTCCATCCCTGGCACCCGACTGCAGCGTCCATGCAGAAACCACATTAAACCCCTTTACCACGGTGCAGGCTGGGAACAGCGAGGCCAAGTACTCCGCGTTGGATTCTTTGTGGTGGTTGATCTCGGTGTTGTTGCTAACATCCACCAGGATCTTGCCCATTAGCACATCAGCCAGGTCGCAGAGGGTGGAGTAATGTTCCCTGAAAATCGCCACGAAGATGACATCCGCCTTCTTCACTGCCTCGGCCTGGAAGGTGACCTCTGCTGCAGCAGGGAAGAGGCTGGCTTTGCGCTTCGGGTTGCGGCTGCCGACCACCACCTTGAACCCAGAGCACACCAGGCGCACGGCCAAGGACCGCGCAAAGTCCCCGCTGCCCAGCACCCCCACGGTGCGGCCGGCCGGCGGCGTGGGGCTGGAGTCACCCTCTGTGCTCCGATGGCCCAGCAGGGGTTTGGCCATGTCTCCTCTGGACATCCTGGCAGGAAAAACAAGGAGAAATGGAAATTCCCTGTGAAGCTCTTGCAGAGTCCCAGACCACATCTGAGGTCACAGGGAAAAGTGACACTTAGGCCACTTGAACACACGGTTTTGGTGCCAGTACCCAGGACTCATTGGCCAAACCCACCAGGAAGTGTGCAGTAATGTACAGGCACTGCTGGAGGGGCATAAAACAGCATGCTGTGTTTGAAGGTGAAGGCTTTTAGGGGGGTTTCCCAGGGCTGCATCATCCAACATCTGCTGGATGCACTCAGCCATTCTCTGCTGTTCTTCAAGCTGGCATGTCATACTAGGCCAACACTAACAGCAATCAGGACCCGAAACTCTCAGATTCCCATGGGGCTACCAAATACCTCCAGAAAAAAGGGCCCGTGAGGAGATCCCTGAGACTGCATTTGGAAAACTGGAGGGGTGCTTCTGATTTGCTGGAGCAGAATCAAGGCAGGGAGTTCAAGTTGAAATGAAAGTGTCCTAAAAGTGGTAAATGAAGAGAGTTGCAGTCCTTGCCTCTTCCAATATTTGGGTCTGGCAAGCGTTGTTTGCTTCAGCTCTTTAATGAGTAATGAGAACTTACTGGTGACATTTAAAAAATATATTAAAACATGATGAGATTTGCTCATGAAAGATCTTGATGAGCTTTACAAACGTTAATGAATTTTGCCCTGTAACAGATTAGATATTGAGGGCATGGAAAGGTTTTAAGCAGATCAATAAATTCACAGGCAGCACAGCAGCTGAACCTGGAGGTCAGAAGAAACTCAGGCAGGGAACTGCCAGACTGCTCATGGGCTCTGTTGGAGGCTCAAATCTGCCTCACGACTTAAGGAACAGCAAATTTACCCTAAAGGAATGGCAAATTCCTGAAGGTTGGATTTTTAAAGGGCTTAGGAGGCAGCCCAGGGAACTTACACATCAGGACCTCTGGCTTTTGTATTGGCACACTGCTAGAGATTATAATATAGACCGTAATTAACAGACTTGTGATATACAGAGGATGGAAACAACTTGGCTTTGGTGCAGTCTTGCCTTGTAGCTGGTCAAGTTCTTTCAAAGTGAAGGTGACCATTTGGATGGGGTGACCTGGTCCCTGGCACAGGTGTGTTTTTCATGGGCTTTTGGAAATGTCCCTCAAGGGTCCTTCACCCAAGGCTTTTCTGGGATTGGCACAGTAGTGGTGCAAAGGGGAAGGGCACTTCTGCATGAACAGCTACCAATGGGAAACAAAGGGTGAGAAGTAATAAATTATTTTTGTAATGGGAATAGGTTGCCACGGGACTTCCCTGAGGATTTATGCTGTTCAACATGCTCCTAAGTGATCTGGGAAAGGGAGTGAATATTGAGAAGATGGAACACATGCGTGGTGATCACAGAATCACAGAATGGTTCTGGTTGGAAGGGACTTAAAGATCATCTATTTCCAACCCCTTGCCATGGGCAAGGACACCTTCCACTAGACCAGGTTGGTCAAAGCCCCACCAACCTGGTCCTGAACACCTCCAGGGATGGGGCATCCACAGGATCTCTTTGGAACCTGTTCCCTTGCCTCACCACCCTTATACTAAAGAATTTCTTCTTAATATCTACTCTAAATCATTTAGGACAGTCAATCTTGTAAAGAATCTGCAAAAGGATTTCCTCATTCGAGGTGCCTGAGCACCAAAGTTCACTACAGACACTAGAGACACATGGCAAGAGCTGCCTCTGGGCATAAACTCCCCATCCCATATATACACATTAATGAGCTGTAAGTTTGTTAAAACCCCTCAGAAAAAATAATCAAAGGGTCACATTACTCTGAAAATACCAACTTGGTGGTCCCTGGCAGACACACATCGAGCACACCCGAGTTACTGGAGGAGAAGATCTCTCACACAGCAACCATGATCTCAATCCTGCTCCTCATTGAAAGCCTGCAAAACACCTTCAGCAGGTGTTTGAAACTATAATTCACTGTTCTGGGTACAAACCCATCATGGTTTCAGTGACAATACTGTTTCTATGGCAGAGGTCTTTCTGCTCTCCTTGCCTCTCACCCCCTTGTCCCAGAGACCAAAATGTGTGCTCAGGGAAGAAGTGCTATCAGGGGAAAACAAGTGCCAAAGAAACTTCTCCCCTTTAAAAGCACATGTCCACTGTATAAATACAGAGATCAAACAGCACACTGCAGTTCAGCTTATTCCACTGAAAAAAAAAAAGGGGGGTGTGGGGAATAAACATAGAAAAGTACCACAGGGAAAAAGCGAGGGAGATGACTTTCAGAGCTCTGTCTGCAAAGATGCTAGTTTTTTTTCCTGGACCCTTCTTATCAGACACTTTATCAAACATTCAGTGCTTTACTTTTTAGAAACCACCTTGCTTCACCTAAATTTGTTTATGTCCAGAACTATTTGTTCTAGGGCCAATGCCATTGTTCAGCATAATTAGCTTGCTCTCCCATATACCCCCTCTCCCCTCTTCCACCACCTGTGCACACAAAATATTACCCCAAAATAAAGAAAAGCTTCTCTGGCTCTCAGCCACAGGGGAGAAACCAGCATTCAGGGTGAGAAAGTGATTGTTACCCACAGACTCCTTTCATAATCGATTTAAGGCACCTCAAAAGTTCTCTCTGTGATCCCACTGGGATGTAAATTTTGCTGCAAACAATTTTTCTTGTAGTGTGTCTGTCCTGCAGCTGCCACTGAGCACGTAGAGAGATGTTGGCAATGTTTGGAGATAAACATCTTTGCTGTCTCCAGTTATTTTGATTGAAAGAGATGACAGAATTAAACAGCCTTTGAAGTCAGCAGGATAGTTACAAAGTAAGAAGACTCAAAATCTCTTCTGTGGATCTTGGTGTGATTATTTCAGTTATGCTCTGACTGGTGGGGCTTTGGAGCAGGAGCCATCCCTGCTGCAAGCCCTTGGTGGAATGGTCCCTGCTGCTGGCTGCTGCCTGTGGGCTGCATTGCTGTCACTGCCATGCACTGAAATCTCCTGAGAAAGGAGGGGAACATCCCTCTTTCAACATAAACACATTTCACCAAGACAAACACTGTGGTCTCGGCCTAACAGATGCTTGGCAATGGACTGTCTGATTAGGCAACAGCTTTTTTTCACTTCTGTATCTTTGGGGAGCACGCAGACCCCCTGCCTCCTGCCACTACCCCTGACTTATTGTGTCCATGCTGCTTTTTCTGCACCTATGGACATGTTACCTGCTAAAACTCTCCCTCTCAAAGCTAATTCACCACAGCAAGGTCAACCCACCCACAGTCAGGGCAAAGCACCATGACCAGGATGCTGCAGAGCCACTCAGACACAGAGGAGCTCATGAGTGAATACCACAGTGCTTGGACACATCTTTAGCATCTCTAGACTTAGATAAACCTCATTTATTGATCTGCCTTATCAAAGAAACCGCACCCTTGCTGAGTTATGGCACGTGCAATTCAAGGAGATCAGTTTCTTACCAAGGAAGATACAAGATGATTTAAAGCACAGCAGCCTAGTGGGAATAAACAAGCTCCAATCCTAACTAGGCAGCAGCTCCCTAACTACAATATTGAATGTAATGTACAGCTGCCCTTCAGCTAGGCTGCTAATGCCACCCTTACATCACTGCTGTGTCCAGCTGGAGCACACTTGTTCCCACGTGGAGTTCAGCGACTGCAATGCCATAACTGCTATTAATTGCAGGGCAATAGCAGGGATGGGCAGTGAGCAAGATGGGGAGCTCCCCTCTGCTGGGTACCCCACAAAAACTGGCCAGAGGCAACTTCTGCCCCAAGGAGTATGATCAGCAGCTGCATGAAATGAAGCAGTTGAATCTCTGTTGCCCAGGCAGAGAGAGGGAGAGAGAGAGGGAGAGAGGGAGGGAGGGGTTCTCACGGAAGAAAAGCAGGGATAATTCTACATATTTTGCACCTGAGGCTTGGCAGAGGCTGTTAGCTTAGGCTCAGTGCCAGGCAAATAAGGTTTTTCTGCCTGTCTGCCCGCACTGAGAGGCCTCACTCAGGTTTTGCAGCAGGACAGCCATTCTGGAAGGATCTGGGCTGCAGGAGCCCACTCAGGTGTCCCTGGGCTGACAGCAGAGTCAATCTGCCAAGCAGATCATCCCTCACAGCTACTGGGGAACAGGCACACTTGTTATCCTCTTTCAACAGACGTGGGGGACTGAGATACTAACAATGATGGGACTCCAGCAAGTTTGTCTGGGACGACCCAGATATCTTCGACCATGTCTTTAACAATGAGACCATCTTTTGGGGCCCCTTTCACAACCTCTGGTGCAAGAGGATAGCCTTGCTGGTTCCTGTAATTTGCAGGCCAGAGGTGTTTGAGTTGCACACCCTGAAGAAGGATGGACATGTAGTGGCAGGGCATGAGCTTTGCTGCAGTTCTGGACAGAAAAAATCAAGATTCATTTCAATGCCCTGATGTTCAGATTTATCAGATAAAAGACAAGTTAGTTTTTCAATAACTCTAATAAAAAGGCAGTGTTTTAAACATATCAAACTGTGCTGAAGAATATGGCAGCAATCCCATATTGAGCTCCAATGAATGTCCTGTCCAGTGAAACCAAACTGGTTCCTGTTTGCACAGAAACTCATCTTTGAGCTCAGCCTCACATTCTGAGTCTGCACCACCTTGGCTAAAACAACTGCTTTTGTGTCTTCCCCTGAAGTCAGTGTTTGTTTAGACCAGCCACAACTGAGTCTCTCCAGAAGCTGTGGATTCAACCCGTGCAGGTCATCAAAGAGCCTGCTCTGTGCTTCAACTTCTGCTTGGGTGTTACTCAAGATAAAGCACATGATTATTATCTACATTCCTTAATGAGTACATGGGATGAAAGACCAGCAAGGCATATGAGGAATCAAATGATGCAGCAGAGCCATTGGTCTGGTCATTGCAGAGGAACGTCACCACTTCTGTATTGGGAAGGTCCCTTTGGGCCCTGCCAGTCATGGCTGGCACTCAGAGCACAGTCCCCAAAACACACACACTCCAGGGACAGGGGTGATCTCTGCCCCCAGGGGACTTCCAGTCTGCACGGATGGACCTTTGAACCATGAAGCCAAAGCCCTCCAGCCTCTGTTTGCAGAGCATCTCTTGCTGTGTTAACCCTCCAAAAGCCCCAGCTGGAGAGGAACATTCGACACCTAAACTGTTCCACTCAGCTCTTGCTGTGAGCAGAAATACTCATTTTTTTGGCTACCACCATTTTATTTCCAGGGAAAATCAAACATTTCAGTCTCCTTCCCACACACAGAGAATCCCTCCCAGGAGCACAGCAAGTGCCATGAACCTGAACCTGTTGGAACTGGAACAGATTTAAGTAATAAAAGAGCTTATCCAAAGCTGCTTTAATCTCAGCTCTGGTGCACATTTCTGGAGACCTTTCAGTCCTGCCCAGGCTGACTGGAAATTACTTCCCTGGCTCTGCAAGCAAGAGAAGGCTTGCCGCCCCTTTTCTTCTTTCTCTTTCCAAAGCAGTTATCTCCCCAGTGGTGCAAACCAGGAACTGGCAAAGGACGTAAATCACCCTTCCAGAAAAGCCATGTTGCAAACCTACCTGGGCTGCCAGCCAGGACAGAGAATGAGGAAATGCTGGCAGCTGGGCTGTCCCCACTGATGTCCTTCAGCCCCTTTGCCCAAAGGCACACGGGAGAGGGATCGGGGGGCTGTTCACCCCCTGCCCCTGCTGCTGGTGTGGGGAGGTGGGACAGGGACCTGCGGCAGGGGAGCTGGTCCTGCCCCGAGCTGGCACCACTGGGTGCTGAGTGCATCCACTGCGATGCAGTGGGGACAGACCTGCTGCGGGCTCCAAGGACTGCTGTGACCCCACACCTGCCACAGGACCCGCAGAGTTGCTGTAACCCCAGACTTGCTGTGGGGCTCCAGGAGTTGCCACAAGTCCCCCTGCAACTGTTGTCCACCCTGAAGCACTTTGCTTTCACAGGTCCTCATCCCTCCTCCTGCCCCAGGGCAGCTCTTTATCTGATTACCTCATTTATCAGGTATTTATCGACTAAAACCACTTCCATAAGCTCCTGTGGAGCCCTGCTTTCTCTCCTCTTTATCTCTCAATCCCGTTAACCTTATCCCTTCCTCTTTTACCCCCAAAGGACACGGCAAATGATTTGCCTTCTCCTCTGCAGACAGACACAATCTGTATTTGGAGAACAGGTTTCACATCTCCCTTCAGTTTTTCCTGCACAAGTGAAACCCAATTCTTTCATCAGAGCTGTTATTTACCGAATGTCCAACAACTCAGCCTGTGTTCCTTGCTCTTATTTTTCTTGGAGGATGCCCAGAACTGCATTTTCCAATTGAGCCCCTAAAAGGCACCAGCTGGAGCAGAGACGACACTTCCCCAATGTGCCACTTCTCTTTCTTCATCTCAGGAAGGCTGTTTGCTTTTGCTCACTGTGTGACCCTGTTGACTCATGGGGCACAGTGTCCCTGTCCTCTGGCTCCCTGTGGCCACTGTCTGGCTGGTCGCTCACCTGGTGTCCAGGCGGTCAGTCAGTCCTACCACATGTGCCCTGTTTTTTAAAGCCAACGCTCCAGCTTGTCACAATCTCTATTTCTTAGTCTCTTCTCTAAAATCTTTCCAGTCTCTCCTAGCTCAGTGTCACCTACAAATTCAGTGTGTGCCTCCCTACTCCATCACACACTAATGAAAAAACGGGCTGACAGGCACTGGCCCTCTCTACTCCATACACCCTCTGGTTTACACACTGAAAAATATTGAGAATGTTGTTTTTGGAAGCTAGCAGTGAAGCCTACGGCATGTCCATGTCCCTGACCACATGATGTTCTTCATCAGGACCAAAATTCAAAAACATCTTTCAGAACAGAGGAAAGTGGAGGAGACAGGAGAATTTCCCACAGGGGCAAAATAGCCTCTTTTTCCCACACAAGCTCAGACATTTTGGCTACAGTCCTCCTGTAGAACTACACCAGCCTGTGATCACTTCACAGGGACAGTTTCCCTCCCCAAGGATAAACACTTTAATGCTGAGCAGAAAAATTACCCATCTATGATAAACAACTGGAAAACAAACCTTTGGCCTGTTTCCATCAAAATTATGTACTTTTAAGCAGTCACCAATAGGTTCTGCCATAGATATCCTCAAACTTTTTTCCCCCAAATTTGCCTTCGTTTGCAGTACCACTGCTCTGCAGCAAAGTCCTTGTCTGAAGAGCTTCCTCTGCTCTTCTGCAAAAACATCTTGCTGCCTGTGCCCACTGTATTGATAGAATAATGAGAAGCCTGAGAAAGACCTGCCCTGTAATAAGACATCATAAAATGGGAATCTGAAAGCCTGGGAAACCGGAGGTTTTACTGTAAGACCATGGAAAGCCCAGACCTGAAGCAAGATGGAGTTTGCTAGAGCAGTGCTGATGCTGACACAGCATACAGGAGCTTATATGGCTGATGTGGCTCTGAATGAGAAGGTTATTTTCTCAGCTTAGCCTCTCACAGTTCTTAAGTGACATAAAGGGGTGGTTTACAACAACTTCAAGTGCTGTATACTTAAGTCTTATGTGGCTTCTCTTGCTTTCTGTTGGGGTCTTCATTCTGTTGCTGCTCTTACCAAGTTTTAAGAACTCAGTTACCCACCTGTTTCTGAGCCTTCCCCTCCAGAAGTGCAAGGAGAGCAGGAAAGCAACCCAAAGCCTGGATGGTGGAAGCTTCTCAGGTAGATCTAGTAATTCCCTGCAGCCAGGCACGATGGGAGGAGGTGTTCCTGCCTAAAATGAGCTGGGGCTTCCACCCTTCTCTGGGGCTTCAGAGATGGGGAGACTTGACTTCAGCAGTCACCACAGGGAGCTGGCAGGCTCCAGCACTTTAAAACCTCTTTGTTTCTTTCCAGGAAAGACATGGAGGGATTGCATTGCGTGTGCATGGAAATATTTGTGTTGGCTATTTCCGTGCTGCAGCGCCTGTTAGAAGGGTCTCCAAGATCAGCACTCCCTCGCCTCTCTGATTTCGCTTCTCCCAGTCACTCACAGGATGCACAGGACCACACGGAGAGGAGACAGCCTGGGAGGCAGTGTGGGGTAGAAGGAAGACACAGTCTATGGCAGAAGGCCAGCCCAGCTCCTGCTGATCCCCCTCTTTTTCCCCCCTCCAGGGAGCACAGGCATGACACACAGTACAGAGGTAGCCCTGAACCAGCCTTGAATAAGCACAGCGGTGAGAACAGGGAGCTCTGCCCAGCAAAGGCAATGAAGCTCATGTAGGGCCACGTGGTGCCTTTTCTGCCTTTCCCAGCAGCTCCTGGGAAGCTCCTGGCAGAGATGGGGCAAACACAACTGGCTGACCAGGTAGTTAGTTATCTTTCAGGATCAAGATGGGTATCTAACCTGAATGTTAAGAAGGATGTGGAGACTTGCTGGAGTGAGTCCAAAGAAGGGTCACAGAAATGCTCAGAAGGCTGGAGCACTTCTCCTATTAAGACAGGCTGAGAGAGTTGGGGCTGTTCAGCCTGGAGAAGAAAAGGCACCGGGAAGACCTTAGAGCAACTTCCAGTACCTAAAGAGAGCTGGAGAGGGACTTTTTACAAGGGCTTGTAGTGGTAGGACAATGGGGAATGTCCTTACGGTGAAGGAGGTTAGGTTTACATTAGATGTAAGGAAGAAATCCTTCACTATGAGGGTGGTGAGGCACTGGCACAGATTGCCCAGAGAATCTGTAGATGACCCATCCCTGGAAATGTTCAGGACGAGGTTGGACAGGGTTTAGAGCATTGTGGTCTAGTGGAAGGTGTCCCTGATCATCGTGGGAGTTGGAATAAGATGATCTTTAAGGTCCCTTCCAACCCAAACCATTCTGTAATTCCACGATCTATTAGTGCTTGCACACGATCAGCAGTTGGTATCAGCCTCCTTCAGTGGTGGACACGTTATCTACAAACCCTGATTCTTGAAGCCTACATCCCCTGGGGAGCTCTTAGGACATTTCTGCCAAAAAATACAGTGGTGTATTCATAAAAAATGGAAATGCACATGTTACCAAAACCAAGGCTCATTGAAAATCTGGGAACCTGGAAAAAGGATGGGAGGAATTTCTCTCTCAGTACTTTAAACCCTGGGAAAATTTTCAAAATGTTTAGGCTCCAGAGTATGAAAAGGCCTCTGGAAATGTGTTGGAAGCTCCTATGTCACTGACATACTTCTAGAAGCTTTTTACTTTCAGTTAAGTGACAGCTCACTTAGACTTAGATGAAGATGGGAAGGTGCTTAATCCACTGTAGGTCTGCAGGGAAAACTACCCTATGAAGAAGCAGTAAATTAAAATTTGAAAATAGCATTTTCTTCCATTATGAGGTTGACATAAAAGCTAATTCTAATCAGTGATGGTAAACTTATTGATAACAAATTGGTGGGTTTTAATTCCTGGTGTGTGACATTTCTTATCACAGCTGCCACTGCCTTTCCCACCTCTCAAGAGAGCTGGCATGGCTGGCCTACTTCTTCCATCATCGGAAAAAATGTGTTTCCCCTGAATCTAAACCTGCTTCTATTTATGGGTGGGATGTTACAAGGTCACAGTCAAAGCATAGTTCTTAACAATAAAACAAAAATAAAAAGCAAAGTAAACAACAAAAAAATTATTATGCTTTCAAAGAGCATGTTTTCCTGGGGTTTGATGTGGTTTTGTTAAACACAGACTTGTTGAGTCATCAACATTTTCTTCTTTACAATCACAGAGGAAATCAAATATGTGCAGTGAAAGCGGCATCTTATATTACTGTACATTTATTTCATAGCAAATATGATTTTAGAAGAAGAGAAAACGAAAGCTTGATGCAGTATGTAAATCTTATTAGTCCTGCATCTCCTCAGCCCACAGGAGTATTGATGCTGTAGGCAACAGCCTTCCTCTGCTGCTGCCTCTCAGTTTTGGTTTCTTGCCACAGGAGGCAATTTTCTATGTGTTGCTTTTATTTAGACTACTCTGATGGAAATTATCTGGGATCTTCTGTACCCCTCTGCCCAGCTCAGGCATTACGAGCACGAACATTCCCCCCAGCTCCCCAGTGTTCAGCAAAGGGGCCATCATGGGCAAATGTCACACCCTGGCCAGGGCCACGGGACAGTCTCACCCCAGCTTCCAGCACCTGTGGGATGCTCCTACTACAAAGTCACCTCTACAATTCCTTCACAGCTTTCATCCCTTGTTACTCTTACAGGGATCAAATACTGAAGTCCCCCCCAGAAAGCATCCAACCTTTGTAGCTTTTACAAGTCCCTGCATCAGTTCAGAAACCACATAGCCGCTCCCTGATCGCCTCTGAGGGACCCTGGGCCCTGGCCAAGATTTTCCCCAAGTTTTTTTTATATCTCAGTGCTGATTTCTCCCTGGCTGGAAGAAGCCACTCATCTCCTCAAAGCATTTAGCGCTGAGAATGAAAAGTGAAACCTAAGCGTCAAGTGCTGCTCCCTGAGTAGCACAGCCTGAACGTGCATCCATCCACACATCCATCCCCGCTGCATCACTTGGAACAGCGAACCCGACCCGTTCCGGGGGTTTGTGCCCGGTGCCGGGGAGTTTCCCGCAGCCGCAGGGATGTGCCCAGCAGCCACGGAAAGGAAAGCGCTTCCCGCGGGCACTCCGTACCACAGCCCGGCGGACCTGCTGGGGACGAGCATCCCACCGACCTCTCCCCACTGACCGCCGGGACCGAGACACACCGCTCCCCGCGGAAATCTCCGCCGGGACCCGGCCCCAGCCCCAACACCAACCCTCGCACCGAGGCGGCTGCGTCCGAAAGCGCCCTGGGGGCCCGGACCCCTTGTCCGAGCCCAGGGGCGGAGCGGGCCGCGGGCAGGGAGCAGCGGGCAGGGAGCAGCCCCGCTCCCGAGCCCCGCCGCGGGGCTCCTGGGCCGGGGGTGCGGCGGAACCGGGGCCCGGGACCCAGCGCTCGGCGGAGCCCCCGCGGACCCGGGACGTTCTCCCCGGGCAGGGCAGCCCCGGCGGCGCCGAGCCGAGCCTCCCCCGCCCCACACTGCCTCCTGGGCAGCTCAGAGGT
>JACBWW010000014.1:4237481-4250969 GCA_020086605.1 Lanius collurio | reverse complement strand
TGGTGGCGGTGCCCGTCCCCCGCCGTGCCCGTCCCCCCGCGGTGCTCACCTCTGCGCGGCGGCGGGAGGGCGAGCGGCGCCGTCCGGGAGCGCGGAGCCGAGCCGTGATGTCAGGCCGCGGGCTCCGCCCTCCGCCCATGTGCCCGCCGGGGCTGCAGGCACGGCTCGGCTCGGCTCGGCTCGGCACAGCCTGGCCCAGCACGGCTCGGCACAGCGCCCAGCCCGACACCGCCCGGCTCAGAGGGAGGGCACGGGGCCGGTGGGACCCCCGTCCCCGTAGTGCTGCCCGGGCGTCACTGCTGTGCCCAGGTTAAACACACGCGAGCAGGAGGGCATCGCTGCCAGGGCAGCCGGGCCGCGGTGTTCATTACAGAGAGAAGACGAAGGCAGACCGTAATTTTCTCCTTATAAACGCATTTCAGAGCCAGCCGGTGTCTCACTTTAATGGGCGGGTGCGGCTTGTTGCGCCTCTGCCCCTGCTATCAGGGGCCATGCACTTGTTCTGAAAAGCTGTGCCGCGAGGCGTGGAGCAGATAATGGCTCTTCCCCCCACGCTGGGAAAGGGTTGTCCTGCTGCAAACACCCCAACACTGCCACACGGCCCCGCTCCGATAGAGCGGCGGCAGCGCGCTCCCAAAGCTGCCGGGAGCTGGCACCAAAGGGAGTGTCTCCCGACAGAAGCACTGGGGCAAAACCACAGGGACTTGAAAACAATTCCCTCTGGAGCTTTGGTTTGCTCACTAAGTAGAGAAGAGGAGCACGGAGGGAAGGGACCTGAAGGGATTTTCTCGTCCGTTCCCGAACCGTGGCATAGCTGGTGGGATGTGGTTGCAGTGTGTGTTTGAAGCCCCAGCAGGGGGATGTGCAGCCCCTCTGAACAGCCTTAAGTGCTTCACTGCAACTGCAGTCAGAAGGGTTTTCCTAGTCTTTGCTGACTTCCATCCCCTCTGTGTCCTCCTTACACATGGCATATGTCTTCTGGGATGAAACAAGCCGACTTTTTTTCTCTCTCCTGGGCAGGCTGTGATTTTAACTGTCTCAGCTCATTCTCACCACTGTCCTATGAAGATGCTCCCTCTCTCTGGTCTCTGTGCTGCATGCAAATGGGGCCAGATACCAGCCAGGGCTGTCCCAGCTGGCAAAGGTACTCACCACCTCTCTCATCCATGAGGTGGGAGATAGAGAAATCTGCAGATATGGGGAGTCTGCAACAAGAATGTGGGAGGAAAGCTCCCATTGGTGTCTCCCAGTGACTGGACCCTGGATAAGAGAGAGCTCCATAAGTTTGGGATGTTCAAGCTGCAGACTTTGAGATGCTGTGAGTTCACTGGGTATTGAGCTGTTGGAATGGTTAGGAGAAGGAGGATCATTGGGGTAGCTGGACTTCATCACACCTCTGCAAAGACCATCTGTGACTGAATGCAGTTGAGAGAACCAGATTACTCCTTAGCCCTTTCTTGCCTGTTGTGCCTCCTGCCTCCTCATGCCTATCATGGTGATAATTTTTATGCCACGATCAGCTCTTTGTGGAGACTGAAAGAAAGAACTCTCCTGTGCCTCCGTGTATTGTTACCTGCTCTCCCACAGTATGTAGAGGACAATTTTTTCCTTTAAATTTATTTACAGAACCTGTAGTCGCTGCCTTGTTTGCCTTGATTATTGCAATTCATCTTACAGATTCCTCTTTGCTCTCTCAGGTTTCTGCACTGTGTGGGTCTCCCCCATCCCTGCACAGGGCAAGGCTGCTGCCATGGCAGCATGATCCCTTCTGTGGGTATGATGACCAATCCTCTGGAAGCACTGAAATCTATTTCTCCTTTTTTTAGATTGCACTTCCTTTTCTGTAAATTAGCAAACTTTCCACTGAAACACCCTCTGCTTTTACACCTTTCTGTCACAGAGAAATGCTTCAGAATGAACACTCGTTTTATACCTGTCTCCCTGTTCTGAAACCCGTGGCTGGCCTTGTCCAGGCCACCTGTTTGCTGGACAGTTTGAGTCCTGCAGCTCCATTTTTTCCTGCAGCCCTCTCAGCAGGCAGCTAAAGCCTCCTCAGCTCCCAGACCTTGACTGGCTTTATTGGTTGCTGAAAAGATTCCCTGGGGATCTGTCTTCCTGATAAGGAACCTGACATAGGCTTGCAAATTGGCCTAATTTCTCTCCTACCCTGAGAGACCCAGTGTGCCAGGATCATGCTGGACTTGGCCAGTGTTTCTGTGTGTATATCTGGGTTTTTCCTCCTTTTTCTTTGCTGGTCTTGAGCAAGGACTTTTCATTGTGTCGTCTGGACTGTTCTTCTCCCAGCACTCCTCTTTCCTGGCCCATCACTTGCTGGTCAGAGCTGCAGCTCTCTGGCAGCACCATCTGTGTCCCTGTGCCCAGCTGGCTGTGTCCTGCCATCCTCCCTGCTGCGATGGCGCCTGCATCCCCTCCTCCCTGTCCTTCCCCTCCGTGGGGACAGGGAGTTGCTTTAGATCTGCTCATGGCTGGGGCTGCCAGGCTCCACCAGTGCCCATGTCAGGTCACAACGGTGCTGGTGAGCAGATGAACCTCCACAGTTCTTGGCTGCCAGGCCAGGGAGTCGTGGGGAGTCCCCACGTCCCACACTGTGTCTTGGGGAGGCTTGAACTATCCGAGGTGACATCATGGAGGGGTGCACCAGGCCAGCTCAGCTCCTGCCCCACACCCAATCAATAAGGGGGGTGACCCAGAGCATGCCCAGGTTTTGCTGTACCCAGACACAAAGACAGTGGTCCCTGAGCCTTTCCGTGTCCCTTCCCCCTCGCCGGCTCCCTTGGGTGCATCATGTGCCAGCCCAAGGGCTGGTGTGAGCCCAGAGGCCACTGGAGATGCAGAAGTGCTGGGCAGCAGTGGCTGCACCTGAGCAGATGCTGTGACAAAAGCAGAGTTTGGGGACACCGCCTCACCCTGCCACTCACAATGTCACAGCAAGGGAATGGCTCAGCTTGCCCCTGAAATCCAGAGGTAGTAAGTGACAAACTTACCGCTGGGGAACCAAACCTATGTGGTGGGGCAGTCAGTAAACGTAGCTCCTCCTCTGGCTGTCCCAAAGCTGTGTTTTGGGCTGGAATCTGCTTTCTTGGGGCCCGGTGGTACCGTTTGGGCTGGGAAACTGGGTTATGAGCACAACAGGGTTCTGTCTGCTCTGGACTGGCACATGGCCCAGGGGTGCTGAAAATGCCAAGCTCAGAAAGGAGCTGAGAGGCTGGAACATGTATGGTGTACATGCACAATGGAGGTGGAGAGTGGAGATAACGTGTGGTTAATTATTGCCAGTGAGCAGAGGCCAGGAGTTAGTCTGGCAGAGTTGTGAAACAGAGAGCTCGTGTAGGGGAATGAGTTGGGGACTGCAGAAGTGGGATGTGGGGAGATGTGATGGCTCTGTGAAGTCAGAGTTGGGCACATAGTGCCTTTGTTGGGTGAAAAAGTGGTAGCTCATGATGTCATTTTGCCTTGCTGGGTTACCTGAAAGGACTGGGAGTGATGCTGACACCTGACAGTTCTGGCTGAATCCTCATGGAGCTGCCAGGAAGGAGCAGGCAGAGGGAAGCAGCCTCTGGACAGGTTTCAGGCATGACAAAGCACTGCTGTGTCCCTCTCAGAGTATCCCAGGTGGGGAGAGATAGGCTGTGGGGGTACTTATCCCACCTGAGGGCTGTGTCGGGGCAATGGTGGCTGTGTGGTGCTAAGTCTGGTCTGTAGCCACACCAGTCATGCCATCAGCTGCATGTCTCCCACTGATGATCCAGAAATGCCACTGAAATGCCTGTTTTTTGGACCAGGCTTTTGAGGTGAGATGTGGCCAAGTGTGGGTGACTGCACAGCCATGCCGGACACTTCAGCCCCAGCATCCTCCTTGCCACTGCCTGGCCACAACCGTGCTTGCCACGGTGCTCAGCAGGTTGTCTGGGCTGGAAGTGTCCACAGAGGGTTTATGCACACCTGGGGTATGCTGGATACAGCTTCTGGATGGGCCCCATTACCCCCCTCCCTCCTGGGGCTCTGGCAGCATCCCCTGGGTAAGCACAGTTAACGTGGTGCTACCAGAAAACGGCTTCCTGCTGCTAATCAGCTCCCGGCAGGTTATCGCCTTCTCAACTGCCTGGCTTTTCGGAGACAAGTGTCATTTATCGGCCCTTCACGGAGGAGACCTGTTAGAGATGCTCCCCGCCGGGGCTCGTCTCCGCCTGTCATGCAGGCGCCATCTAGTAGGAGAAGGAGAAAACAGACCGAAAGTCGGGGAAGGTGGATGTAGGAATCCAGTTTCTCTCTGGGAAAAGTGTTTAATCCAACACAAAGCTGCTTTGGGGCACGGCTCCAGTGCTGAGCCTGTGATTTGGGTACTTGCAGCAGAATTCACTGCCAGGAAATGATGAAGTGTGGAGATGCCCCAAAATGGAGCACAGCCTGTCCGGGATGGGTCTGGATTTATTTGATCTATAAATAGACTTTGACATAAAGAATCATTTCCAAGCAACTCCTTGATAACATTGTGGAGGCTGGATTTGATTAATTAGCTGTAGGGTTAATTGCATTATGCTAGCTTCTGCTCTTGTGGGTGACAGATGCTCCTGTTTTGAGCACTGAGGTCGTCGCATCAGCTGGAGGCTTTACTTACAGCTGGAAACCTCTCTGCCATCCTTGCATGTACAGTTCACATCATGGAGGGATCCTCTGGTCATACTGCATGATTTTACCACAAATCCCCTACTGCTGTTGTCACCTTCTAATAGTCACATGGCTCTTCAATGTGATTTCCCAGCCCTAGAAAACCTCCCCAAATCAACCCTTCTCAGGCTGGAATAAAAGGGGCCCATAACAATAATTTCCTTTGAACAGGAAAAAAAAAAAAGAAAAAAGATTTTTTACCAATCTTGCGATTTTTGTGCAGCCTGACTCACCCTTTCCCGTCTGGGGAGGTGATAAATGCTGGGTGTCTGTTATCTGCTGAATTCCTGTGGTGTGTTCCCTGCCATGGATACATGGCTGCACACCCCCAAGCAGCAGGTCTCTCGTGATATGTGCATGCTGTGGCGAGTCCTGCTCGAGGCATATCACACTCTGGCCTTTCCCCTTCATCCCCTAAAATATCAAGAACCCGAGGCCAGGGATGCTGCAGCATGAGGGATGTCACCCAGGTCCTGGGGGTCCAGTGGCCTCACCCTGCCAGGGACTGCACAAGTATCATTGCCCTTTGCCTAGAGCAGAACCTTAATTCATCTCCACTTTCACAGATAAAAGCCTGAATTAATTAAAGAAGAGAATAGAAACCACTTTGATTTCCAGAACACCGGAAACTCCTCTAATTATCACAGCTCCCAAAAGTACTGCTATAATTAAGGGGCTCTCACTGTTCCCACTGCAGACCCAATTTTTGCAGGGATTTACAAATGGCACCTACATCTTTTGCTTTTGGTGAAGTATGGCAACTGAAGGCATGAATTCTGGCTCCAGGTGCACCCCTTAAATCAGCCAGAACACCACTGAAACAGCATCTAATTCCCTCGTGGATTTCTTATTAGAAAACCAGAGTCCCCAATGGCAGCATGCTACAGACAGCGTCTGCTCTCCAATTATAGTCTGATTATACAAAATAATAAAACTGGGGCCCTTTTTTTCTTTGCCTGCTGGTCTTTCCATCTTCAAAATACACTTGGGGGCTGTTTCTGGCTTTTTTATCATAACCAGCATTTATTAGTATTTAAAAAAGGCGGTGGAAACTGAATTTCTCACCTGATCTCTGGTCCTCTGGTTCCTGTAACCTTTCCAGAAGTGCTGCAAGCATTGTGATGACACTGATGGTGAAACAGCCAGACTTTGCTACAGCATGAAAGCAGCAAAACACCCCTAATGCAATAATTGAGGAAATCTCACAGGAGCATTTTCCCTGCAAATGCCAGGTCTTGGGGTTACTGGGGAGAGCAGGGTGCCTTTTGCACTCTTCGCTGCCTTTTGCACTCTTGTGTCAGACAGCTGGCCAGGTAAAGATGTAGCTGATAATATACATCACCTCTGTGTGCAGAGGTTTATCCTGGGGCTGCAGCGGCTTTCCTGTCTTACCCTGAAATAAGGTAGGTTTAGAGAATATATTAGGAAGAAATTCTTTACTGTGAGGGTGTTGAGGCACTGGAACAGATTGCCTGGAGAAATTGTAGATGTTCCATCACTGGAAGTGTTCAAGGCCAGGCTGGATGGGGCTCTGAAGCAACTGGTCTAGTAGAAGATATCCCTGCCCATGGCAGTGGGGTTGTAACAAGATGAGCTCTAAAGTCCCATCCAACCCAAACCATTCTGTGATTTTCTATTCTATGATCTCCTTGCTAAGTGTTGCCTGAAGTCTGCCCACTGCCAAGAGTCTTCTTGATGAGTGTCAGCTTCACCACCAAGGTGGTTCTTCTGCTCTGTGGGTACTTCACAGCTGTGCACAAAACTGTCCTAAAAATTCTCCTTCCTTTTGTCAGCTGCTTTCCCTGTCTGTTGAATAGCCCAGGTTTTCCCCAGGTCTCCCCATCCTGACCAGGAGGTACTGTCTGACTGCAGAGGCCTTGTGGGACTTCAGAGTTGGTGCAGGAGAGATGGGTTTGGATCCAGTGTCAGGCAGTGAGCTGTGCTCTTGGGCCTGGAGTGCTGAGCTACAATGCACTGAATATCAGACACTTGAAATCAGCAGCTGGACTTGCTCTGAGCTCTCCCAGGTATTTGTAATTCATGTTTAACACCACCCTTTCCATGGAACACTTCCTTTTCTCTCTCTAGGAGGGGTAAATGCATAAAGGCTGTGCTTTGAAGGGACACTTAAAAAAACAGAGGGATGCTCCTTGACCTCTAACCACCAGATTTTCCACCTTCACCTGCCAATGCAGGAGCCTGTCCCAGCCTTGCTGCCCCATGACTCCAGGTTTCCCCCCTGCCACAAATGCCCCAACATCAAGCAGAGGCAGGTGGCCTGTAAAAAACACATTTTCCCTCCCAGCAGTGTTGTTTTAGTAGCCATCACTCATGTATGGGCAACAAAAACATGATCAGACCAAGCCATGGCTCTGCTCTTATCCCATGGCTAGAAATTGGTTTTGTTAAGCAAAATGTCACCAGCCTGAAAAAAAATAAAATAAGGGAAAGTAAAAGGAACAAATGCAAAATTTGCCTGTATTAGAGATGCAAGAAAACATTGGAAGTTAGGAAGATCACAGACAATTGAATTTAATTGAAAAACATGATTAACTAGAATGAGATTTGAATATGAAGATCTAATTTGAATTAAAGAAACAAGCCCATTGCCTGAAGAAATAAGTTTGAGGATTAAAATTATTTTGTATAATATGAGTTCCAGTATAATGGGTTCCAGCTCTGCTTATACTAGATAGCTCATAAAAAACCCCTCAACTGCGCCTTCAAAGAGTTTTTACCATTGAAATTACAGTTTTTTTGAGATGGTCACAGGCAAACTTGATCTTGTGGGCCTAGGGGACATTTGAACTATGGATGGTAAAATGGGAGAGCTTGATCCAAGACTTAGAGCTTCCCACCATCATCTCAGGTCTGGTAGCAAGGCTGGCAGCTCCCACCTGACAGGGGGAACAAAACACAAACTGATGGAGCAAACCAGAGGTCAGTGACAGGTGGACCCTTGCCTCAGAAAGGACAATGGAACAATTCCAGGCTTGCCAAAGCCTGGTGCAAGTGGCTCTGAGCAGAAGCCCCAGGGGCAGGCAGTGCTGGCAGCTCATGCACAGTGGTCATGGCTAGGCTCTGCTCCCACACCAGCTCCTGAAAGCAAAATCAGCAAGAAAATAGTTTTAGAGAAAATGAATAGTCTGTATTCACAGCACAATCAGGAAAATTATATACCAGCAAGTAGTGCAAATGGAAAAAATAAGAGTTTAATTCACAGTATTTTTGTAGAGTTATAAGCATCTTTATTCCAAGGGAGTTCTCCTCAAAGTGGCAAAATGATTTAGTGCATCCCCCTGCAGCTTTTTTAATTTCCACTTGGCTGCTGCACCCTGTGCCACAGCATTTCCAGCCACCAGCATCCTCCTCCCCACTGATCAGTCCCACGGGCCATGGTGACACCGCCATGGCCGTGTCCCCCAGCTTCCTGCATCCTCTGTGGGATGGGCATCTGGGAGCCCAGGGGAGGCCACTGGCTGGCTCTGTGCTGGGAGCAGCTGGGCGTGCTGGGCACTGAGGAAGAGCCAACAAAGGTCACTTCCATGTCACCCTGTGGCATGGCTGGCTGGGAGAAAGCTGTGGGCACACCAGCCAGCACAGCATGGCACAGAGCCTGGCCAAGGGGCTATCAGAGCCCTTGTGCTGGGGGTGGGGATGGGATGGGGGAGGGGGGGACTTTGGAGGATGGAGAATTTGTTGGCCCCTTTCCAGATGAGAATTTTGACATTTTGTTGTCTCTTGAGAATTTTGAAGTAGGAATATATGCAGTGTCAGTGCTCATTTGTACTGACTGTCGCTGCCAGGCTGGGGGCTGACCTGAACGTGCTTTTAATGCATATGTAATGGGTACAGTGGTCACTTGTCCCTGTCTTTAGCTGCTGCACACCTGCACCTGGGCTGATCACAGTGCGCCCACTGCCCGCCCCTCCTCGCCCATCCCTGCTGTGTGCTTCATTCCCAGCCTCCCCTCATCTCCTCCAGTTCCTGCCCAACCAGTATCTGCTCCATCCCAAGAAAACACAGACACGGATTTACTCCAGCACTTCATGGAAGAACATGAGCAGGGTAGTGCATGTCCTGCAAGCTGGTCTGGTAGCACATCCCAGAGCAGGTGATAACCTGCCCCACACCCCAGGGATTACCCCAGGGATTATCCTCTGCCCCAATATTGTGTGAGGATTTCATTTCTGAGCAAAATCCAGCTGTGGTTTCATTAAAGAGGCTCTTGCTCCTTGTGCTCAATATTTAATTTAGCACAAATGTGTGTGTTGAGTTCAGGGTGTTGATTAAGCATGACTTGAGATAGAGGGAAATTAGTAATATGGGAAAGTGCAGTCAGTATTTCATGGCAAAGAGTAATTGAGCTAACAGTTGACATATGGAGTTGTGTGGGCAAACTAATTAAATTTTACATCTTCCCAAGCATTTGTGAGTTTTATAAGCATTTGATTTATATATTAATTAAACTTCAGAGTGAAATAAAGAGGACACAACTATTTATACTGCAAATGTGTCCATCAAGAGGAAGTACTTTAATGTATTTTCAAGCAGATGCCAAAGTACCCCTGTGAGTCCCCAGCTTAGCTCAGTGGTGACATCCCCTATGGTGTGTCTCTTCCTCCTCTTCACCACGAGGAAAAAGCTCTGTGCTTTTTGATATCTCCCTGATGAGCTGCAGAGCCCAAGTTTCCCACTGATCTGGGTGCTTTGCAAGTAGCTAGTGAGAAAGCTATTACATGATTTAAATATTTTTCTTTTATTATTATTATTTGATGATGATGTAGATGATGATGATGATGATGATGCAGCAGAAATTAATAAGACAGTAGAGGTAGTTATGGCATGTCCTGGGGTGATCTTGCTGAGGATTTTTGGAGTTGTCTTATTCACATTATTTCATATTTAAAGGGAATTTTCATTGTGTTTATTTTCAGATGGACTGAAGGACACGTGGAGGGAGCAATTATGGTGGACAGCATTGTTTTCAGTCTGGTTGATGCTCTATGGAAAGGAGTTCCTGGAGTTATAGGGTCAGTTGTTCTCCTTGGGGTTTGCACCCTGGGATCTTGGGCATGGAGCCATTTCTCCAGCTGGGAGGAGATGGTGTTTGGGTCCAGTGACTGTGTGAGGAGTCCTAAAATGTGCAGGCCTGGCCCTGATTTCTCTTTTCAGCTGTTGTGCACTCCCCACCACTGACACCTCTCTCTGGAGGCCAGCACACAGCACTGGTGTCTTTGGGTGAGCTGGGAGACCAGTGCAGGGCTGATGTTGGGGCAGTCCTGGGAGGTGCAGGGCTGGCTGGGGGTTCTGGCTGTGCTGGGGTGAGCTGAGAGCCTTTGTGGAGTAGGAGCACTGAGTTTTGTTCCAGGGCTGAGTTCCAGAGCTTGGGCTGCCCTGGGCAGTCTGGTTTACTGGTCCAGTGAGTGTCCCTGCTCCTCTCCAGAGCTGGTCCTGCTAAGCCTCCAAACTGCCCTTACTGCCATGTACATTTTATTCCCTGGGGTTACGATGCCTGTAAACCCCTCTGATTCCAAAATAAATAAAATAAAGAAGTGCTTCTATCCTGCTCCCCAGCAACAGGGGGTGATGGGGCCATGCTATAGCACTTGCATCCATTTCTATATCCTGGCTCTGAAATCCTGATGATGCTAAAAAATAAATCTGGCCTTTATATTCCCTATTACTGATGGGTTATTTTTGCCTCTTTTGAATGGAGAAACAGGAGCTGTTTATGTCAGCAGTGATATAGGATTCAGAAGACATTAGGTTTTGGTAAGAAAGTGGAATTACAGCTAAAACCTGGGTATTAAAACTCCCTTAAATTTAGTAAATTATTCAGGTACATAGCATATTCAAATCTAGAAATACTGTGAAATAGATGGTAGCTATATTGAGAGTAATTCTGTGTGCCACCTCGCTGTCCCAGCTGGCCTCTGGGGACTCCATCAATCTTGTGATGGCCAATGATTCCTGTTCATGGTGTCAGTGAGTAATATATTGTCCCATTGGAGGGGAGGAATTACAAAAACTTTGTGTTTGTGTGCAGTTTGAATCTGTGGGGGCAGGAGCAATCGGAACCAGGCTGGAATGAAAATGGGAGCAAAGGAGAGGAGAGGGTCAACTACTTTTAAGAATTGGTGCTTTGTAGAGCATTTTCCCCAGACACCTTGAGGGAAGCAAGATGCAAAAGGCTCCATGTCACATGGCACAGGCACTTGGTGGCACTTGGTGCCTCCTGCAGTGGTGCATTGCATGCAATATCTCAAATGCTGGAAAAATGCCACTGCCACATATATCCTGTGGGCTCTGCCCTGTCTCTGAAGAAGGATTCACTGTGTGAGAAGCAAACACATCCTGAAGCCTATGCTCATCTGCCTGGATGTGACTGAAAGGTATTCTTGGTGCAGGGATAACCTTAATGGAAATCAAAGCTACCTGGGAGCTCACTGACTGGCATGAAAATCAGATTCTGATGCAGGTACATGCTGGTGTTTGGAGAAGACCAAGAGCTAATCCAGCCCCAGTGATTAAGCACCCATAATTAAATAGTTGACAGAAACTGTAGCAGGATTCAGGGTACTGATGATCCTTGGAAAACCTTGGGACAAGCATGCCCTTGCTAAGGATAACATCACCTGAGGTCAAACAGACCAGCACCACTTCACCACATGGGATTTCAAGAATACTCAGCAGCAAACAGACCAACACCTCTTCCCCCCAGTTCAGCCTGACTATTAATACACCTGGGAACACCTCATGTCTCTCTACACAGCATTACATTTCACTGGCATTTTTGCTCTAATGTTGGAGTACAATGTGCCACCAGCTTGTGCATTCCTCATCTGTGAATCAGTGTGGCTGATACAACACGTGGTACCTCAGTTTTGCTAAGAGTGCCAATACTTTAAACCTAGGAATGCAACCAGCATAGTGAATTTTAATTTCATATGATAATGAGACCCGCAGGTCTCTTCTCCATATGGTACAAAACTGGATTATTAGAATGGGGTGCTTTGGAAACAGCCATGTGCTGGAGGGATGGAGGGGCAGAGCTGGAAGATCACCTTGGAAAGGTCTACCTTGATGTACTGGAGTACCAGAAATCGTCCTAAATGGTCATGGTAGTCCATGGGGGGCTTTTGTGTGATGTCACCTGTAGAATCAATACCCAGCCTGGGGGACTAAATAGGTGAAGCAATGTAAAATCTAAGCAGCCTCTGTCCTCTTCTGGCACTGATTTTGAATAGGCACATGCAAGGGTGTCCTGCATAAGTGCTGTTTGTCCTGCTGGAGCAGGTACCAGGTCAATGCTGCAGCCCTTCCCAGGGCCAGGGCTGGAGGTGGGGATGCCCATCATGGGGTGTCTGCTCCTCAGCATCCCTCAGCCCTGGTGGCACTGCTTGGCTTTCTCTGCATAGTCTCTATGCCCCTAGCTGCTTTCAGAGTAGTGGGGACTGGAAGAGCCACTCCAAAATAACATATAAATAGGAAATGAAAGGTCAAGACTTCCTACAGCGTAATTTGCCCAGAGCATCAGAAAACAGAAGGGATGAAAAGGGACGAACAACTCATGTGGTGATCAGCCACTGATCAGCTCCAGGTAGCACAGTCCTGGCCTTGGGCAGCTTTCTTGTTTCTGTTTCCTCTCTGGTTTTGCAAACTGTCCTGTCAGACCTCACTTACTGAGAAGACCCATGTGCAATTTTTAGGATGCCATTGGCTGCCCCCTGTTCCTCCTCCATCCTAATGTGAAATTTGTCATTGCACTCTATCAGGGTGCCTTTCTGCCTGCATCCTGTGTGAGCTCCAGACTGCTATTGATAGGTGGGAGAGCCATGACAATCTTGAGGAAATCTGTGATCTGGTCCTGGCATATTTGACAGATAACACTCCAAATACAAATGTCAAAACGCATTTAGGTTTTTTCCCTTTTCTAACTCACCCTGAAGAAAATGCAAACACTTTTTGACAGAATCAGTTCAGGAGCCTCCTCTAAGCCAGGCCCTGAGTGTTAGAGGAATCTGCCTCTTAAAGCCATATAGATCCACTGCTGTTGTATAAAAATATATTCTTTACCCTGAGGCAGAATTACTTAAGAAAATCCTGACATGATTAGACACCATTCTCTTCTGAGGAAAGAGTAACTATACTATTAAAGGATAACTGAGATGCTGCATAAACTGACTATTTAAATTACTTGATGTCGCAGTTCTGAAGCATCATTTGGCATGAGGGCATGAGGAAGGACTTGAACATTTTCTGGGTACCACTGTGCAGCTATTCTGTAGCCTGACTGTGATCTGCTGGGAGCACTTGCAGGTGCTGCCCCTGCTGACATGAGGCATATTTAGGCTCTGGGTTTATAAAATATATAAATACAGGCTTGAACAATTCATATAAATAAATAAATAAATAAACAAATGAAGGAATAGCAATTTTAGCATATGCTTTAGCATGCAGGAATTCCTCTTGCCTTAAATCAGTGTAATGATGTCAGTTAAACAATTATCTTACTTGTAGTGCCTAAGAGCCTGGCCCCACCATGCTGTCCAATAATACACAGTTTAAACACAAAGCCAGCTTCTATATTTATATGCAAATACCATCAAGTTCAAGCTTAAATCACAACATTTTTGAAGACAAGATTGTGTGTTAAACAATAAACAATGTATGTAATTATACATCAGTGGTGTAAAACCCTTCAGACTCCAGCCCTAAACCACAACAGGCAGAAGGGCTGAGCCCAGAGCATGTGGATAACCACAGCCCTCACTGGCTTGTGTAGATTTTGGGGGG
>JACBWW010000014.1:4222008-4232481 GCA_020086605.1 Lanius collurio | reverse complement strand
TCCCCTGGCATGCAGAGAACTGCTTTAATTTCCAGATGTTCTGAATATCCTGAGAATTTGTAAAAGAAAATTATCCTCTTTATCCTAATCAAAAGTAATTAAAAGTACGCTTAAAGAGAGCACAAAACTGTGCTTAATTCCAAATGTTTTGCACGTATAAACAACAGGAGTTGTTTCTAAATCTTCAGCTCCAGAAGCAACAGCAGAGCCCATGTTTTCCTGTCATAGGTGCTTTGCAAACACACAGTCACAGACTTTCTGGCTGGAATACTTTTGCTTGGTAATGGCCTGTGCAGATCAAAACTCCATAAAATAAGATGAAATTTCATTGCTTGCCACAACCAGTGCCATGATTTAGCACTTCTAAAAATTGGTTTACTCTGCACAACAGTAGTGGTGCAAAATGCCACTTTCTCAGTTACTTTGCCTTGCAGTCTTGGAGTGGATGCATTTTACTCATTCACTTCATATAACTATATCCCTGCCATTTTTCCTTCCTTTGGACAGAGCTCTTGGCTTTCAGACAATTCCTGCAGACCCTGCAGCAGTTGTGTCACCATAAGATGTGTCACTCAGACTGGGAGCAGTCAGGTTTGAAAACCAAGGAGCTGCCTGACTCTCATCTGAGGGGGAGCAGACAGTGAGTGAGCAGACATCAAGAGGGATGCAGACAGATGAAGTCTTTTAAGCAAGGCTTACTGCAGTTAAAACCAAGCCTTAGATATGGCTCTTGATAATGCTGGTAATAACTACCTTTTTGGGACTTCTAGAAAGAAGTGGTCATCTCATTTTGTGATTAAACAGGTGTGCAAATGGTCTCATTTTTCCAGATGCAAAGGGTGATAAGGAAGGAGTCGGCCTGTCCCTTTGGGGTAAAAAAAAATTTAATTAGATTGTAAATTTCTTGGTACAGACTCCATCTTTCATTTCTGATTTTGCATAGCACTTTGCATAAAAGGGTGCCCATGCATAACAAGCCTCCTGGCAGCTACCAAACCATGCAATACTCATGTGGTATAGGGATAAGTGATGGCCAGCACATGCATCTAGGTCTGGTACTACTTAGATCACTAGTAGAGGCACTGATGATGGGATAGGGAGCACTTATTAAACTTACAAGCACATGGTGACAGCTGGCAGGCTGAAGGAGAGGCTGGGAAGTACAAATAATAGTGGCAAACCATGGACTACATGAATAGACCAGAATGTCATTCAGATGAAAAAAGATGTGAACCATCAGAGAAAGTGCAAGGGGAGCAGTGGGAATGAACAGAACTCTAGGGAAAAAAAAAAAAAGTGATGATGAAATGTGGAATAGACTGAGCATGTGGAATGTGGACTGACCAGGGAAGCAAGGTGGCAACTGTTGAATGTGTGAAAGGCTGCCACAGAAGGGGGGGGAATCACCTGCTTTCTCTGTCCATAGTGGATAGACAAGGAATTAGAGGCTTAAACTGCAGCAGAGAGATTAAGGTCAGATCCTTATGATTTTTTTTTGTGTGTGTGTGTGTATGGTAGAGATTATGAAGCATTGCAACAGATTTCTTGGGGAGGTTAAGGTGTTTCTATCCCTGGAGAGACTTCCATGTGTTAAACATTGATCATGCCCAAAGGCAGAGAAAGTGGTTGAACACTCACCTTCCAGAGATGCCACTGACCTTCTGATACTGTGAATTACAAGAAGATGACCTTGCAATCAAGGCAGTGTCAAAAAAAAAATTTTAAAATTCAGGTTTAGATCTCAGATGTGGCAGATTTCTTTTGTGAGCCTACCCAGAGAGACAGCAGTGTCTCAGAAGCCACCTGAACCCTGCAGTCTGCTTTCAAGGTGGGTTGTTTCTGTATTCTAAAAATTCTTGGATTTTCCGAGAAATCAGTGTCTGCTGTCACTGTTTGAGGTCACCATTGAGAACTCATTGTCAGGACAGTATTCTGGATTTCATGTGGAATCAGATCCATAATAATAAACTTTGTATTGATGACAATATGTTGCCAGACGTCTGTGGTGTTACCTTTTCTGTCTGGCAAGAACTAAACCAGATGGATTTAGTATTTACTCCACCCACAGCTTTATCTACAGAGCACAGTTACAAGAGCCAGTGGGCCTCAGACCTACCACACAGGGTGGGTACTTCTGGCTCACAGAAGTCCATTAACTCACACCAGGCTTTCATTCCACACCACATGAGGCGTGGAGAAGGGCTTGCAACCCTGCTGCCCTTGGGGGAAGGTGACCAGCCGTTCCTTCTGTCATTGCCTCTCCTTCTTCTGTGTCCCTGTGGTCTGCAATTGGCCCTGCTTGCTCAGGAAGAGATGGCTGGAGGTGAGCACTTCGGGAGGGCTCTCCTCCTCCTTCCACCTGTTTTTCATTCCTTGACTCACTGGCTTTAAGCTGTAAGCAGTGACGTGACAGCTGAGTCACGGACACACCACCTGGATGCTGTCAGCATCAATCTCTCTTATAAGGATCATAGAAGAACAAATAGAGAAGACTCTTAGGGCTTCTCATTCGTCTTCCTGCCAGTGGGGCACTGAGTCCTGCAGTGCAGTCTCTGGCTTTGCCCAACCTTGCTCTCGAAATCCCAAGCAATGGGAGTCCACTGCCCTTCCCCAAGAGCTGTTCTGCAATTCAATAAACATCATTACCAAGGACAGCGCTGCTTTTCCATGATGATTATTTACCCTAAGTACTCCTAATGTGAGCAAATAGCTTCTTACTAGAAGGGTTTTCTTTCTTGTGAAGAAATTCAGTAAAGTTGCAAAATCAGAGATGAAATGTTTTATTTGTGTTCTGTTTGACAGTTTTAAGAATGTCCCTGCTGCATGTCTTGTTGTACACAGTGGATGAAAAAACACAGAGATGCAGCCCTATGCCCTGAAGAGCTTACACTTTTCATTTAAGCAAGATACAGTGACTGAGAATGACAAGTAACGAGAAGGCAGGACAAGAGTCATACGAGAAAGGTCAGGATGTTTCTAAATAAAACCTATTGTCATGCTTTTAATTTGGGTTTATATTGAAGACATCATGCATGGTTACATATTTTTGAGACAATTTCACAAAGTTTTAATCAAATATTTTTAATCTCACAAAGTCATCTTGCCTACTTTGGTTTAGTGCTTATTTAAAGCTTCAATTTTATAGAAATTTATATTTTTCTCTCGCGGTTACTCTTTCTCTCAGCTTGATGGGCCTTTTGGAAAAACAGTTGTCCCAGTTAGTCTGGTTATTAATTCCCTGAATGTCTTAGAGACACAGGAGGTTTTCTGGCTGATCCATGCCACTGGACTGCTTCTCCTTGACTTTTGTCTCCAGCTCTCTGTCTCCTCTCTGCAACTCCCCAAATTAGTCCAGAAGTGGCAGTCAAACCTCTTCATCCGTTTGCCTGTGAGTAACAAAGCACCTCACAGACCTTACAGCTGCCTCTGAGCAGCAGTGAGTCCTCTCCTGGGCACCAGTAAACCAGAGCAGAGCATCACAGAGCCAAACCATCTGCCCCACCTCCTCCATATGCCTTCTCCAGCTTTTACAGCCCGCTCACTGTGTGTTTCCTAGAGCTGATGGAGGAGTAAAGCCAATTCTTGACATCCTTAGCTTTGGGTTTCCAATCCACGCATCTTCCTCTTCATGCTACATGATTAGCAGAGGAGTACATTTAATTTTGAGGGATGCAGGGTAAAAGTCTACGATGGTAACTCAACGTTATTGCAACAGATGTCCATTCAATGCCATCTGTCCCACCTGTGGCTTCGGCTATTATTTCTTACTAATTTTAATCTTGTCTTTGACTTAAGGGGACAAATCCTTTCTGGTACCTGACTGCAGGTTTAGCAAACTCCCTGAGGGAAACCCAAATGCATTTCAAAAGCATTTTTAATGTGTGTCTTTCATCCTGTTGAAACCAGCTGTCCATGCACATCAATCCCCTGCAGCAATTCTTCCTTTCATGGAATAGAAATATTCAGCCTCGTGGTTAGGTATGGAAATTTTGCTGAATTGAGACAAGAGGTCTGCATAAATGGACTGAATTTAGTGCCCTGACTTTCCACACTCCCTCTTACTTCTTCTGAAGGAATTCATGAAGGCTTGAGAGCTGAGTCCTGTTGGGAATTTCAGAGGGCTTGGAAGAGAGATGGGTGATTTTCAGCTGGAGAACCTGCCAGGGGTTTGGTTTTATGCACACACACTTTGCTAAGCAGCTTGGCCAAGTGCACATCTTGTACTCTGAAGGCAAGGGGAGGATCTCTTTCTTCTACTAGACCTCCCAATTCATGTTAAAAAATAAAGTAATTAACTATTACTTAATTATTTGTATTTTGTGTGGAAGGCCCTAGCTCAATTAAAAAAGCAGATGCTTGTTTGTATAGATAGTGCAGAGTTACTGCAGCAGTCACGCTGGAAAAGCATTAGTTATCTAAGGAGACAAATTGAACAAGACAAATCTAGGGCCAACCTGTTTCTCCTCAAGCAGTTTGTAAACACATACTGAGAAGCAGAGAATTAGGAGAGTTGAACTTGTTCTTGCTGTGACCCAAATTCGGCTGGTTAAGGGCAAGCTTCATTTTCATTTACTGTTTCTTAGCAAGACATAATTCAAAGCTGATGTTTGACAGGTGGTAATGCTCATATCCTGCTTTTTCTTCAGGACAGTTTTGTTTCTCTCCAAACCTACTTTACATCCAACTGAAGACCTGCTCTGGGAGCAGGGAGCTCCCAAACAGCTTGGAGCTCCTGTGATGTTTCCTCTACCACCTTGGCTGCCAGGGCAGGTATCTGCTGCTGCTCTCATACTGTTCCTAACAGTTCCAGGAGCAGCCAGAAATGCTGGGATCAGGCATCTTCAGCACCCAATTTAGCCGTTGCTTGAGGCTGCTCTATTCTCACTGAATTTATCTAAGCTTTGATGCATTAACTTCAGGGTGTGACCCTGCTGTGAGAGAAGGCAAGGGCAAAAGTCCCAGTGGGACAAAAGTGGGAAGCAAGGTTCAGTTGCTCTGATTATTTTTTTCCACAAAATACAGGCTGATTTCTTCTGAGTTTGGTGAACAGTATCTATTTTGGGAATATGAAGACATTTGGCTCTCACTGATCCTCTCCACACCTTTTGGTATTTCTCCAAGCAGTGCCCCGAAGGCAGCTCTGGGGTTTGTGAGCTGCTCTCTTGTAAACACTCAAAGGTATTTGTCCAACAGAGGGAGAGCCGGCTTCGCTGCACAGCAAGTGGATGTAGCAAAATGCAAATAGCAGCAGTTCACAGGGATCGATACCTACAACAAAGCTCCTCCAGCTGCAGGGTCTGTTTGGAAGGTGTGCAAGCTTCTCCTTGTGCAGGATCTCTAATGGACACTGGGCTGGTACAGGGGGCTGATTTGGGCTATATGGACAGAAATTTAGGTTTTTCTACAGCAGCTCAAGTGCCTGTGGGCTGCTGCAACTCTGCTTTACAGACAGTAAGACAAGGGCCAGCTCCCCTCCTTGTCCTATGTAATGAAATGCTTTTGCTGCTGTGCAGGACCTCATTTACCCACTGGGTCCCTCAAACAGGAGTGAACTGAGCTTTGTGCTCTTAAGACAAGTCCTGTTGGAAACCCCGGCATAGGTCAAAAAGAAGTGCACAATATTTGTGGGGAATGATGGCTGCTAATAAAATAAGCCTAACCATTTCTAAACTTTTCCCTCCATTAAGCAAAAATAATCAGTGTCATTACATTTTATATTTTGTGAATGAAAAGAATATTATATGCATTCTTAACATTAGCAGATTCAATTTTGCATTTAGCAAGAAAGATGAATATTTTAATGTTAGGATTACATGTATTATGTTTTACTAGCTATTGAATACACCAACTTCCAGATAGTTTTGGCAATGAGAAATATCTTCTGATGTGATAAAGGCAATGAATGAAGCACTTCAGAGGATCAGAATGTAATGTTATCCATAACGTTCATCAATCATGACAAAAGAGCAAAACAAAGGTATTGGGATGGATGAGGGTACTGATCTGAGGGTACTGTGCCTTTACTCAAAGCAATCTTGATTTCAGCTTCTTCAAAGTATTTTATCATGGCTCAGGAAGTCCTTAAGCCATGGATTGATGGAGACTAAGAGACAATACCAGGGAACTATCAGCAACGACTTACTTTGAGCTTGACATTTTTGCTAAATAGGGTATCTGAGCTGGTATGGCTCTTACATTTTCAAGTTAATGGCCAAATCCAAAAAGTAGCTAAAAGAAGGAATTAATGCATAATATAAACATCTAAATCTAGCACTGAAATAAAAAAAATTCTTGCAGCTCCTGTACAATCTTAGAAGCACTAAGGAGGTACCTACCTTCAGTTTCCAAGAAATTCAAATGTACTAGAGTTTACTTGCACCTGTGCCTGGAACCTCCACCTCCACTTCTGAATCCTGCTGTATCCTGCAAGGGTTACAGATGGCTCAGCTCTTGTTGGACTTGGAGCAAACCACATGCTTGAATTTATAAGCTCAGTTTCTGCAACTGAGAAGGCAAAAAAAAACCCCCAAAAAACTGAGAGAAAAGAAAGCAAGTGCAGAAGAGTCTTTAGTTCAGCAGTTGGGATTGGTCTCTCAGGAAGGGGAATTGTGTGTGTACCTCACCTTCCTGGCTGGCATTCAGAAAGAGCTTTTGGAGGAAGACTGAAACCCCAGATCAGGTAGGTGCTCTTGCCACTAAACTAAAAATTATACTCACCTTTAACCTTCCTCTTATAGCTCAATGAGTCTTTAATTCTTTTTATGCAAAGAACAGATTCAGCAGAAGGGCATGCAGTGCTTTCCTCCTTGCTCACCCCTTCTCCTCTGGGTATCTTGCACCCTGGAAGACTTTTGCAGCTCCCCTGGGAACACAGGTTGGTATTCCTTAGGCAGCAAATTAAGCTGAAGCCACATCTCCATGTCACCCTGGTGGCAACCTCCCAGAGAAATACAGATGGCCAGCTGCAGCCCTCAGGAGTGTCCTGTGTTTGCCTCCTGACAGACAGACTGCCCATATCCTGAAAGGTGGCTCAGCCCTGGTGACAGGCATGGTTTGAAAGCTCATCCCTGAGCTCCTTCAGTCATCGGATTGCTTTCTTTGTATCTCTTTGGAGGGGGCATTTTACAGCAGAATAAATTCTAGAGAACAAGCTGACAAAAATCCAACTCACAACACCCAACACCTAGAAGTCTGAGACTACTCTCCTGGAAGACTGGAATGGGTTTTGAAAACCTGCATCAAATCTGCTAATGGTGAAACACTGGAAGAAACATCCAACCTCCCAGGCTGGTGTACTCACCATGGCCTTGTGTGTATGCAAGTGCATGCAATAGTTGTGAGAGGCCCAATCCAGCAGACACTCTGGAATGACTGTGGGAAATGGATCTGATGTAGCACAGTATCTTTTGAAAGTTACTAGCAACCCGAGGTGGATGGGTGACTGTGCCTTGAAGCAGAAATTAAGTAATGGAAATTCACATGCTCCTGGAATTTTGGAGCTTCAATTCAAAGTGTCTAGATTCTTGGCCTGTCCAAATTTGGGAACTGTGTCTGAACTGTCAAGTGCTTCCCTGAGTGGTCAGATTCCCATGTCCTTACACCACATCTGAAAATCAAGTTTCAAGGTGCTTAACAATTTCTTTGGCCAACAACAGCAATCACCAAAGCTCCTGCTCAGCCACCATCTGATGCCGAGATCCAGGCAGCATTTGTGTTTCACCAGGGATGCTGTGTGGGTGTCTTATTCCCCTTTGAGTACACCCAGAAGCACCTGAGTCTTGCCAGCCCTCGGCATCCTACAGTGGAGCACCAGCCTGACTCACTTTTGGAAAGATGTGAAGTGCCTGACTCTACAAGGGGCTTTGGTACCTGTCACCCTAAACGAAGAAAGGTGCCTCCCTGCAGGGCTGGCAATACCTGAGACACTGCCTCAATAGCTGATATGGTAATTCCCTGCTCCTTGTACTGCTGGGGTGCATCCCTCGCAGATGGAAAGCAGGCTCCCAACAGCATAGTCGCTGCCTGTATCAAAATTGTAACCTAAGTGTTGCCATTTGCCTCTTTGCAACTCCATTCCTAATTACTGGAGTGGGTTCTGTAAGCGGTACCAGCTGCCTCAAGGATCACAGCACTACGTCTTGGGGCACAAGATGCATCACTCAGGCAATAAGTCCAGGTCTCCAGGAATATAGATCCTACTGGAATTATACATTAAAGTCACACTGTGTTTACCTTAAAGCAATCTGACGAGGGATTAACTAGGTGATCAGTCCATCTCACCACATCACAGAGGAGTAATTAAATTATTCTGGAACAAAATTGCCAGAATTTGACACCTAATCTAACTACTGATACCTCTATAATTTTTCTTCTTACTTGTTCAAATGCTCAGCCCTCCTGATTAGGAACTGTGCTGATTTTGTCCTGCAGAAAGTTAGAATATATTTCTTCTTCTTCGTTTGTGCTTGCTGATCTGTGGGAATAACAGACTCCACCACATAAAATTATTCTGGCTTTGCAGAAGGGGCTGGTGAGCCTCTATTTGGAATATAGTTCCCAGTATTGGTCACCTCATTAGAGAAGTGAGTTGCTGAAAATAGGGACATTTCAACAGAGTCCAAATGATGCAAGAACTTAATTATTCAGAGAAGGGTTAGAAAACTACTGTGTGGCTGCTGCCTTTGGAAAACAGGAGATTAAAAAAACCACTTTAGGGGGGTTTGCAGAGCTCTGGGGGAATAGCAAGGATTCACGTACACGGGGAGAGCCGAGCTAGTGACAAATACCAGAACAAAAGGGAAATTAACAGAAGCTTAAGTAGGGATGAGCAGCAAAGCAGTGTAATTTATTTGTGAATTTATTTGTATTTAACACAGTTAATATATGGAAAATTATACTAAAGCTGGAATAGAAACAACTATTAGAAATCATTTTACAGGGCTTTAGACACGTGTGGGGGCTTAAAATAACTCAGTGGGATGCAACTCATAATTCAGAGGAGAGGAAAAGGACTTATATCTTCCTCACGATCTCATCTCTTAAAACATTTAGCTTCATTGTGCTAAGAAATAGACATAGCTACTTAAATGTGACTATCCATACAATTCTCAGGGAAAGGTTTTCATTTACGAGATTAATTTCCCTTCCAGCTTCAAATATATAGATTTGGGGGAAATAATCAGAGGCACTTGAAGAGGCAGGGCTGAATTCTGATCTCAGCAAAAGCAGAGCAAAGCCCGAATAACTCCAAGAAAAATTCTGGATGCACACAGGAATGTAACCGAGATGAGATCTGGTCCTGAAGTGCTGCACTCTAGATAGAAAAACGTTGATGTCTCCTCCTTAAATTTCAAGGAAAACTATCAAAAGAGTCCCAAGTCCTTTTAGGGCATTTCGACAGTTCTTGGAAAAAGCCTGAATGTTCCCATTTGCATATGATGCCTCCAGGCCATCAGCTTCAGCAGGCGTTGGATCAGACTGGGCGGCTCGCTCCTTCGACCTGCAGCTCTGCCTGCTTGAAGACCAAACAGACTGCCTTCAGCTCTGGCGAGCCCTCTGGGAATTCACCCTTCTTACGCACCAAGGGAACGTGGGACACCGGAATGTTGCCCTGAGGCAATCTGTGTAATCCCCGTATCTCTCTTCTCTTTCCTTCTAGGACGGGTGCTGAACCCTCCGCTCGGAGACACGTGGGAAAGATCCCCGCTTTCTCTCCCGGGGAGATCCCCGCAGGCAGTTTACGATGCCAGAGCTCCCGCTGAGCTACCACCGTTTACTCGGAAAATCGCAGGCAATTAATCACAGTTTTCTCGGGGGAAAACCCACTTGATTTGGACCCGTCATTACGCAGGGAAACTGCAGAACACTGTGCTGTAACTTAACCTGAACTCTGCTAAAGACATTTCTTCCTAGGGCTCCCCTTTCACTCGGCAAGCCCTGCCTGCGTTTGGAAAACCGGGACGGGTGTAACGGACTTTGGTTACACCTGGATGTGTGGAGGAGCAAGATGCACCCGCCATGCTGTCCCGCTCATCTTTGGGCCGCCGAGGCAGGACGCAGGGAGGCTGCAGAAGCCACGGGGAATAGTCTGAGGTGACCCGCTGCCTGCGCGGAGCTTTCCCGGCCCCCTCTCGCAAAGCTGTCGTGTCGGCCGCAGCAGGGAGCTCACCCCGGCGGGACCGGGACTCCGACCGCCGTCCCGGCATCGCGCAGGGTCCGTCCCGCTGCAGGCAGAGGGATGGAAGGACGAAGGGATGGAGAGATGCAGGGAGGAAGCAGTTCAGGCGGCAGGTGAACGGGGCAATGCATCCCCGACCGTCTCGGTTTCAGCGGGGCGCAGTTTGGGCGGCACTCGCAGTGACTCCGCCGGTGACAGCGGGGCGGGCGCGGTATCCCCCCGCAGCCGGAGTGCGCGGGGACGTGCGGGACGCCCCGCCGCCTCTCCCCTCCCCTCCGCCCGCCCCGCCCGGGGGG